>CANSNZ010001018.1:0-365000 GCA_947646795.1 Beta lomatogona
AAAGAATATTGAGGCAAACCAGTAGGTCTGGGAACTGCCTCCATTATACATGAACTTATAAATAAATGGAAATAAGCAAAATTTATCGTGAACTTTCAGTATCTAGATGACATTAATCTTTATTCACTTAAATCTTTTATAACTATGTGTGTAAGATCTACGAGTGCACGCCTTGACCTTCTAACATCCTCATCACCATTTTCGTGGGCAGAGACTCTATAGCTTCAGCCGCTAGGTTTGCATGCTTCAAAGCAAGTCCTCAGTTCTTGTATTCCTGACTTCTCCTGCTGGTAATCCAGAGCCTAAATGCAAAAAAATAGGTCGACAAATACATTTAACATATTCCTCATAAATTATATAGAAGTCTACAACTGGCATTTAATCTAGTAACTGGAAAAGGACATGCAGCCAACAAAATTCTCTTACTGTAAAAATCATAGAGCAAAAAAGGGCTACATGCTAAGGTTCTGATACTCTTATGCAAAGCATTGCCTTAATCTATATGATAATGTCATTACTGAAATACCCAAATCTGGACAGTATTCACCAAACTTCCACACCCTTGTGAAGTTTTGATAGAACTAATAGAACCTTAACATACTTGAGACTGACTCCCCTGGACCTCAAATTTAACCAAAGAAGAAGCCAATAGAGCACAAGACATTGCATCAGCCTTTTCCAAGAGATTGACCAATCAGTTTATTGAGCCAGAATTACATCCTTTTCCTGACTATGTAATTATGCTTCTCTAACTAATTATGTAAACTAAATATCTTCATCGGTTTCAACTACTCGCTACACTTTCTATTTGGGAAGTTTCATATTACTTTGCTACACTTTTTTTCCCTTATATGGTAAGTTTTAAGTTATAAGTTTACCAAACTACCCTTACTAAAAATATTAAACAACACTTAATTATACCTAACCATCAACATTGAATTTATAAACAAAAACCCACCACCCATCCTAACCCCTTTTCCCCCAACATTATCAACAATTCAACCCCTTCTCTCCTCCATTAACCCAACCCCCTATCTCTCTCCTCACACCACCACACCACCACCACCATCAACCTCTCTTTCTATTTCTCTCCCTCACTCTCCACCCACCACCACTTTCTCTCTCCTCTTTCCCGCCACCAGTTGACTGCACACAAGGAACAAAACCACCACCCCATCGCCAGGCCGGTAACCTCCTGCTGCCAGGCCGACATCTTCTTGCCGCCAGGCAGGCCGGCCACCTCAACCGCCACCACCGTCGCGCAATTGGATGCTCATCCTCTTCACCTCTTCCTCTCTACTGCTGATGTTTACCACCACCACCGTTTCTCTCTCCTCTCTCCACCACCACCCCCAAAATTCTAGATCCGGGTTTAAATTAGTGGGTTAGAACCATCCTTCTCTCTCTCCTTTCATTATCTTCATCATATTTTTCTTCAAAGTATTAAGGACTCGAACTAGGGCTTTGGTAGTTCGAATTTTGGTTTTGGTGGTGGTTGTGGTGGTTTGTTTTGTTTTGTTAGGTTAAGTTGGTGTTGGCGGTTTTTTGGGGTTGTGGTCGTGAGGGGTGGTTCTGTGGTGGTGGTGGTGAGGCGGTACTGTGGTGGTGGTGGTGGTGGTGGTGGTGGTGAGGGCGGTACTGTGGTGTGGTGGTGGTGGTGAGGGCGGTATTGTGGTGGTGGTAGAAGTGTTGGTGGTTGGTGGTGAGGGTGGCCATTGGTGGTGGTTGCTTTAGGTTCTAAATGACACTTAATTACATACCCCTCTATAACTAATATCACACTAACAAAAATTGCCTAGGAATTTGTAAAAAAGAAGTGTAGCGAGTAATTTGAAACAGAGGAAGTACATTTTATCATATTCAGAGACACATTTCAAGCAAATCATTCGCTTTCAGGATCCTATCAAATGACTGGATATTCTTTCACTCCAGGAATTCCATTGTACTCTATCTTCTTGCACTGGGATTGGAGTTTTTCCTAGAACCTAATTACTTTGCATATGATCTGGTGGGACAAAAGCCATATGATAGACACAAGTCACAAAAAATAGGGAAGAACAGTTTGATAATTCAGGTGTTTGGTCAATTGGGTACACGAAATCCAACAAAATGCTTCCTTCACCTGGAAAAATTGTACAACTCAAGTAAGAATATCCAACCGCCGTTTAGGTGCAAGGTCCCAGACCCCCGAAAATAGTACTTCCCAAAGAGAGAAATTTAAATGTAAAGCTTTAACTACAAAACCAACATATATAAAAGCATTGATATATGCAAATGCACGAACAAGAAACAAAAGTAGGTCTGTAACATGAAGTTCATGCATAAACATACAAGATCTATATCTGCAGGATTGTCGAAGCCTCGCTGCACAACTTCACTTAATTGAGGGAAATTCTTCTATAGCAAACAACAAAGGAGCTGTGACGATTCCCTGCGAAAATATAGCAATATGTAGCACTTTGAGATTGACGAAATAAAAGACAGCAACAATATTCATATTACTCCTGCTGACACAGGGAGTGTGGAGGTTTTGAAGCACTCCCCCCTCAAAGTCCAAGCCGAAGTTACTAAGAACATTTGGCCTGTCTGGCCCACATAAACTTTTTGATGTGTGAAAGCACAACGCTTTATCTAGAAACGAGGGAAAAATTCATTACATGACGAATATCAGTAAGTGAACCCTTTCCAAGTGATGCGGATGTCCCCGTGAAATCAAGAACATCGTCTATGAGTTGGAATGCCAATCCCTGCGGATGAAGGAAAAAAAAAAAAGATGTGCTGAGTAATATCTACTGACATTGTTAATAGTCGAACCTGTTGTCCATCTCAATCCACTAACTTTAGTATAAATATATTCATAACTCAAACAATTACTTATTTGAGACGAAAAGTATAAATTCTACTTGCACCACATGAAGTTACAGATAGTCATTAAGCCATAGCGTACCCCTACAATTATAAATTCTTAAGCCAAATACTCTCATTGATGCACTGGTTATGTTAAGAAGAAAGCTTCCACATCTACCCACAAAATTTATCCTTCTGCATTTATTCCTCAGAAGTTACTATTTTAGAAAGCTTCCACAAGGCTTCAGAGTAAATTATTTAGAAGGCTTCACAGTAAATAATTTAAAAGGCAACATCATTCTCTCGAAAGACATACCTAGGTTGATACAACTGAAGATTTTCGATACCCATGCAATGGACTACAAGTTACAACTTAAAGCCAAGTATCATTACAAGAAATTATCATTGTTCAACTGCAAATCCTCTACAAGAAAGGTTTTACTTAAAAACACATGGAGACAAAAACAGCCAACATGCTGGAAGACCTGGAAAAAGGCTGTGTTACTCTCAGCTACTTAACATACACATACGCATTAGTTATTCCTGATACAAGCATCTCATTTTAAAAAATATCTATCCCGAAACTCTTCGCTAACATGACAAGTATATTTCTATTCTGTTCCAATCATAATGTACAGAGAAAAATCTCAGTTTCTCTATGATGTAAAAGAGGGAGATAAAGGTACCATTTACCAGATTTTTCCCATAGTCATAAGCTAACGTTGCAACTTCTGCAGATTGACCTGCAAGAAGAGCAATTGCCTTGCAGCTATTTGAGATCAATGATGCAGTCTTGAAGTAGGTCTTTTCCATGTGTAATACTGCATGCTGCAAGTTAATCAAAATATCAGCCCTGCATATGAAGCATAGATCCAACTAGTTTAGTTTTTTTTCCCCTCCCAACAGGTTGGTTATTTTCCAGTTCTTATTCTTATTTTGAGGATGCTTCCCAGAAAGTGGGAACAGAACCAGTGGAGGCGAGGTGGGGAATGCTAGCAATTTTATTAAAAGGTGATCCTGGTTCAAAACACAGGATAATACACATGAAATGCTGCCCCTAATTAATTTATTAGTTTTATGGCTTTTTATAACCCAAAAAAAAAAAAGATAAGGAAAATTAAATACGTCAATAACTGTTAGCTGCCTGATTTCTCGCCCTGCATCTGCAAAGTGATGTACATCACTATCAGTTAGCAATTGACTTTACTTTTTTTTTTCCCAAAAGAAAAAAATAAATTATTTTGCTTCACATAATCTCTTCCAAGATTAGTTAATTTATTAATTTAGAAATCAATCAGATTTGGTTAATGTTTTGGTTTGAGATTTATTCAATGAGATAATCAATTTGTCCCAACAGATATTATTTTACATAAATCTTTTTCTAAATTTACATCAGTTATTTTTGGCGGAATATATTTTTGAGAGAGAAGTAATTTTTTTTTAACTATATGATTTTTTTTTAATTTAAAAGGTATGTCATTTTAATTCAAAAGGTATGCTCTTTAATTTAAAAGGTACGTTCTTCTAATTTGAAAGATAAGTTCTTTCAATTTCATAAAAAAAGAAGAACATAACTCAATATGAAAAAGAACATGAATTTGTTTAACAAGAAAAATATTTACACTTCAAAATCAGTATATTCTTTTAATTTAAATTGTACATTCTTTTATTATATGTTCTTTTCACAATGACCTTGTTCTTTTATGGATGGAGATTATACATGTTATTTAATTATGAACTATGTGTTCTTTTTACCATTAGAGAGATTGCTTGAATAAGTTCATGTTCTTTTTTAAATGAAGAATATGTTCTTTTTGGTGCACCCTGGTGCATAAACCAACTTTTGGCTGGAAAAGGAGAAAAATCCCCCAAAACCCTACATTAGCAGCAGCATTGTTCTTTGAATTTATGCCTTTTACAAATGAACCACCAGAAAGGCACACCAAAAATGGGAAAAGTCTGAACAAACCATATCCCTCCCCCAAGAGCAACATACTTGACTGAAAATGCTCAAAGATCTGTCTCCTAAATTTTTTCTTCTCTTCCATCATTCCTTTCTTTTTTTGAGGGATCTGCTCCATCATTTCTTAAACTTCCTTAATCTTCAAACTTTTACATATGGAAAGCAAGAAATAAATTCAACCAATTCAAGAATTTATCCCTGTATAGTATCAAGAGAACTTGAAGAATTAAAACTCAGTGCACAACATAAGAAGACAAAATTGCACTCATCAGCAAAAGCATCCCCAGCAGTGAAAGACCACCCTAATTCCATAAGAATGGCAACCAATTTTTGTACATCTCTATTATATAAGGCAACTCTTGAGGAATTTGGTGTCCACTTGAAATACCTTAAATGCTCTTTATTTGTTTAAAAAAATATTTTATGTGCGCATTTAAATCTAGTGAAGCATTAAGTCAACCCATCCAAACAAAGCATGAGAGCAAAAGGTGCACCAAAAAATAACTTCAAGTACAGAACATACTTTAAACGCTGCTCAGATGTCGTTGTCATCTGCATTGTCTCACCAGTGACAAGATGCTCTACTACTTTAGCTAGTAACGTTACGACCTGCACAGCCCATTCTTGTTTTAAAATTTTTGCCTCATACCTGACGTGCTTACAAACCATGCCGAAACAACCAACAGGAAGGGGAAATATAATAAAGTCACTTTTTAAAAATGTCTAGAAAAACTTAAAAACGCTTACCTCTGTATTCTTCAGAGAGGCTAGGGCTACACAAGCCCTAGAGAGTAAGAAATCACCCGCTAGAACTGCCAACTGCACTGTATGAAATAGATGAAGTCAAGGAATATATGATCAAGAATTCATCATAAAGTTACGGAAACACACACGGGTAAAAACCTATAAATAAAGAGAAAGAGGACTGCACCCCCTTCTCTATCTTTAGGGAGAATGGAAGGAATGTGGTACAAGAAAACCCCATTAGATGCACATGAATTCTCCAAAGCAAATTATCATCCCAAATTTCCTGATACATAATTTATGATAGAACTATTGTTTTAACACAATTGGAGATGTTCTCCATACTAGAATGGACCTATCCCCTATGATCAAAACTATGATGAGATTGTGATAGTGAGGAAATAGCAGAATTTTATTTGATGCAGTTCTATTGGTTGCCAAAATATTCATTTACTCCTATTCCTACCAAAAAAAAAAAATATTCATTTACTGAATACCCCCAAAAAAGCAAGAAGAGTAACCCTTTCCATTTGGATGAACCGGTGAACAAGCTGAGCACCTCACACAATAGAAAGTGGACCAGACAAATCAATATGTCACTTCCTAAGGCCAGATAACACGTATGTAATTGGTGGTGAAAAACAAGTGTAGCAACGAGATGGAGGCAATATATTTCTTTAAAGGGAAAAGTAGGCAACCAATCACTTCCCCCTTTTTCTTTTGTCCACAAAGGATCCACTTCCTCTTTCTCGAGCCCCAAACAATTCGCCGATGAAACAGATACCACCATCCACATTGTTCTCTCTCCCAGTGTCAGACAGGTCAGTTTTTAAACAAGTTCCAAATCTGAACGTAGGGTAGATCTGATTCATCAGATCGATTCTTGGCCACATCCAATTTTTCTCCTCCAATTAAGACCCATATCCTACATCCATATATGGAGTAGAATTGTTTGAATTGAGAAACGGGTAAGATAAGGTAATTGCAGCATACTAACATCATAGGCGTCATTTACTGAATACCCCCCAAAAAAGGAGAAGAGTAACCCTTTCCATTTGGATGAACCCATGAACAAGCTGACCATCCTCACACAATAGTAGGTGGACTAGACAAATCAATATGCAACTTCCTCAGAAATTGAGAAATTTAAGATTTGAATTTAGAGATAAGATCTTGGGAACCTAAAGTCAGATAACACGTATTTAATTGGTGGTGAAAGACAAGTGTAGCAAGGAGATGGAGTCAATATATTTTTTAAAGAGAAGTAGGCAACCAATCACTTTCCCCTTTTTCTTTTGTCTACAAAGGAGCCACTTCCTCTTTCTCAAGCCCCAAACCGTTCGTCCATGACACAGATACCACCATCCACATTGTTCTCTCTCCTGGTGTCAGACAGCTCAGTTTTTTAAACTAGTCTCAAATCAGAACGCAGGGTAGATCCTGATTCATCAGATCGATTCTTGGCCACATCCGATTTTTTCCTCCAATTAAGAACCATATCCTACATCCATAAATGGAGTAGGATTGTTTGACTTCAGAAACGGGTAAGATAGGGTAATCGCAGCGTACTAACATCATAGACGTCAAAAAAAAAATGGTCTTTGGTTAATGTATCACATCGTCAAGGTTGTAGCTTAAGGTAGTAGGTTCATGGCCTTTGGTTGATGTTTGCAAGTACAAATTCTATTGTTGCCTGCAGCTGAGACTAGAAGAAAGAGAAGGCAACAGTATTTTGCAAATTTACCATTAGGCAGAAAGTCGTAAGACTCGCACACTAGGCACACATTTAAGCTATGCAAGGAAATGTGTAACCGTCAAAAGAGCATAACAAAAGGTGCTGAATGCAGAGTTTTTATGAATTTGAAGGGGGAAAAAACAGAGTAACTGATTTATATTATTTTTCAAAAAACACATAATACATACTACCATCTACAATAACTGTAACCTACCGAATTTTGACATGCTGCACAAGAAGCTGATAACGTTACCTTATTTCCCATCACTGAGTTCAATGAACTAACACCACGTCTTGTATCAGCATCATCCAATACATCATCATGAAGAAGGCTTGCCACCTAAGGCAACAAAAGAAACTCACTTGAGACCACTGGAGAACACCAATTCCAACCATGAATCCCTGAAGCCTTATACACTGACAAAATTTGGTAATTCACCAGTAGAAAAAATGATAAAAGAACCAAAAGCATGCATTATGCACAAACGATTAAAAATAATTTAAGGATACTCAAAGCTGTGTATTCAGAGCCAACCCCAATCTTTACATGCTTAAGTCTGAAGTCTGAACTACCTGAATGCCAATAAGGCAACAGCTAAAACACAAGTGGATTGGTGATGAAATCCATAAGAACCAATCTCAAGCATTGTTACTTATGATTAAACTTAAAAACACAACGTTCACTTATTCTTACATACAAAAGAGAGGAGAAAAATAAGGTAAAGTAAAGACAGCAGGCTATTACTCATTAAGTTACAACAAGAGAGAACCTAAATTATGCATTTCGCGTCCTTTCTTCTGTAAAAAGCTCCATTCTTCAGAAACTAACCAAAATGTTGGGCGAAGTTCCTTAGACTGAAATTATCCAAAAGCTTTCATGGTTCACGGTTCTCATTCAATTGCATCTTCTCCTAGGTCAGTAACTACATACAACAGGCATCACAGGATCCAAAATTTTAAGTCCCAGCCTAGCAACCAATGCACAATCCCGTCTGGTTAACTTGGAACTTCGAGAATATAACAAATGAGCAACACTTAATATAAAAGCAAGGAGGATAAAAAAAAGGTAGCAAAAAACAGGGATAACTATAAACTGACATGGATCATCTCTGTGATTTCAGCAATGCACTGCTGTCTTCTACGAAGCTCTGGTTCTACATTATCAAATACTTTAGCAGGTGATAGTCTATCAGAAGAAGATATAGATACAGGCAAGTTCAAAGCTGTTGCCATCAACAATAGAACCTGCACAATGAAGCAGTCAGAAGTCAATTTCTTAAGAGACACATATTTAGCATGATAAGGAATCCAGACAATGAAGTCAATCATTTATATGCAAAGCTAGATCAAGTAGCAAATATCCACAATAAGTGCAGAAGAAGAAATGACATCTTAAGTCATTCATTGATTTGCTTCATAACACCCACAAGCACACATGATGCTATAAGAACAGACGTCTAACCTGATTGTGAGTCCAATTGTTGGCAACAGATTTAAATTAAGTCATGTCAGTAATGAAGACAGCAAATTTGACAATTATTACTCTAGCCACCAGACTTCACATAGCTACCAAGTTAACAGGGGTAAAAAAGGCAACCAACTTCAGAGTTCATGAGTTTGGGGGATCTCCAGATGAACTCTCATGCCAAGGAATCTATGAGCATTAAGTCACAAAACAGTTCATGGAACACAAATTAACACATACTGTGGGGCGAAAGCGCTTTCCTTCTACTCCCATTTTGAAGAAATATTCAGCAGCAGATGCCAACTTAGGGACCTGCAAGAAGCCAATAAATTAAAAATCATATACGTCCATCTTTTAGTAGACCACTCAGTCACAATTGTTTGGCAATTAGAGTTTTGGAGCAAAAAGAGAGTTTTGGATCACTTTTAGAGTTTTAACTAGTCAAAAACTCTAAAAGGGTTGTTTGGTAAAAGAGAGTTTGAGAGAGAGTTTTGAAATAAAAACTCTCAAAATGAAAAAAGCTCCTATTAGGAGCTTTTTTCTTTAGAGGATTAGGTAAAAATATGTTCAGTGACTTTTTTGCCACTAATAATAATACTACACGTATGTATTAAAATGTCTATAAATGTCATTTCACACAAACAAATGGCAATAACCTTTTAGCAATCAATTAATTGTTACCAAACACATTTATAATAAAAAGTTGTCAAATCAGTAGATTCGCTGAACAAAAAGTTAAAACTCTAACAGCAAACTCTAAAATCTAACAGCTAAACTCTATTTGTCAAACAGGATAATATCATTCACTGCAATACAAAATTAGAGTAACTGATGCACCTCTGCGACCACCATTGACCGCAATCTATCTGCTACGAGAGATAATTCATCAGCAACGAGGGAAAACGGATCTGATTGGTCCTGCAAAAGATATTCAGCAACTTTCAGCAGATATGAATTTATGAAGCATAAATAATTACAATAATTGCATCAGCAGAAAACTATGATCAATTCCATCTTCTTCTCTTTCCCCTCAAAAAGACCAACTTAGCTTACTCTTAAAAAAATGTAATCATGGGGATGCAAGGGGTAGTGTCACCTGGTAAAAACCCCACTCAATTCCCAGAAGATTTGAGTTTTGAGTCCCCGCCATTTTGGATAGATCACCCCCTTACCCGACTCTCCAAAAGACTACAGGTAACCAACCAAAATGGGGTGGCACATAATTGTGGAAGATAGACCCATCTACTAAGTACTAATACTTTCACAAGACACATTTCTATTAAATGGGATGGAAATATTTAAAAGTAATTGGATAAAGAAATCAGCAAAAATCACACCTAACCTCAACAGTAGACGTTGCACTTTGATGAATCTGATGTCTGGATTCATGATGGAAACTGGAAGATGTGTTTACTATGGATCCCCAAACATGCTGCACATGGAAAACTATATGAAGTTAACAAAAACACAATGAGGTTTACAATATCTGACAGTTAAAATTCGTGAAAATAATCGAGCCTATATAAGATCCAGATTAAGGGATCAACAGCCATTTTGAGGATAGATATGTTATTTTAGAATACACATAAATGTATTGCAACAATATTGGTAGATATGGCATGCAATTGACAGCTTTATCGCCATATACCCCTCTGAATTTGCCGATCCAGTATATGCAGCAATGGTAAGACAAATCATAGGAAAGCCAACATAATATACTAAATGTAGCCCCTGATCAAAATCATCAAAAGGGCCTTATGCAACAGAAGTAACGTAATTGAAGGTGGTAGCCTCATCCAAAATTCTCATGATGGCATGATGTAACACAAACAGCATATTGTATGCTGAGTATCCCCCTCAAAATCATTCACGAGGGCGTAACAAAAACATTTAATTGTAAACTAGAAGAAGTTTTAATTTTAGTAATTCTAACTCATATAAGTGATTCCAAATTTAAGAAGTCGCATTTCTTTATAGCATGCTGCTTTTAAGTGCAGGTAAAATCTGTCCTTTGGTTTGTACTTTCCAATGTTCCACTCACTCGAATCTGTTCTGTTTCTTCAATTTTATAAGAATCCTCCATTTCTTTAGGGAAAAAAAGGGAAGGAAATCATCTTACGTAGAGGCCTCTTCTTCATGTTCAGTCTGCTATAAGTCCAAAACACCATGAAGATAAATAAAGTCCACATACCGTTATGCCGCGCCTAATTGACAAAAGCAAGTGAATTCCCCTACTGATTCAAGAGTTATACCAAAGAGTATGCTAATACACCATGCACCAGCGGAATGACCTTCCAATACGTACTCCCTTGAAATTTTCCCCTTATGTTTTTTTTTTTTCTTAGATTAGGTTCATAGAGAGAGCTCCTATCCCACGAGCAAGCTAGGGACAAATAACATTTATGCAGACTCATAGACCATCAAACCCCCCATCACCTACCCCCTTCCTTTATTTAATAAGCTTTAAAAAATAAAGGAGTTTCTTTAACTAAAGTCTAAGTGGACCTTCTTAAAAAAGGAAATGGAAACAAAAAAAAAGGTAAGAAATGAAGAACTACAATGGTGGAGAGCCAAATTCCTCTTGCTTATAAAAGCAAAAACAGACAGCACAAAAGTGCTTGGCAATCATCTATAAATCGTTCAACATTCAATCACTTAAAAAAAGATCCATATGGCCCTTTCTTTTATATATTAAAAATAATAATAATAACCAGCCCATGTGGTGGGTGTTACCAGATTAGCGATCAAAGAATGGGTCCAAGAACATCTCGAATTCCTTAGAATTTTAACTTGCATACTGCGAGCGCACTATATTCAGTTTTTGGTTATTAAACTAGGTGTCTTTTAGTATCAACAACGCGGGAGAATTTTGTGTAATGGAAGTGATTAGTAATTCAGTGGGTAGAAGTGTGCAACAAGCCTATGATTCTATGAACCCCACCCAACCGGTGTTTATAACCTTTTAGGGGAGTTTAGCTTTTTGGTTCACTCAAAGTAAGGAATCTATTACTAAGAGAAGAGGTGTGGGCATCTCAATCCACAAGGGGGCGGTGGGTATGAGATTGAAGGAGTTTAGGGGGAATGATAAACCTATGGGTATGAGGTTCTGTACCCAAATTGCCTCAACCAAACAGCATTTCCATCATAATCGTATCACCTCCAGTCCTCCATTCCAAAATCCTTCAACCAAACACACTCTTAATTTTAATACTGCTTTCTCCCTCAAATAAATTCCTTGTTAACCATTGAGTGAAGCTCTAAAGTCTCAAAAGCTTAAATGTACACGATCACTAGAACATACATTGCATTCCGCATTAGCACTGAGATTCACTATAACTACCCAAACAACCAATTATGTCAACCACATCAATAGAGGAAAACCTCCAGAACTGATATGAGAACAACACGACAGAAACAACACGACAGAAACAACCCATCTTCAACATAATTTAAGCAAGTTATCATATCATCATACTATATCATAATATAGTAAATTTCAGATAAATTTGTAAACAATCAATTATCAATAAATAAAAACACAAACAATTGATGATACGAGGCGAAAACTACTATTAAATACGATGCAACATTTCCAAAACACAACAATAAACTGAAAAAAGCAGTAAAAAGGTAGAAAATGAGTTACCATATACTTAAACGTAAAAGAAGGATTTATAACGACATTCAAGTTGCACAACAATTGATGATATGATGCAAAAACTGAATCAGAAGCGGGTGAACAAGATTGAAGGCGTCGAAATGGACTCAACCCGGTCCTCGAAATCCGAGAAAACCCTCTGAAAAATGGCATCTCTCTGATAACAAAACAATCATGAAGAAGAAGACGAAATGTAAGAAAAGCGAATCAAAATTTTCCAATTCATCATAATCAAACAATCAATAATAAGTCCCCATTATTTCTACAATCAAGCAATTTCCCCAAATTGGAATTACAGAAAAATCAAAATCAGCTAACTACAACTTCAATTAAACAGTAGAAAACAAAAATGGCGGTAAAGAACTTAATCAGATTGTTGTTATGAGTGAAAGCAGTGAAGAAAAATTGCAACAATAAAATCTACCTGAAGATGTGAATCAAATTGTCGAACAATTAGAGAGATTTCGCTGGAAAAAAAGAGGAAGATGATAACAATTAAAAAAGAAAATGGGAGAAAAGATGAGAAATTGGGGTTTTAATTTTAGGGGTTTTTTGGGTAAGCCGACACCATTGACATAAAGAGGTGACGACGTCCAAGCTCTACCAGTAATTTAATTTCTAACACGAATGTAAGTTGCAGTGAAACTCCCTAGTTTACAAATAGCAGTATTACCATGACAATTTGACTAGTTTTTATTTTGAGTGAGTCAATGTTTTTATTTTGCTAGTTGTCGTATATATTAATCTGTATGTTATTTGACGAGATAGTAAAGAAACTCTAGTGAGAGAAAATGCTCCAAAAAATGTTAGGGATTCTTAGAGAGAGAAAATGCTCCAAAAGATGTTAGGGATTTCTAGAGAGATAAAACGCAAAAAAAAAGAAAAAACACAAGAATCCTTCAATAACCAAACCCTAACTATTGCCCCACATCTGAATCTCCTTCAAAGACACACCACCACCACGTCGACCTCTCAATACTTTATGTATAGTTGTCTATATAGATGTATCTCCGATTTATCGATGAAATTTCGATGACCTTTTAAAATGTATTTACATGTTTTCTATGGTTAGGATTCTCAAAGTATAGGTCATTTTTTTCCGAAGTAAGAAAGCATATTGCTGCAATAATTATCTAAGTTGCATGCCTAAATTCGTCATTTTCTTTGTTTTTTAGTTGGACTCTCTTTCATTAGCCTAAAAGATCAAGTGTATTGTTACATTTTTTTTAAGTTGGTAAGATGAAGGACCCTTATTGAACGGCGCCCGCACCAGGTATAACCAGCCATGTTTGCAGGTCAGACTCCTTGGAAGGAGGGAGATGGTAAGGGAAACCTCACCCCAAAGAGCCCATAGTGGGGATTTGATCCCATGACCTTGAAGTCATGAAGCCTTGCTTGATAAGTGTATTGTTACATGCTTTATGAGTACTGAAATGTGGTGTTCTGGTGGATATTGCCTGGTGTGATATCTTAAATAAGGGTGATGAGTGTAAGAATAATGGTCGGTAGAGTGGGGAACAAAGGCTAAACGGGTGGTGGCGTTGTTGGATGGGCTATGACCAGATTAGGAAAAAAGGCATGAAAAGTGAGTTCATCAAAGCATTTTTTAAATAACGATTTTATGTATCTAAGAATCACATATATCTAGTAAATAAAAGTAAAGGATTAAACAAAAGGTCTTGCGTGAGAACTGTCACACGAAAAATATATATTGTGGAATTGGTAAGAAGAATGACATGCTTCATGTTGTAATTGGCCATTAGAGTATTTTTAATTTCAAGAACTGAGTTTTCCATCAACCCCAGTTCCCATCCCTTCCTTCCACCTCGTGTGCCTAGTCAAATGGCATACATTGATACACCAAAGATCTTGCCTTCCATACCTAAAGCCTAAAGGTCATATAATTGGGTGTTCTTAGTGATTCTCAACATAGTGCTCTAGTAAATACATGCACATAATTCCCAAGTTATCCAAAACTGATACTTTTTCTCTCATAAGATTTATCAATTGTTTCTAAGCCTGTAGATTGAGAAAGGTTGCATCACGATTGTGACTTGAAATTGTTTTTTCTCTTTTAGCCCAATTATCAAATCGAGAGATTGACCAACAAAGTTTTGAAACGATCCTACCCCTTGAGGAGGGGAAGACAAGAAATAGGAGGGGAGGGGAAACATCCCCTTTTTTTCCCATGTTTAACATATCAACATTCATAAGCCATTTGGAGTCAATTTAGAAATACACTTAACATGAGATTTTTCCAAAATAAACCAAATATGAGATTATAAAAGAAAAAAAATTCCAAGACTTAGAATTTATCTAGTCAATTTTTCCTCCTTTACATTATTAACTTTCAACCCCAAATAACAACTCATAATTTGAGACTTATATCATTACAAATTTTAAATAATACTTTTATAAAAGTGCACTGTTTATATAATACATATTGAAGTGTATGGATCAAAAACAGATATATTGGTAATCTTTATACCTAATTGTTAGAAACTTGGGTAACTGATTTATATAAACAAACAAACTGACAAGAATTACCAAGTTGTAAACTTGTAATGAGAATAATGTTTTTTTTTTTTTTTTTTTTTGGTGCGAATGAGCCACGAGGCGGGGATGATAATCGATCCCGGGATCACTTGGAACCGGGAGGAAAGTCTCAACCAAGCGAGCTATCCTCACTCTCATGAGAATAACGTTAATGCATATATAGGACCGCTAACCAGAACAAAGGTTAATAGCAATGCATAAACGAGGTTACTCCTAAATCCTAATATTATCATCATCACGCGAAAGACGAGTTGTAGCACATTTGAGAAGAATCATGCTGTGTTAGTGTAACCGTTAGACAACTGAGGTATAAATGTGTCTATACTGTCTGCCCTCATTACACTAATTTGCGGGTAGTACAGAGGACAATATGGTTGCCTAACTAGTAATACAACTAGAAAATTTTCGTTTGTGGATCAATTGAATAACAATACTGTGTTACAATAATGAATGTAGCTTGTCATTGAAACATTCTTTAAAACTATATGTTAAAGGAAGGCATTACTCACACAATTGTAACAAGACTTGATAAAGGAAACGGAAGCCATGATTTTTCTTCCATACATATGAGCTGAAAACACGAGTTTTTTACGTTCAAAACACCACCCAAACCGTGTTTTAACTGTACAAAAATTACAAGTTTATAGGATCTTGATGCCTTGCACTTGCAAACTCTCCAAGGAAAGCTTCTCGGTAAACAAGCTTAATCAATCAACCAGTTAAAAATCGACTGCTGAAAATTTCGACTGAGTTGAGATGCTGCTGCAAAGTTAAACTTGAAGGCAAAATACTTTTGACAAAAGAATCGCTGCATATCTTTCTCCTTGGCAGTTTCAAAAAGATCAGTTCCAGAGGAGACGAGAGAGACGTCTTTCAATCAAGTAATTAAGTGGTGGTATAATTTGACAGATTATTTAGCATCTGTACCATTCCTTTTGGATTCGAGGGTGGTGCCCTCTTTTAGAGCCGCTTGAGCCTCGTTCTCCATTCCAAGGGCAAAAAGAGCAGACGTTTGAAGATATTGAGCAATGTGCCACACAGGTGAAATCACTTCAGCTTGCATTGCATCTTCCAAAGCTTCCTGTGGCATGTCGCTCATAAGATGTGATAGACTACGACGTGCAAGGACTGTAGGAGAAACCATCCCGCCATCAATGAACTGCATTTACAAAACGAAAAAAGACCCCAGAATCGCAGATGTTAGCATGCAATTTCTCAATACAATATTTAATGTCAAATTTTATACGTTTTTTTTATATTATTAATACAATTTTTAATGTCAATATTTGTTACCGATACAAATATAACTTACTTTACACAGAAATTATGTTTAAAATTCTTAACATGCGTAAAAGTTGTTAATATGCCTTGTATTTAAAAATGAAGGCAGCTCAGACCTAATATACTCTACTTTCGAATATTTTTTTCCTTTTAATATTTGGACCCATACCCACACACCTACTTTTTACTCTGTACACCCTATATATTCATGTACGCTAAAAGAATCAACTTAGGTCTAGGACGAAGTGAGTATGAGAACACATACTCATGGTTTCCGAGAATTCTTATCTAATGCACCCAAGTAGATCTCATCAAACATGCTATAAAGGAATAACCCACCTGCGTGTATCGTTCTATTGCAGACTTGAAATCTTTCTGCTTAAAGCTACTGTCACCCTTCTTTTTCGATTCCAAAGATTGCTGCATTTGGTCAGTCCACATCTGAAAGGAGAGCTACAGTATATGGAAATCTTTGATAAGCAACTCACCATCCCCAACATCCATCAGAAAAGGAAATGTCATTTAAAAAAACAAAAAAAAAACAAATGTATAGTCCAAACATATGCTGCCTCAATACAACTATACAAGCATTAAGCTGAGTTTTGCTGTATCATAGCAAGTGGAATCTAAGATCGAAAATGATCAAGAACATTGATTTGATCAGTCGGCAGGATACGGCAGAACAAGCATGACATCAAACTCTGTGTCTTAGACCAGTTTTACACCCATCATTTGAGTCACTTAGGCAAGCAAAGAAAACACCACGAGCTAAGCATTTCCATTTTATTGCATAGACAAATCATGGAGTTAACATTTGTAAAACATAATATACCCGCGCCAGACCCTATTTGACAAGGCATGTATATAATGAGAGCTACAAGTGATCGAACAGGCCAAATAACAGAAAGGGTTAATTGGTTTGGTGCGGAATCTGTCATGAATGGCTAATAGCCTAATACCCCGCCACATTGTACAATTTTAACAAGCAGTAAATATCCTTCCCAATTTAATGTATATACTTCTCATACTGCATCAAATTAGAGTCACCGCACATATTTTAAGATTCAATTTACCTTCAATAAACTAAATTAAAACAACTACTTGGATTTCCCCAAAAAACAAGTAGGCGCTAAAGGAGGATGTCATTTTGCCCACAACAACCCCAAAGTCTCATGTGCTAAGACTGAGGACAGACATGCAAAGAACAATCAAGTTAAATATCATCTAAAATAACACCTCAATAACATCTACAAACCTCATTTGTCACTCCTTCGTCATCTTTATACCCAATTGTTTCCAAGATTTCATGAATTGCAGTCAAGTCCCTTCTTACACATGCGTCACCCAGAGCAGACAAAGGTAGTGACGATGCACTGTGAGGGATACCCATTAGAACATGAGAAGGAATCTGCACGTAAATTGATAGGAAATTATTACTATTTACATGAAACTTGCAAAAGAAGGTGGGTACATATAAATGGCGACACGAAAACCTGCAGAATATACTTCCTGTGTTTCTAAATACATGCAATATGTTGATATTTACACATGCCAATGCACTACTTTGACTGTTAATATTTTTATTATTGAATAGTAAAACTTGTAAAAAATTGTTATTTTGAAAATACATTTTGAGACTAATCCAACAATATATTATTATATGATAACATTTGTATTTATATATTAGCTCTGAAATGCAATCAAAGTTAGAATTTGAATAGTACAAAATTTCCAATGTTGCATATATTCAGAAACAAAAGTAGTATATATCAGTCGTGAAATCTTTATTCCTGATTAAGCCTTTTCTCATTAATAAAAGAATAAATCAACGCATTTGGCATGTTTCAAAAGACATTAAAAATTTTCACACTAGCCAAATCATATATATCCCAAGTCAAATTGTGAACATGGAAGCACTCCTACAGCAGTGAATGGTTATCTGACCTCAGTTTCCTTCTGAAGAGGGGTCAAAGCTCCGATCAGTGATCTAGTGTTTGGTCGCTCTTGTGGTTCATAGTGTAAACATCGGGAAGCAAGCCGTACTAACTCAGTACCATCATCATTGGAAAATTGTCCTTCCAAGCAGGAATCAGTCAGCATCTGAAGATTTCGATCCCTTATCAAGTCTAGGGCCTAAACATATAATTAAGTAGGAGATCCAATCAGTCAAACAGGTTAAACACATTTCATACCACTCGTATCAGTGAATAAGTGATAGACAATATTTTAGCCAGAAGAACAATATTTTTTCTCCGCCTCAAAATTAAATTATCAGACAAGGCAGCATATGTTCCTCCGGCATATATCACAAAAAGATATAGACAACCATTTCGATAGACGATAAGAAGATATCAGATAACTTGACAAGAATGAAGAGGAAAGAGATGTATACTTACATGACTTGGTGGGATATGCTTTCCACTAATAAGGTCAAGCAGCAGAGTTCCAAAGCTATATATTACACTTTCTGGTGTTATTCTCCCTGAACCATAAGATAACACACATCAATAACTTGATTATTTTCCTCTAGAAAAATAGACAAGCTCAGAGTAGTATCTAAGGGGTAGACTACCTTCTGATCACACCTTTCTATCTATGATCATAATAATCCCAAAATCCCAATTTTAAAGGATGGAGAAACAGAAAATAAGACTAGCAGGTGCAGGATAGAAAGATGAGGTAAGAGTACCTGGATGGTCTCTACTCTCTACACCCTCTCCAACTCACAAGACCAAGTACGGAATTTACAACAGACATGCAATCTTACTCCTAAAAAGAAAATTAGTAGAGAGCTTGTTTTCCATAATACAGCGTTTTAGGAGGAAAGGGGAAGTACATGGTAGAGGTTCAAAGTTTAAACCACAGTCACCTAATAAGTAGTATGTTCAGTTCACAAACAAAAGGCCAGTAGCCCATGAACAATCCAGTTGACTAATGAAGTGTATATCATCAATACGCTTTCCATAGGTGATAGGACATACTACCTTTATTTGGATTAGTTTTTTCATTTGACTTTTGCACTTTTATTTTGGCAGTTACTTTGACCTTTGAAACAAACAAAATAGTTAATCCAAACAAAAGAAGGAAGCAGGGAGAACAAAAGTATACGCCCTCCTACTCTTCATCTGTGTCACTTGATGCATTAAAGAACAAATTTAGATCTCTTTTTCTATTATCTAATCCCCTGATCTTAGATAATAGCTAAAACTGTTTGTATCCTGACTTTGTAGAAGAAGAGCATCAAGGGGTTATGTTCATCCTTCCTTACAGAATTAGATAAGCATAGTTTAGACTGCAAGCCATCAGTAGCAACCTAGCAGGTAAATAGGTTTAAATACTTGCATTGAGACAATCTTCCTCTCATAACTGCATTTCCATTGGAAGCTTAAAATTGCGAGTAAAATTGAGAGGGGAAAATACTATAAACAAAGATAAGGGAGGTAGCATCTCATTCTTTTCATCCATGTCCGAAGCAGTCCAATGAAACAACAGATCATTCTTCACCTGCTGCTATATTAGCGAATGGGTATGTCACAAATTAAGTATCACCTTGTTCTCTAAATCAGATTCTACCTTCAATTAATGCTTTACACCAGCCTAAAGAAATTCATTGCAAGAGGCTTAAGTCCATCTTCCCCTTCCACCTCATACTGTCTCTACTTCCAAGAATCAAGACTTGAGAGTACACAATTGATCTAAGAAAACAAAAGCAGAGGCACAATCCACTGAGCTCCATGTCCAAGTAATATACTGTAACTAATCAAAGTTGCTGCAGGCGAACCATTAAAGTTATTTAAAGTTTATTCCATACTGTACATGATTATTTCCTTTTTCTGAGAATATGAAATGGTGTTCATTGCTATTGTTATATGATTATGAAGCTTAATAAGCTCATTCTTGGTATATTTTAAATGTGAACACTTAATTGCTCAGTTTTTCAAGTCCCCATCAGCCAAAACATCTAATAGAGAAAACAAAATTCAGTCACAACTAGAAACTTTCTCAACCCTCGTTCTTCCTCCACTTTCAATAAATAACTCGAACAGCCAACAGCTCTGCATACCAGAAACAACTCAACAAAAATAATACCGGAGATTATACCCAATAAACCTATCAAAAGCAACCTCTCAGAGCACTTAGATTTCAACCCTAACTTCTCAAGCAGCGCTATGAGCACGACGCAAGAAGACCAATAAGATTTAAACTGAATACTAGGTTTCCTATTCACCCCCATTCTCCCAGCATTTCTTCTCAAGTTTTAGCAGTCTGATAGAAAGCAAAACGGAGAAAGTAAAGCATGAATTCTGAAAGATATAATATCAACAATATCCCTATATATTCAGAAGATTCTCCACAGTAACAAACCCCACTCGAGAAAGGGACATGAATTGATTATTTTAGAAGCTAAGTAAAATAAAAGAGGGAAAACACAAGATTTACCAGTTCTCAGATACTCTGGAGGAGTAAATGCAAGATTTGTACTATAGCTTTTCCCATCTCTGCTATTTTTCATCAAGCCAAAGCAAGAAAGTCTGGGATTACAATCCTGCAAGTTTCCAGAAAAGGATATGGAAAAATCCTGAAGAAAAAATATCCATTATACAGAAAATCAAGTAACGATTCATTTACCCCATCAAACAAAATTCTGTAAGCATTAAGGTCATGATAGAGGGAACGTCCTCTGCTTGTACAATATTCTAAAGCTTGAGCAAGATTTAGGACAACCCTCAATCGCATTGCCCACTTCATTGGCTGTGCATCCCCTGACAATATGCGTGACAGTGGATGTTTCAGAATACATATATAACAAGTATCTCCGACCCTAGAACTCATATAAGAAAGATTCTTGAAGGTGACATATTCCACATGAAGGGCCTTGATTTACCCTTGACAGTAAAGACAAGGAAAGCGATCAAATTTCATATGTAAATCATGTCAAATAAGTAAGATGAGAAAAGGTTTCCACATAAACAGTCCTGATTTTTGAAAAACATCCATTATTGTCAGATTATGTGTCATCTAATGTCCTCTGTCCATGTCACTAAGGTTATCTGGAACAAATGACTAATATAGAAATTTGATACATTAACAAGCATGCAATGAACAAGCCTTTATGAAGCTGATACAACTAAGCCACACAAATTCGAGTAGGGGGAGAGGGGATAGCACAGGCCTGGCCAGATGAGTTTACACCAGGAGACTGCATGGAAGCCTTACAGATATCTATTGAGTATTGAAGCTTTACCATTCAAGAAACAAAGTAAGCATTTCGGAAAAATCACTAAAGCAACACAGGCCAAATACTTAATACTTACAATGGAAAAGATGTTTTGCAAGAGTACTGTTAGGCATGTACTCTGCCACAAGCAGCCTCTCGTCATTTTCACAACAACAACCAAGCAGATTAGCTAACTTCGGGTTCGAAGCTGACCAACAGACCGAGCTTCATCCTGAATATGGGAAAGAAGGACCAAGAAACAATAATTTAGCAAGGAATTAAATCATCATAACAGTTCTATAGTTAGAAAAAAGCACTATTATATGAATTATGAAGCATAATAATCAATAATCCCTCTGTTTGTTTTTACTAGTTTACCCCTTTGCTTTTCCATAGGCAAAGTTTATCAACTTTGACTCTATTCTAACACTAATATATAACAAAAAAAAAAAAACATTTTCATGTGGGATCTTGTTAAATTTGTTCCAATACGTAGAATTAAGTTAACAGCTTTTTACAAATTTTATTAATGCACAATTGAATATATTAACGGACAGAGGGACGTCTTGGAGACTGTGAAAAAGCAAAAGGATAAACTAATAAAAAATGGAGGGAGTATGTGCCAATATCTGGTGACCAAAGTAACTTAGCATTTAGAAACAGTATGAGAACTGAAATAGGAGGGCAACATTGAACCTTGACCAAACATTTGTCGTTTCTATTTCCCAAGAAGGAAAGCTGGAGAGAGGAATCTTTTGGAGAAAGGGGAGGACTGTCCATTACGTCCTCCCAATTCTCCAGATATATAACCCTATCAAAAAGGGATTTAGATTCTTAGCTGGGGAAGGGGGGGAGTTGCATTCTTAACAAATTGAAGCTGCGAGCATGGAAACTCAAATTACCAGGTAGTCTAGTGGTCTGTATTCCACCAGCCTAACACTAAACATCACATTTCATGAGGCTAGTGTCAGGTTTCATTCACAAGGATGGATAATTCAATATCTCTAATGGTCCTCACAAACGAACAAGATACTCTAATCAGCAGAAAGAACCTAACATAAAGGAAACTAAATTAGATACACAGAGGAAATTATATATACACCGAAAATTTCATCATGCGCATGTCAATATCATCTCGACTTCTTATTATTTACTGCAGAAAACTAAGGACAATAATATAAACATGAGGTGACAATTCGAAAGATCATTTAGGCTGACAGCAATAAATAGTTAAATACAATATAAGCCACTGTATGAGTACCCATGTTGAATCTTGACATTCAAACACGGGTACCGACACTTGTAATATGGAAAGTTTTCATAACATAGCCAAATTTGGAACTTAGGCACATACTGGTGCAGCAGTGCCTAACACCAACACCCAAGCCCGTGTAACAAACTATATGATGAGGCCAATCTCTAAAGTTACTTGGATAAGATTACCTTAAGACACTGCCATATTGTATCTATGTGGCTATCTCTGAGATACCATAGTTTAGTGACAAGAATTTTAAATAATCTTCTTTTTTGAGAAGTAAACAAGTTAATGGATATAGGGAGAAGAAAGGTACATGACATGCCAATCATCCACCATCTCTCATGGGGATGTCGAATAACAATAGTATCCATACAATCAGACTGTATGAGTGAATATAAAACCAATGTAGAGATTTCCAAACATGATAACCTATCAAAGCATGATGAAGCAGGGAAAACAACTTGCATGAGAGATAAAGTGTGGTATGATATTTGGAGCGAAGGGCGATAAGAGAGCATCTTTACCAAGAATTGACGAGCATCAGGCCACGCACTTCTATTGAAACGCTTAACGACAACTCTTGTCTGGTTCTCTAGTTTCCCTTTATACACCACATTTGGAGCCTTCTCACCATGCTCAGACACAATATTCTCAACAGCAAAACCTAATGTGGCATTTTTAAGTTGCTCATATGTGAACTCGCGGAATGCAAGTAAACCATGCCCATTATCCTCCTCATTACCTATCAATAAACCATGACAACCAAAATAAGCATGAAGAAAAGATAAAGTGACGATGCTTATAAAAAGAGAAACTGCTTGACCCACCAACATCAGGAGCCTCAAGCACTGCTGTCTTATTAGGTGAACCCAAGCAACATGTTCCAAGTTTGGATCCTTGGGATCCCATCTCTACTACAAAAGCTGAAGCACAAACAGATAATTCACATCAAAAAGAAAGCTCTAAGATGAAGGAATTTCAGAATTTCATCAAAAAAACAAAAAAAAAGTTTGATTTCCTTCACTCATAAAAAGAAGAGACCAATGACAAACAAAAGCTCAATATGTAAAAAAAGTAGATAAAAACTTGGTAAAATTATTTTCTTCCTCATTCTAGTTTTGTCCCATCAAAGAAGCTTTTTATACTATCACCAAATCAACTCAAGCAACACACAATATCATATGATATGACCTACATAAGGAAAGTCTAAATAGATCAAACAAAATTTAGCAATAAATATAGCAACCCAAAATCCATTTACAGTAAAATCCAAATTACATTCAAACAGATTGCTTTCCTATCAATTAAAAAGAGGGTTTCTGCAAGTAAAGAGCTGCTCACCTTTTCACACACAATTAAATCCTCTTACTACTTCAGTCTACAGATTTGCTCCCCCACAATTCCAAAACCCTAAAAAAATTGAAAATTTTGAACATATTATCACACCCAGATCCCCATTTTTCACACCCAGAAAACTTGATCACACTTAAAATCAAATTCAACCAAAAAACATAAATGGGTACCTGAGAATCAACAAGCACCCCACTTTAAATAAAGCAAGAAACTTGAAAACTGAAGAATCAGATCAAGTAATCAAACAACTGGGTCATCTAATTTATAAGTGGGGCATTGAATATTTGAAGATATACCCAAAAAACAAAATCAAACACAATCTACAGAAGTTGGAAGTTTTCTGAAACAAAAAAGAAAATCAGACTTGAAAAATTGGAAGTATTGTCCAAATACAGAGAATTTGAAGAAAAAAGGTTCAATCTTGGAGAGTAATTTAGACTAGACTAATATAGAACTAGACTGAATTTCTCTCTCTTATGTTGGTGTTACTCCATTATTATGATGATATGGGGAATATGGGTGTTAAATAAAATTCTCTCTCTAGCTGAAACTACAAACAATTGAAGGAAAAAAACACAGTGGTAGGACACTAGGACTCAGGAGAGTGGCTGTAATAATTTTGGGCGTTGATTTTACAGAACGGCGCCAGATAATAATTGAGAGTAGTAATTGGTCAAAAGAGAAGTAAAGGGAGTATTATAATTTATATAGTGTAGGAAGAAGCACAAAAATGAGAATTATGAGTAGTAGTAAAAGAAAACGACTTTATGGAGTTGCACGTGGGTTGTACTCAAACTTGAGATTCAGATCTTTATTCACTTTACTCTTAGCTTTTGCATTTGGCTATTATTACCTTTCCTCTAGCCAAAAGGCTAATAGGACATAGGACTATAGGACATTATTAGGATTTTGGAGTTAGGACACTATAGCCTATATAGATTATGTAGCCTATAGGAGTACTGGAGTAGTGAAAAGATTCTATACTTCCTCCGTTTTTTTTATAATTGCACCATTTTATTTATGGCACTATAAATCAACCAACTTTGTTATACTCTCTCGCACTATTATACTTCATCCGTTTTTTTAGATGTAATATTAGACTTTTCACATTTATCGAGGCACAACTTTGACTGATAATACTCTAATTGTATAAAAGTAAAAATTATATAAAAAAAATATTTGAAAAGTGTATACCGTGACGATTCAAACAAGATCACACATGGGCACATGGCTATATTTTTTCTTGTGTATAAATAACAATTAATGGTCAAAGTGTATTAGATGAATAGTTCTCAAAGTAAACATGTTACATCTGAAAAAAACGGAGGGAGTATAAGGGAAAACGTAGTCAAGTGGAGGCTTGTTTAATTCGTCTCAATGCAAATAGCAAATATCAAATTTTTACTTATACGCAATAAGAGATTTAAGTTTTTTATATTGCTTCTTGACAAAATTGAAAAACGACATGCTGCAATTATAAAAAATACAAAGGACATAAATCAACTACTAGTAGTTGACTAGTACACTCATAGGGTGCGTTCTTTCCACCTTAAGAAAAAAAGTTTTATAATAAATCTAAAAAAAATTACTAAATTTTGACATTTCATTGATAGAACAAGGTTTAATAAATTTAGATAAGTTTTGAAAAGGTAAGGTGAAAAGAACCAACCTATAGTCTAATTTTAGGCTATAATCTATTTTTATTTTAGAAAAAAATGTTTGTTAGTGGTGGAGTCATTTTCAATTGTTTGATACTAAAGTTGTTTGATGGAGATGTCGAAACAAAGACACAAGGAAGATGTTGGGATGAAAACGAAAAATATTCGCTTATTTTTTTTGTTCTTTAGTAAATATATTTGGTAGATTATTGGATTCTAATTCGAGAAATAAGTCCGTTAATATGAGTATTATTTAGTTAGAGGAAACATAATACAATTTTTTATCTTTATCTTTTGTATAGGTTTTCTCAAATGCTCAAATCTAATTATTATTACATTTTCCAATCCAAAATAAATAATATTTCTTCATCAAACATGGTATCCAATACATAACTTTGACTAGCAATTACTTCGTATATTTATAAATATAACTTAAAAAAATATGATGCATTGAAAGTAAATTATCATGCAAACTAATCTTACAAAATCCCATATTTAATTCACTTTGATAAAGTTTGACTAATTTAACTTTCTTTAGGTCATTTGTTGTTGGATGAAAGGATCAGAGGGACTTGGCACATCTTTGTAGTGGCTAGATCACAAGTGGGGTGCCAAAAGGGCGTGGGAGTTCGATGTGGTGGTGCCTGCCAATGCCATGAGGGATTGTGGTGGATGAGAAAACAAGGGAGTGTTGTGTTCAACATATTTTAATAGTGATACAAAGATTATTTTTTTCGTTGGCTTGTTAACAAAGTCAGGGGCTACATAGGCATATTGATAATTATCCTCACTGTGTCAAAGATGTGTTACGTTTGTGCTGCTGAAATTGATATTCATGCAATTCTCTACTGCCTATATGCAGCTAGTGAGTGGGAGCAGGGAGAGTGGATATATTGGTGCATGAAGTTTTTGAAGGGGAAGGAGTTTGCAAGGTTGTGTGTTATGACATGGACTATATAGAATGAGAGGAATGCGGTTATTCACGACAGCATACCTCGACATCCGACTGAGATTATTGCTAGTGCTGCTACTTATCAATAAGCTTTATGGGTTAAGAAGAGTTTTGATGTTAATGAGAATGTAGGTTGGACTGCAAGTGTCAGCAGAGGGCCACAACTGGTTAGAAACCTCCTGATGAAGCCTTGCTGAAGGGGATGTCGATGGTGCTACGTTTATAGATAATGGGGTAGATTTTGGAGTGGTTATTAGATACAATGGTGCGTGCTGTGTGCCAACAAGTTCTGTAAGCTTCATATCCAAGTATAACAAAAACAAAGGTAATAGTTCCAGACCTAAGTTGGCGTTACAATGTAATGTCGACTCCATAGAAGTGGAAAGTGATTGTCTACAAGTGGTGAAAATGTTCAAAGCTAAACAATATGATGGGCCTTACCTAGGGGTTATTGTTAGAGACACTTTAGATTTTGCTCGTTCTTATTTTTCCTCATATTTTTAGAGAGGCTAATGAAGTCGCTCATGAGATGGCTCACCCTAGACCTTTAGATTATTCTACTAGAGTATGTCTAGGAGGGTGTCCAAGTACTCTTGATAATGTAATTGCTGCTAATTTCTACTTAGCCGTTTAAAAAATGCTCTTAGCCTTAGCCTTTCCGATTAAAAAAAGGTCTGGACCAGGGCCTTACCGCCACGGCGCGAGCATGATGTTCTTGCCAAGGGTTAACCTTGGTTTGCTAAGTGGAGGAACTAGGAAGTAGAGCATGGTACCAAACTACCAACTGAGCTTAAGCTCTTTTGGTAGTGACTAGTGACTAGTGATACAAAGAAATATGTGGGCCGTTTCCTCGTCAACTTTGGTTGGACAGGTTGACTGGGCCGGGTTACTTAACGTCAACTGTCAAAACCCCAAAAAATATTAGGGCACCAAATCATAAGAAATTTGGGGGTTTAGGGTTTATATTTTCGAACAACCGCAAACCAGAGGACGAAGAAAATCGAAATTGGAACCCAGAAGATTTCAGCAAAAGATGTCGAAGAAGAACAATCTTGCTACTCGCAAGAGACAGCACGATTTCGACATCCGAAGTAATTGTTATTCTCTTTCATTCTTTCTAACTCAATTTCATCGTTGTTTGAATTGGAATTTCTCCGATTGAAAATTGCCCTAATTTTCGTCGCATTTTCAGGAGAAAAAGAGGCGAAAGAGAAGAAAGCGATGAAACTTCAAGCGAATAAGAGCAAAATGAAGGTAAATTTGTTAATTGATTTGAGTGACATTTCTTTCAAAATAGAAATTTAAGTTATTTGATTATTCAAATTGTTGATATGAGTTTGGAAATTGTTGTTTTGAAGGTTGATGGAAGTGATAAGAAGAAAAAGAAAACGAGTCAATTTCAAGTGAAGAAGAAATTGAAGACAAAATTGACAGCATTGGCGAAAGCTAAAGCTAAACAAGCTATGGAACTTGATGATTAAGGTTTAATGTATTTTTTTTTTACTATATTTATTAAAAAATAGCAATGAGAAGTTTGTATGAATTTATGGACTCATATAGTTGAATGTGGTAAGATCAAAGCTTAAATTCAATGAAGATAATGATTCATACAAACAATTTTCTTTTTGAATTGCATGAAATTTTTGTTGTACTATGTGATTGTGTTGTTGGTACTTGTTATAGTTTGAGTTGCTTCACTTGAGTAGTTGAGTGTTGGATGGGTATGAATGTGGGTAAGAAATTCAAAGGAAAACCTTCATTTTGGAGTTGCAAATTGATTTGTACTTGTGTGAAATATAGCAAATATGGGTTAAGGCGGATTAATTTTCGCCTGGTTATCTTGCTTGGGAAAGTGTCGATTGTCGAGTAAGAACATCAATGAGCTCGAGTCAATGGGTTTAACGAAAAATCGTGCGTATGTGGGGGTGTTTCAGAAATTATCTTTACAAAAACGCCATTGATAGGTACGAATACTGCATGTATCGGATATAAATTTGTAGTTTCTTTAGATTTTTGTAGACGATTTTGCACCAAACAATCAAGTGAAAGTTCTAACGTTATTCTAGTAGTAGTACTGTTGTTGCTAAATCTTATGACCATTGTAGCAATCAAAGCTCGTGAATCCTATACCCACAATCGAATGATCTCCCATTGGCCATTGTAGATTTGTAGTAACAAGTTCTAAAAATTCTACTTTGAGTGAACCAAACAATTGGAACATAGTATACTTGTGGTCCGTGGGTTACTCATACCTTGAACCAAAATCTCTTTTAGCAGATCATGCATTCATTCAATTGAGGAATTCTCAATTTTGCATTGAGTTTGAGGTAATGAATAGAAGCCTCACTATCAAAGATACTTGGACCATTGGATTTTTTTATATTCCGACAATACTTTATAGTTTTGGTCCTGCATCAGCTAGCTCTTACGTTAGGTTGGAGGCTTGGAGCCATAACAGTAGATCTTACATACACCAATTGTATTTTTGAGAAAACGTAAACCGATTGTATTGTATTTGTTATGTTTTTGTGCTGGTACCAGAAGTTTTCTGGGACGTGGGAGATGTGATTTAGTCATTAATTAAATCACAAAATTACGAATTTAGTATGAAGTTGTAAATACATGTTCTCAGGGATTCCAGTCTTTAAAGAGATGAACAATGATCAACAGATTGATAACTCTTCCATTTTAAGGAAAGCTTTCTAGAAAATCTACTACTCCACAACATCCAATGGGCAAGCTCAGTCACGCGAACACCCTCCGCAAATCACATACTTCCTCTCCTCCTATAAAAGAACCAGACTGGAATTGAGCTTATCAAAGGAAAACATGTCTACAGCAATATCACCATCCTAGAACACCTGCCAAACCACATATATAGCGTAAACGTAAGAAATTAAATTCTGACTTTAAAAAATCAGACGAATTATCAAGGTGAGATGCAATTATAAGATCGCACTTGCTTCTGCGAGGGCCTTTCCAAATTCAATTAAAAAAGGGATAAACCACATACACAACTACACTTATTTCCTTTTCAAGCGACAACTGATCAGAGTTCCGCACTTGGACAAGTAATGCAACACCCCAACAGAGATGAGATCAGGCTAATGGCATAAAATAGGGCAGAATTCCCTTCCATGTAGGCATATATATCAACGAAGTCCGTCCCCATTCACTTTTTATTAAATAAACAGCGACCCAGGAATAAGTAAGTTCGCCTCGGGCTAGCCCTGTACTCTATTACTTACGCGAGGGTTGGAAACCCCCCTACTAAAGAAAGATACGGACCTCAGTCCGGAGCATTGATTCCCTATAATGAATAGGTTAGCTCTATCGGTGAGAATCCATGTCATGTCTCTAACATGCAAAAACACATCATTGACATACATAGACTGCAAAGCATGAAAGCAAATCTGAACAAAGTAGGAGGGGAAAAAAGAAGGAAGAGACCCTGTCCATATGGATGTTCAATCCAACATAAAAGCTGAAAATTTATTGAATTATTAATTTCCTTGCAATGAAAAAATGCCATCTCATAGCCTAGGCAAAAGGTTGAAGGAGGTACATGCAGCCAACGTCATATGATAAAAGCTTATAACCCACCACAGCTAAAAATTGCATAAACAAGCTTCCTCGATCTCACCAAAGAATAATGAACTACAATTAATAAAGAACATCCTCTTGCAACATTTCCTACTCCACATTTAGATCAAATCTCAAATGCCCAAGCAAAATCAGATATTGCTACAAGAGTCCCAGATCACGTTATATGATACAAGCTTATAACCCACCACAGCTAAAAATTCCATAAACAAGCTTCCTCACCAAAGAATAATGAACTACAATAAATAAAATTATCCTCCTCGCAACATTTCCAACTCGACATTTAGATCAAATCTCAAATGCCCAAACCAAAATCAGATATGGTTACACAGAGTCCCAGATCACCAACATCAATGCCTTCCCTTTCAGATCACTTGCACTTAAGTTATCACCTCTCCATAAGCCAGCCCTTCAGCTTTCACAAACTTCCCATCAGTATTTTGAAAACAAGACAGACCAATGATGATGAAGTCAGATCCTAGAAGTGCCATTTACAACCAATTCAGACTTAAAACTATAACCAATTTTGAAATGTACAACAAAGGACTTCGTCAACGTCACTATCCTCAATAACTTCAACATAACACCACAAACGAATACGGCTGGTCAGAGTTAGAGACAAAATTTCCATGCTTGCAAAATCTAATGGAAAAACGTTCGAAGTGATTGGCTGTTCTTATAAGTCCATAACAAACTGCATAAAGGTATTTGCTGTGCATAGAAGTAAGAAAAGGAATTCTTAATCTACCAGAACTTTTATTCCAAGATGAAGAGTGTAAGGGTGATTGGGATATGGTACACATTTTGCAAGTCATTGGGTACGATCAAACCAATCGAGCTATGCCAAATAACAATGTGATGTTTTCAGATGTCACCAATGGTATTGTCAAAGAACATTATTTCTTTCCAATGAAGTTCGAAATAATATATACTCTCTCCTTTGATATTTAATAGTTCCATAATAATTTACTTACGTATTTTACATAACATAATCCCACATGATTATATATTTATATATGTATATCACTAAAGACTTGTGGTCAAAGTTTCTATAGTTGGAATATATAATATAAAAAAAGTGGAACATTTAAATCAAATGGAGGGAATGTTTACACTTTACAGTAAATGACAGATAAACCATAGAGCCTTTTCGATACATAGCAGTAAAACATTGTTCCAAATTGGTTGAACGTCACATTTAAAACATCCCAAATATGATGTTGTAATCTGACTTAGTATTTGCAATTTAATAGTAAGTATTTTAAGTCAATTGGAGTATGCCACATCAAATTGGAATGTTTGTAGGTTCAGTTTTTAGATTGCCAGGTTAAACACGCCATTAATGGATATAGAATTCTTAATCACGTGGGTTTACAAGTTAGAGAAATTAGCATAGTTGGTTTTACTTTGACTTTTGTGCACAATTCAGTATTCACGAATGCCCTTTTGATCATTCTTTTCAATAAACATATTATGTACACTATTTTATGGGGTTACTCTCAATAATTAGTTTGAAAATATTTATTTTTTATGATTTTAACTAATTGACAATTGAAGATATCGATGGTCAAATATGTGCATTAGCAAACATGACAAGTCAAAGTGGAACATATATATATATATAAAACGCAAGGAGAACCATTTAAAACAGGCAATATCGAGACTGAAGCATCTCTAGTTCAAGAACATAGCCATATAGATTGGATAATCCGCAAACATACCAAAGCTTCCCAGTGGTCTAATTATTGCTGGTGGTTCTGAGGTGGCTGTTGAGGATTTGGAGGAGGTGGCATTCCTGGACGAGGAGGTCCATAAACTGGCACCTGTCCACCAGGGGGTGGTGGCATGCCAGGGCGAGGAGGTGGAGCTTGCATTCCAGGCCTGGGTGGAGGAGGCGGGCCGCGCATCATGGGCGGAGGTGGGGGCATCCCAGGACGTTGGGAATACTGTGGAGGCTGCATCTGGAATTGCCCAGGAGGACCAGGACCAGGCCTTGACCCAGGGGGGTACTGGCCTGGGGGAGGCATCTGAGGAGGTGGGCCTCTCGGAGGCATCTGAGGTGGCCCAGGTGGGTATCCAGGGATTTGTTGACCCGGCGGCCGGATTACAGGAGCACCTGGGTAATTCATTGCAGGAGCGGAGAGTTGAGGGGCTGGAACTGGTGGCCGAGAGATCTGAGGCTGCATCATGCCTGGTGCTGGACCACCAACACCACGAACTGGACCAGCCAAACCGGGCTGAGCATGAACAAGAGGTGCCGTTGGAATGCCTCGTCCAGCAGCTCGGCCAAGACCTGGACCAGCCATGGCAGCAGCACCGACAGACTTGGCACGTGACTCTTCAGGAGGGGGAGGACCTTCAACAGTCATGGAAATGACCTCTTCACCTCTAATGAGGACAAGGCCAAGGGTTCGGCGTTCTTCTCTCTCCTCGTTAGGGTTTGTTTTGTTGGATTTGCTTCCCTTAGTGGGAGGAAGCTTTCGAAATTCTTCACAATCACCAAGGACAAGGTTCATGTGACGGTCAAAGGCCATGAATTTTCCAACGAGTTGACGCCCGTCTTGAATAGTGACCCGCATTCGATAGTTGATATATTGGAGCATCTTCGAACCCTTAGACATCGACATATTGATCGATTTGCTTTTTCAACCTCTAAATACCAATATGACCTGCACATATGCCTCAAAGACTTAAGACTTAAGACTTAAGAGTGCCACAAAGACACTTCCTTCAAGCAGTTCCAGCAATTTAGGCTACATAACTAATTATTTAATGCTTCCCTAGTGTTTATGAAACACACAAATAACATTACTACCTTTTGCGCACAAAAAAATAAAGAGCTTGTAAAGGATAACAATTGATCTCAATGTGGCCACCTTATCATACAAAAAAGAAAAAAAATCAACTTCAACACAAATTCAGCATCAGAGGCAGACATCTGTAATTTATTATTTTGTGAAAATTACATGTAAGCCACAACTTCTAATGAAGTATCAAATTTCACTTCAAAAATAAAATATCAGGTAGGAAGAGTATACCTAAGAACAGTGCAAATAACCAAATTATATCCCTCATTGCCTTCAAATCCAATTCATTGAACTCGAAACCGCCAAAACAGTCAATCTAAAGCAGCACATTATCTAATTTCTATCATAAATCAACCTAGAACAGAGGTTGAAGTGCACCGTCTAGCTCTTAAGCACATCAGACATAACTAAGTGTCCACCAGCATGAAAACTGCAGTAAAGTAAAAGGCGAGAGAATACAATAATGCTTAGCACAGCCGAGCACTTAAATATTCCCCTTAAACAAACAACAGGGCATTTTATTGTACACATAGAAGGCAACAATGGCTGATTCAGACTACAGAATTTAGATATACGGGTGCAAATAAAAATTCCTATACAATAATTCAATAACTTTAAATGACACCAATTTTCTTTATCTTCCACATTCTAACATTTCACAACTCATTATATCTATTACTTACCATTAAAAATCATACTCTCCTTTTTGTTTCAATAATTAGAAACCCATAATGAAAAAATGAGCTAAAGCTCATTACACCATAACTACATTTGAAAGGACACATGAAGCCAAAATTTAACCATTCATTACACCCTTTATTTTGAGCCAGAACTCAGCACACTGCCCCTCAGATAATAAAGAAACTCCTCTCAATTAATTTTTTAAAAAAGTTAGCCATAATGCAATGCATCATGAACCCAATAAGAACTAAGAAGCATCTGGTAAAGAACGGGAATCGTTGAAACTAGCATATTAGAAGATCGATCAACCAAAATACAAACGCCTTAAGATCACAACTAAAGAGCTTCGAATTCAGACATCTCCATCCAACCACTTCACTCGAACGCCACCAATCGATTTCCTGATCAAAGGTAATGCAATTAAGCAAACAAAACACACCCAAATGTCGCATAAATGTCAGAAAACAACTAGCCCACCAAATCACTCCAAACCGAATCAGCACTTATACGTGTTAGCAAATTAGGGTAAAGAATTAGCACACATATTCGTACACAACATAAATGATAGCTAATACAAGAACCAAACCCAAATTGTACGACTCAATAGTTGCAAAAGAGTTAAATTGAACGCAATTAACTTGAATTTTAGGTTTTCGAAGAAAAAAAAAGTACGTACCGTTTTTAGAAGGAAAAAAATCCCAGCAAGTATGGCAGTGAGACGAGTGCAGCGGATGTGGCGGAGCTGCTGCGCGATTGCAAGTCGCCTGGTTATGGGGAGAATAGAGAGGATGTGGTGAAATGACAGAGATTCAGAGAAACTGTGTCTGGCCTTTAACCCCCTAAACCCTAAACCCTGCTAATGAGATACCAAATTAAATTACCAATACCATAAATTCTTTGTATCAACAACAAAAGTGAATGATCCAAAATTGTAAATTTTTTTTCTTGAGAAGGAGAAACTTGACAAGTTTGAGGGAGTAGAGGGGATCCCAACTTGGAGATCAATTATAAGAGCTCTTGAAACTAGTTGATCATTATCAATCCAAAGCTGTAAGTTTTTTTTTTAGGTTGGTAAGATGAAAGACCATACTGAACTGACACCTCGCACAGGTACAACCAGTCAGGTTTGCACATCAGACTCTTTGGAGGGAGGGGGATGATAAAGGAAACCTCATCCCCAAAAATCTCCTAGTGGGGTTTGATCACATGACTTTGAATTCATAAGACCAAACCTTTAACACTAGCCCAAGCTTTGCTTGGTAATCCAAAGCTGTAAGTGGTCCTAGTAATTAGTGGAATGTATATTATACATCCAAATGTATCGTATATCCAATTGTCAGTTTATAGAGGTGCAAATTAGTTAAAAAAAAAGATGAAGATGAGCAAAAAAAAGCATTTGGTGTATGTACATCAGGTGGACGATATATGTTTTGGTTGATATATAGTGGAATATAAGTTATTCAGATTTATCTTTGGTCTATTTCAATTATAATTTAAATCTGAACATAGTTGCCTATGGTACTTGCAATTAGTTAATATTGAATAAACTGATTATTAAATTGGACAAATGTTTAGATGTATGTTTAAATTTGGTCATTCTTAGATAAATAGGGCTATAATCTAATTAGGTTAGTAGTCTAGTACCCATAAATGTCTAGTAGTGTGAGTTTTTTATTGTTTTTTTAATCACTATCACTTTTATATATCAGGTTACCTTGTACGTAGGAAGACCGGACCAGATTGGGATCGGTGTGCCATAATTTGAAAAATTTGTGGATCAATCTGGATTGCAATTTTTCCGGTCTGGTCCGGTTTTGGACCGGAATCTATACTTTAAATAAAAAAAACTTTTTTATTTGATTAAAAAATACTTATAAATTAGATACATTGGAATATAATAACAATAATTCTAAAGGTAATAAATAGTAGGTTTTTACCTTCCTAACTTTTAAACTTTTTTTTAAAAAAAAAGAAATTTCGGTCCATCGATCCAGACTGAAATTTTCTGGGTTTGGATTGGACCGGGAACAAGGAATTGGGATTTTATGTAGACGAGGACAAAATTGGAATATCTGGTCTGAATTCTGGTCCGACCTTAGTCTTTGCACATACTGTAAATACAAGTGATCTATTCAAATTGATGATTCATAGAAAAGGTTACAAGTGGAACTAGGAAATAAAGGAACAATAATGTGTTTATTGTTTAGGTCAATTCTTTACTTTATATAAACATTACAACTGAACGTAAAATAAAAATAATACTAATTATAACTCGCAATGCATTCTTTAAAATTTCATCAAATTCCATTTCAAAATCAAAAGATCTTTGAATTGATCTTACAAAAAGTTTGATGCGTTAAGAAGGAAGTTTTATATATAAATCTAATAAGGTGTAGAAGGGTACTACAACAAAAAACATGCTCCATCACGTTCGTACTCACTCTCTTTAGATCACGCTCCAAAGTCCGTGTAGGATCTATTTTCCTTAATGCTCTTCCTTCTATTTTGCATAATATCGGGGTTCACTACCTACATGTTACAACTCCCACGACCATTACCACAACCATATACACATCCTGACATCCACAATTGGAGAAACATTTGTTTATGGGAATGCTAAAATACTTTTAACGAGTGAGGTACAATTTCTAAGATGTATAGTAAGACTTTTATAATATATGAAAACTGCTCAGCTGTTGACTAAGCAGTGCACGATGAGCTTCACTAATGAGCTAGGCGCATCGTGGTTGCACCACGCGCAACACAACCGCTGACACAAAAAAGTTGATTCTTGAAGCTTGTCTAATTATCCCGCGAAATCAGATTTTTTGATGCTCATTCTTATTTTTATTCTCATTCTTGTTCTTTATTCCATTCTTATTCTTTACTTTATGCTTATTTTTATTATTTTATCTTTTTTTCTTTTATTGTTATCAATTACAAGAGCATTCGGTACCAATCTACAATGTTAAATGCGAGATTGTTGATAGACGCATATCCAACCTCCTTAGGCTACCAATTAGTAATAGTGGGCAGGTCAAGTAGGAGACCCGCCCTAATTGGGTCGGGATGGGTCTAGGTACATATGGCGGGTGATGGAGATGAATATCATACCCGTCAAGTAGGAGACCCACTCTAATTGGGCGGGGATGGGATATTTAAGCAAGTGCGGATGTGGAAGGACCATTCTGCACACATGTCCTGTCCAATTGACATCAAATAAGTGGATATTTGTTGCGATGGGGACTGTGGTGGAGCACGGCACGGGGCAAGGTCCTTAAAAGAAAGAAGTGGATGATGAATTGATGATGGTCGATGGATGGATAAAGCTTAAAAAGAAGAGGTGTTTTATCCACGAGGAAAGGAGAAGCCCTTTTTCAAATATTTGGATAGACTGAGTGAGTGTATGTGAGTCTAATTCTTCTCCTTTCTCATATTTCCCCGCCCTTTGTGAAAGTGAAGTGTCATCTTCAGCCTCACACAAATTCACAGTCACATAAACTCTTTAATTACATCTTCACTGTTAAAGATAGTATAGATAGACTTCCACTTCTTTTAAGCAAAACCACCTACATTCTACCCACTTCAAACAAACCAAAAAAAAAAAAAAAAAAAAACACCCAAAAAGAAGAGAACTTGTTAATGGCACTTTATTGATCATTCATAATTCTCAAACCCAGAAATTTTCTTCCTTTTTCTCTAATTTTTAACTCCCTTAAAAACAAAAGCTTTAGTCTTTCTCTGTTTCTTTTGAAAAAACAAAAATTGGTGTTTTTTTCTCTCCTTTATGAAATGTTTATATAATACTTAAGTTATTGTTTCTCTAAATGGGTTTTCATTGATTAATGGAGTTAGTAATGTTTGGAATAATTGGTGATGGAGTTGCCATTTCCAGGGTTTGCTAACTGGTATGTTCTAGAAACCTTTTTGCAATTTTCTTTCACTTTGGAATTTAGGGTAGTTTATTTGATTTTATTTCTGTTGGTTAGAGATAACATGCATGCATATCTTTTTTTTTTTTTGTAATTTTTTATTATTTGTGTATTTGAAGTACTTAGTTTTTCTGTGATTGAGTAGAAGTTTATGTTTGTATCGGTTTTCCTGTACTCATGATACTGTTGTATTCTTTTTGTTAAAAATTTCATGACAAAACTCATAAGTCTCTGTAATTTGCTCCTCTGCATCAAAAGTCCACTTTCCTTATCACCCATGAAGGCCAAAGAATAGAAAAAATTATTGCTGTTATCTAGAGTTTATTATGCTAATTGTGATTTATATACATTCAGGAGTCTGAACTGAAGATTCAATCAATTTGGCTCTAGAGGCTTGCTTCATAGTATCCAAGCCTTCTTAGAGCAAAGAAGAGAGGGGATTATTGGAGTTCTGAAAATTGTGAAGTTAATTGAGCTTGTGTGAGTGTGTTTTGAATTTCCTTGAGCTAAATGCATGGAGAGGGAACCTATGCCAATGTCAGGATCAGGCGGTTTTTATATGTCGAGAGGAATGGCCGAGTTACATGGGCCACAAGGTGTTCACTCACTGCCTAATTCTGGCTTGTCTTACCAGTCGAATATTGGGGGAAGCTCAACAGGACAAGGTATAATGATGGAGCCCACTTCAGGCATCATGTCTGATGGCCGTGGTGTAGCTGCACCCTCAATGCAGCCGTCTGCTACTCCTACACCCATGCGAAGGAAAAGAGGAAGGCCTCGGAAATATGGACTTGATGGAAAGATGTCACTAAATCTCTCCTCGCTATCAGCTCCTCCTCGGGTTATGAACACCTCAACTGAGAAGCGGGGTAGAGGCCGGCCTCCTGGGAGTGGTAGAAAGCAACCATTGTCTCCCTTTGGTAAGATTTTGATTTTCTCAAGGAATGTCTTGTTGTGCTGTTGCTAATTTTAAGTAGTTTTGATCTTAGATGGTCTATAGATGATATGATTTGATGACCATGATAGTTTTATGTTTGAATGCCTTATATCGTTGTTAACTTGTGTTACAGTGTGTTGTGCATTTGCCATGTGAATTGTGATCCACTAGAGATGCCTTAGAAGCTAGGTTCATTGGTTGGTAACCTAAGTTTTCTGAATATAAACATATATGGTACTTTGAGTTGTTAGAGTAAATCTTGTCATTACCCTGAACACGAGGAATGAAGTATCGAGTTTTAACCATATGGTAGCTTGTACTTTATGATTAAGAGTTCACCTCATCAGGTTCAAAAAGCTAAGAAAGTTGTATGCTAACACTAAATTGCGGAGACAACCAATGGTCTTTGCTACTCGGAGTCTTAAACTCTTCATTGCCTCTCAATTGTTTGTGTTGGGTCCTTGACCCTTCAATATAGGCACCTTGAGTCCTTGACACTTCATTAACATATACGTATTATTATAAAATTTTTAAATAAAATAATTGTGTCTGACATGAGTATGCAAAGTCCATGTAGCATCGCATGTGCTTGATGGTTTCATGCAGTACCAATTGGTTGCCTATTCCAGTCCAATTTCTTTGTTTCTTCTATTTTCCATGCAGCACAAATTCTGATAGCACCGGTGACCTGGTTTCCAACTCTTGTACTTTGCTTGTCTTGCATCTTGTTGGATATCTGTTTATAAAGCTTATTTCACTTACAAGATTATTAATCAGTTGGTGATCTTTTGTCCCAGTTGGTAATTTGTCGCACTTAATATGCTACATGAGTTTCGGTCTTGTTTTCTATGGTGTTTCCTTGTCCATGAAACTACTTAATAGTATTGATGATTGGCTGTTGTTTCATTTTCTTACCAGGCAAATTGGTGTCTGGTTCAGCTGGTGTGGGATTTACTCCGCATGTCATCACAGTTGCAACAGGGGAAGTATGCGATCTGCTAGCCTGCTACTATTATAGTATTATGCATTAATCATATTCTTTTTACTTTATCATTTGTAGTTCAACAAAGAATGTGATTCACAATTTTGCTGCAGTAGTATCATACCTTTGGTGTATATATACAAAATATATATATAATTTTTTTAACCTGAGGATGGGAGTATGTTGATTCACATAAAAGATTGATGTTTCTTTATTTCTATTGGAGAAATTTTTAGCTTCTACAAAATGTACATCCTCTGATTGCTATCTCAATTCTGACCATTGCTTTCCATGTTATGCAGGACATTGCATCAAAACTCTTGGCGTTTGCACAACAAGGGCCTAGAGCTGTATGCATATTGTCAGCAAATGGTGCAGTCTCCACAGTGGCCCTACGCCAGCCCTCAACTTCCGGTGGCACTATCACATATGAGGTCTTTATCTTATGGTTTAGCTGCTATACTTCGAATTTATTTCAAACCTTTGGGCATATTTTGAAGCCCTTAAGATTCTAAGCCATTAGCTTCTTACTGAAAGAAGCTTGGGATCATTAGATATGTTAGTATGTTACTGCCTTTCCAATGAATGACATCTTGAGATTTTTTTTAATTATGGTGCTTTATATTGGATTGATTTTGAACTTGCTTAGAGTCTACTCCATACGTCTTAATGTTTTACGGGTTACTAAAAGTTGACTTGTGTAGGGGCGATTCGACATATTATGCATGTCAGGATCTTTCTTGCTTCTTGGTAATGATGGTTCTCGTGACCGCAGCGGTGGTCTGAGCATTTCACTTGCAAGTCCTGATGGTCGTGTCATTGGTGGAGCCGTCGGTGGAATGCTTATTGCAGCCAGCCCTGTGCAGGTGAGTCTATGATCTCCACTCTCTTGACAAAGCAAACATTGTGATTTATGTTTCATCTCATTAATGTTAACCTATGTAGCACAGAATCGTGTGAGTTTTAAAAACGAGGCAACCTTGTGTCCTTGCCAATTTCAAACTTCATTAGCACATAAATGGCCGGGGGTTAAAAAGTGGGGAAACCTTAGGTCCCAGCCATTTATGGGCTTCATTAGCATGAAAATGGCTCGGGTTTTGGGAATGGGCAAACCTCATGCTCGAGGCAATTTTGTGCTTCATAGTCGTTGACAACAATTAAGCTCTACTTATACAATGGAAATCGGAGAATAATTCCATTTGACAAATTTAGGTAATAGTTGGGAGCTTTTTATGGACTACTACTTCGAAAACGAATCCGAAGATCAAAGAAGGAAATGAAGGTGGTGAAGATTCAGAGCATTATGCAGTTGACAGTACGATGATGGGCCCACCAAGTGGTCGGCAAAGCCAAAATCTATCATCTCCTACCAATTCAATGGGTGCCTGGGCTAGTCCGCAGACGCTGGACTTGAGAAACTCTCATATGGACATTGATCTGATGCGTGGATGAAAGGGGCAATTACCTTTGTAAATATCTCCGCTTTTGAAGCTACACTAATTAATGTCTAATCTAACTAGTATATATCAGAAGCTCAACCCAAGGAAAGGAGTAGGGCTCATTTTAGGCTTGATACTCCCGTTATTTTGACATGAAAATCTTTGTTTATGTCATTTTTACAAGACACTGAATATATGTTAGGCTTGCATAATTTACTCATCTTTTAATTGCCAAGTACTCGTGTCAGATACCAGATAGTATTAATACATTAGATGCTTGGATTTTGTACCTCATACATGCATACGTCAACCATACATGATCAGTACTGCTATTACTAGTAGTCTAGTACTAATACTATAATTATTCAACGTAAATAAACCAACATATGCATTTAGGAGCTAGTATACACAAACTCAAGCATCAGACCAAGTAATTGGCATCTTGCCATAAAGAGCTGAGTTAGGTGACACCCCTATGGCCTTCCAAACAGCCTTTGACGCGTCTACAACATTGTTCTTACAAGGCCCTTGGTAGCCATGTTCTTTATCACACCCGCGCATAGAGTCACACTTATCCACAACCTTTGCCCTTGTCGTCTTCCCATTGCCGCTGATGACAATCTCCTTGCCACAGCGGGACGGGTGGAGTGGGGGCTTGTACCATCCTGTTGACAATGCCACCACATGGGTGTCGTCCGAGTGGTAGCTATCATAACATGCTGATTTCCCACCCCCATCTCCGCCCTCTTCAAAGCTGTTACGGGTCAATGTAGCATGGGTGTGCTTGGTCACTGGGGGCGAGCACCTGTAGGTGGTGTAAGAGAACCCCGGTTTGCAGCGCTCAGCACCACTGGGGTCACATTGGCCAGGTGGGGCGCGCTTGCCGATCAAGGGTTTGCGTGGGTAGCAAGTGTGGGCATGGGCATTGGTGGTGTGCAGGAAGTTAGTAGAAATGGTGAGCACCACTACTATGAAAGCATAGTAACTCATGATTTTGGTAAAAAGTGGTAAGTCAATTTTGGTGGTGGTGACTGGTGTTTGTGATGCTTGATTGTGCGCCTATTTTGGAAGTATATATAGAGATTTTAGTCACATAGTGACACACTGACACTAGGTGTACTTATAGTCGACGTGGTTTATAGATGAGGCAGGTAAGTCGATAGTTCATAGTTGAACACTCTTGACTCTTCCCTAATTCCACTCATGTATTTTTATGTCATACCTCATAATATTTAGTGATGACCAATGAACCATAAAATAAATAAAATTCTCTAGCAATCATAACAAATATATGTTATGAGAGTTTGTCATAAAATCATGGAACAAGTCATGGGATGACAAGTTCTATGATTCAGTCATGAACTAGTAAACGAATAGTAACTTGACATTTGAAATTTAGCGTGGAAGACTACACCTCTAGAAATTTACACATAACTAAAATAAAAACTAAGCTATTTTTAGCAACTTACACTTACTTTTTATATACTACTTCCATCCCAAAAATATTTGAACACTTGTTAGGACACGTATTTTAAGGTGATAAGTTGTAGTATGGTTATCAAATGTTATTTTATTTAAAAAGTAGACATGATAGGAGTTGGTGGGGTATTTTTTATTAGAGGTGAGAGAAAGTTGGATAACTTTTTATTGATAAAACTATAAAAGGTAGAGTGTGGGTCAAAGAAGTATAAAAGAAATAATATATTATTAGTGGAACCATGCCAAAAATAGAAGTGTTCAAACCAATTTGGGACAAATATAAAAGGAAAGTGTTCAGACTATTCTGGAACGGAGAGAGTATAAAAGAATTCAAATTAAAGGAGGATCAACTGTCGAGAGGACAAGAAAAACAAAACTAAACAACAAATGTACAACTTGTTAAGAATTAAGTGTGGGAAGATCACACCTCCAAAAATTGACACATAATTAAATAAATTGTATCTGTAGTGTAAAATGACATTTAATTTATATTAACAATTAAAAAAAAATATATTAAAACTTATAATAATAATAATAATAATAATAATAAATGACATTTTAGTGTTATATAGACTTTCTAGCAGGGTGGTTCTTTTTTTTTTTTTTTTTTTTGAAAATCTAGCAGGGTGGTTCTTAGCTTGTACAATTAGGCCGACGTAACAGTGCCCCAAAATTACATGGGCCTCAAAATATATACTTCCTCCGTTCTAAAATAAGTGAAACAATTCTCTCATTTATGTGAGAGCTTTTTGAGACAAGTGTTTCACTTATTTTGGAACGGAGGAAGTATGTTTTAATTGTTTGGAGGGAAGACAAAAGAAAATCATATGGATCAACGGTAAAGTTGTAAAGGAAGGAACAAAGAGAACACGGTTCAACTCTTGGTATCCAGTTTTGTTGCTTGAACTTTGGAAAGTAGTCCTCATTTGTCAGCTGTAAATACACATCTTCATTCAATTTTTTTTTTTCTTTTGTTGGTTTTAAAGAGATGTATCCAATATCTTCATATTCTCCATATATAGAATGTAGACTATCTTTTCGTTCCTCCCAAATTTCTCTCATTGATGGTTACTCATCCTCCCAAATTATAAAATTGCAATTTTTCAATAATATTTACTCTTAAATTTGAATTAAACAACCTTTCCAGGAGATGTTGAAGAGATGAATTTCACTTCCATAACGATGGTTTAACCTTCACTTATTTCATAAAATTATAGTAACCATTAGCAATTGATCTAGAGATATTATTCACCTCCCTATTCTTCCTATATAAGCAATACTCAAGATTTGCAATATGTACCAAGCAAAATTCAAGTTATTGAAATACAATGATATACTACTGTCTTTGGGTTAAAAACCTTCCAATTCTAAACACTAGCTAACCTCTGAAATCTTATCTAAGCCATTGAAGCAAAGCAACGACTTCTACAGAGTAGCTTTTGGGAATATTTTTTCCATTAATTCTACTTATGTTTTTCATTTGATTTAATCAATAACTTTTTTCCATTTATTTTGCTTTATATATATATATATATATATATATATATATATATATATATATATATATATATATATATATATATATATTTTGGGCTCCCCACCAGGGAGCCCCTTGGTAAGAAGAATGATCCTATTGGACCAACACTCGCATGTCCGTCAGTTTAGTTACACAGGTCAACGCTTGAGAGTAGGGGATATAAGGAATCTCTACTTCCAAGCACAAGTAAATAGTGGGGTTCTGAACTATAAATAAAGGTGCAATTTTCAAAAAGTGTACAAGACTTGTGATATTTTCTTCACTCCTACTTTCTACTTTCTACTTTCTAGTGTTACATTGTAGACAAGGGGGGGAGTAACTTACAAGTCACAAAGACCTAGACTTTTATTGCGAGGCTTCTATACAAGTCAATAGTCTACGGAGCATTTACAACGACATGAAGTTGGAAACTTGGGGGTGCAAATGTTTTGTGTGTGTAAATGAATGACTAAGCACAGTGATGTACACGGGATTCGATCTCAGGTCTCGGATACCATCCCTACAAGACTTTACAAACTAAGTTAGATGACATCCACACTTGGTAGTGCAATAGCAAATGTGCGATGTCTGTCTTGATGGCTTTGTATTACTTTGATTTGCTTTTGGGCCAAGCTGTCCCAATAAAAGCTTTTAACTATCGAAAAGTGTCTTGATTATACGGCATTGCAATTTGTAGGTTTGCTATCATAAATTATCCTCCATGCTATTTGTTGCCCATATTTACCTCAGTATTTATATGGTCTTTTTTCTTCTTTCTCCCTCCTCTACTTCTTTTTCTTCCTCCATAACCACCACCACCTAGCCACCACTACCACCACCTCCCACCAGCCCCCACTCCACCCTTGCAGCCCCACCCCCATCCCACCCCACCCCACCCAGCCCCCACCAGCAGCCCCCATCTCTCCCCTGCTGCCCACCCCCACCGACTACCAGCAACCCCCAACCCCCGCAGGCCCCCCCCATGTCGGAGCCCCCACCCTACCCCATACCCCCCTTTGCTCTCCTCCCTTCCCTCTCTCGCCTTTCCCCGTCTCCTCTCCCGTCGTCCCTGCCCCACCGCCGCCGCTTACCCTCCCATCCCCAAGCCCCTCCCACAACGTGTCGCCCCCCGCAACGCCCCCGCGCAACCCCCCATGCGAAGCCCTCCACCCCTTCTTATTCTTCTTTATGCCCTCCTCCTCCTCTGTTTTGAGATTTTGATTTTTTTCACTGTTGTTGTTGGAAACGAAAAAAATTACCGGAAAAATGGTTGTTTTCACCATGGTGGAAAACAAAAATTGGTTCGATTCATACTAAAAAATTCTGAAATTTTAATATTTTTAGGTAAAACAAGTTAAAAATAAATACAAAATACGTATAAAGATATGGACAATTTTTAGTAAATACTGATGGTAAATAATTAACCCCTAAATTATTGAGAATTTCCCCATTTTTTAAGAGAATGGATAATAATTTTTTTAAAAAACATCAGATAATAAAGAATTTTTTAGAGGGGTTTTAGACATGCCTTTGAAAATATTGAGTGAGTGATGATCTAAAAAGATTAGGTATGTTTCATTCTCCTTTTCAATTCGCCTTAATTCACATCATATACTTCCTCCGTTTCAAATTACTCGCTACACTTTCCATATAGGGAAGTTTCATATTACTTGCTACACTTCCTTTTTGGGCAATAAACTCTCTCTATCTCTCTCCTCTCACATGGGTCCCTTTTCTTTTTACTCTCTACATCTCTCTTCTCCAAAAATTGCCTAGGAGTCCGTGAATTGAGAAGTGTAGCAAGTAAAATGAAACGGAGGAAGTATATGCTTTTAGGGTGAATAAAATCCTCACATTGAATTCTATTTTTTATTTTTAACTAGTCTTTTGGCTCGGGCGATGCCCCAAGTCAGTTACAATGATCAAATATGTATTATATATAAATTTCATAATTGATTTTATTAGCTTTTCGTAATATTTTGTCTAGTGCGAAATTGGAAAATGGACATTGTGCCATGATGAGTTGTTTAAAAAAACTTCTAAGAAGTTGGGAATAAAAATAACAATTTTAATGGAATTAGGGTAAAATAATGTTATTACTTGATAAAAGTGTTAGAAATCAAAAAGTTTATCTATGTCTTTATAATTACATATATAATTATAAGACTTTATTATGTTTTTACTTTGAAACATTAAGCATTAAATTATAGTGGATTAGTGGTTAAACACTCACATTTCGTTTCAAAGGTCTTACGTTCGAATCATGGGAACGCCTTTTAATAAAACTCTCATATGGACATTGATCGATGCATGGATGAAAGGGGTAATTACCTTTGTAAATATCTCCTCTTTTGAAGCTACGCTAATTAATGTCTAATCTAACTAGTGTATATCGAAGCTCAACCCAAGGAAAGAAGTAGGGCTCATTTTAGGCCTGATACTCCCGTTATTGTGACATGAAAATCTTTGTTTATGTCATTTTCACAAGGCACTGAATATATGTTAGGCTTGCATAATTTACTCAATCTTTTAACTGCCAAGTACTCGTGGTAGATACCAGATAGTATTATAAATTAGAGGCTTGAATTTGTATACATCAACCATTACATGATTAGTACTGCTAATACTAGTAAACTAGTACTAATAATTATTCAACGTAAATAGACCAACATATGCACTAATAAGGAGTATCCACAAACTCAAGCATCAGACCAAGTAATTGGCATCATGCCGTAAAGATCCGAGTTAGGGGATACCCCTAGGGCCATCCAAACAGCCTTAGATGCGTCCACAATATTGTTCTTACAAGGCACTTGGTAGCCATGTTCTTCATCACACCCATTCATAGAGTCACATTCATCCACAACCGTTGCCCTTGTTGTCATCCCATTGCCTGTGATCACAATCTCCTTGCCACAGCGTGACCCGCCGTTGTACCACCCTGTAGACAATGCCACCACAGGGGTGTTGTCCGAGTGGAAGCTTTCGTCACACGCCGATGCGCTGCCTCCGTCTCCACCCTCTTCAAAGCTGTTAAGGGTGAGGGTAGCTTGGGTGCGCGTGGTCACTTGGGGAGAGCACTTGTAGGTGGTGTAAGAGCTCCCGGCTATGCAGCAGTCGGCGCCATTGGGGTCACATTGGTCTGCTGGGGCGTGCGTGCCGATCAAGGGTGTGCTTGGGTTGCAAGTCTGGGCATTGGTGGTGTGCAGGAAGCTTGTAGAAATGGTGAGCACAACTATTATGAAAGCGTAGTAGTAACTCATGATTTTGGTAAAATGTGGAAAGTTAATATTGGTGGTGGTGAATGGTGAATGCCTGAATGGTGTTTGTGATGCTTGATTGTGCGCCTACTTTGAAAGTATATATAGAGATTTTAGTCACATAATGACACTAGGTGTACTTGTATACTCTTTTTCCTTGTATTGTTATTTTATTTTGCTGGCCACTTGTATTTTTGCGTGGTTTTTGGGTTGGCTGATAAGGCAATCAAAACATCTTGGGTGGAGCGGGTTCATAATAATTTATTATGCACCCAAACTAACTTTATTACACAAAACTGACTATATTAGAAAAAACCGAATATATCAGACAATTGACTACCATACAAAAAGTGGCTATGTAAAAGGTGATTATATCATACAAAAACTGATTATAACAAACGAAGACTGACTATATCAAATGAAAAATCAATATATCATATGGTTACTAGTGCAAAATAAATTATTGTGAACTTGTTCCATTCAGGCTTTTTTATAAGTCAATAATCAATAGTTGACTTGGTATTTAGACAAGGCTGGTAAGTCAATAGTTGATGTAGGGTGCATTGTCTTTCCTTATTCCACTCATGTATTTTTATACTTCCTCCATTTCTTCATAGATGTATCATATTGACTTTTTACACTATTTAGATATCAATTTTCACTATCTTTAATTATTAATCTAAAAACATAAATGTCATAATTTTAATTGTTAGGGGTAAATCTGGTCAATGTATTTTCAAAATATTTTTTTATAATTTTTAATAATCTAAGTTATCACTGGTCAAAGATGTATATCAACAAGTGTGTTCAGTCAATATGATACATTTATTAAGAAACAAAGGATGCACGTAATATTTAGTGATGACCAATGAACCATAAAATAATTAAAACTCACTAGCACTCATAATAAAATATGTTATAAAAGTGTGATATACAAACCATAGAATAAGTCGTGGGATGACCAGTTCCATGATTTAGTCATGAGCTAGCAAACCAATAGTAATTTGACATGTGGAGCTAAGCGTGGGAATCCCACACCTCTAGAAATTTATACATAGTTAAATGAAATCTAAGCTATTTGTAGCAACTTATATAGTTAAAAAAAATATTTTAATCTATTGCTGCGGTTTTTGTCAGAAATCGCAGCAAGATCTGGTCAAATAGTCAACTTTATTTCAAAATCTCCCGTTGAAACCATATTGCTGCGGTTTTTGGGAAAAACCGCAGCAATATGTTTAATTCCGATTTTTCCTTTTTTTTCGTGGTTTATTGCTGCATACGGGTAAAACCGCAGTAATACCACCGCAACAATAAGCAAAAATTCTACTAGTGTAACACATAGTTAAATGAAATCTAAGCTACTTTTAGGCTTTTAGCAACTTACATAATCTATTTTTATAAAAAAAAAAATCAAATGAGGAGGCAGCCTCCAAGAGGACAAGAAAAACAAAGAAATATAAAACCAAATAAATACAAGTGATTCCTAAACCTCAAGATACGATGTGTGAAGTGATGCCACTATTCCACCATCTTAACTTTACATGATTAGATAAATTGTTAAATTTGTACCGTTGTACTAGACGTGATCAACATGGGCACGACCGGCGGGCCCGACCCGACTCGAAAATGGACGATTTTGCAGTGTAAGGTGACATTTAATATTAGACTAACAATTAAAAAAAACAACTAGTTTTTAGGCTCGGGCTATGCCCCAGATAATCATAACTTCGCTTATTAATATTTTACTTTAACATTATAACACAAAACATTGCTTTATTTAGTGGTTAAGACTTTAGTATATAAGCTTGAAGTCATGGGTTCAAATCTTGTGGCATGCATTTTCTATTTGTTTTAGTAAATACTCTAAAGTAAAATGCTATGTGGCACAGTTCCTTGTTTAGGAACACTTTTTAATATATTAGTATAGATATAGAGAGATTTATTGTTATTAATCAATGACATACATTGACTTTCTAGTGTTACGTTGTAGACGGGGGGGGGGGAGTAAATTACAAGTCACAAACACCTTCTATACTATACAAGTCAAAAGTCTACGAGTTAGTTACAATGACCTGAAGATGGAAACTTGGGGGTGCAATGTCAGTCTTGATGGCTTTCTATGACTTTGATTTGTTCTATTGGGCCATACTGCCCCAATAAAAGCTTTCAACTATGGGAAAAAAAATTAAACTGTAGGCATTGCAATTTGCAGGTTTGCTATCATAAATTATTGAGATTTCTTTTTTATAAATTTATAGACAAAATGAATGATAAATAATTTTAGAAGGGTTTTTCGGAAGGTTTTTTGAGGGGCTACAATAAATTTATAGCTACGTACTTCAATTACTTAATCTCAACCTTCTATTTTTAATGACTCATCTTGTCCATTGATTTCGTTGACGTTTAAAACATTTTTTAAAAATTGCCGAAAAACAGGTGAACTGTTAATTGTAAATATATTCATGTATAATTGGTTTTAATTTTAGTTTAATATTAAAAGTTAATTATATGAATGGTGTAAAATGAATGGTCTAGATGGGACAAGTTATCATGGCTAGAATTTTATTGCATAGCCATTGTAAAATTATCCGGATTTTAGACATGCCTTTAAAAGTCATGGCTCATGAGCGAGTGACGATTTAGAAAGCTCAGGTCATCGTTAATTCTCCTTTTCAATTCGCCTTATTTCACATTATATGTATGCTTCATAGGTTTGAATACAAGTAAAAATTCACCAAAATTTTTTTATTAAATAATATTAAAAACAGGACCTTTGGGTCCAAGTATGGCTTCCTATTTCCCACATGGGAGACCAAGGTTCAAATCTTGATGGAACCAAAATTTCAATATTGTTTGGGGGGGGTTGGGGCTTGTTGGGCCTTTGGGTGAGTGACCCTGTGCGAGGACAGTCCAGAGGAAATTTTTCTTACCACGGATTCCCGAAAGGGGGCCGGAAAAAAAAAATTAAAATCATCAAAATGATTTTAATGCCCTTATTTTAATATATCACCTATAATTACTCTCTCCTCCACTACCGAAATTTTCACCTTTTTACTGCTCTCATTCTTCTACCGCTCTTTACACCCATCAATGTTTTTTTTTTCCCTCAAAACTTCCATCAATGTTGCTATAATATTGATACTAGCTTTTTATGCACGCTATGCGTGCGGCTGCATTTTAGGCATAACTATTACTCAGTAGTAAAACAAACCAAAAACGAAAGTTCGTATCGAAGTTCTCCTTCATTTTGTGGGTAAGAAAGATTGAAATAATTACATGTTCTACCCATCACCCTACGTATACCTCTTATAAACCAATTTATATTTTACATAAAAATCTTAATCAACCATTCTAAGCTTATTCATACCTATACCTCTCACCTGGTCCTAAAATCCTCATTTTCACTCACATAACATCACTTTCTCCCTCTCTCTCTCTCTCTCTCTCTCTCTCTCTCTCTCTCTTCGTCTCTCTATCTTATTTTCAAAATTTTTACACTGACCGTAGTTTTGCACTATTTCTACCTTCCAAAAATTGAATTTTTTAAAATTTCAATTTTACAATTATAATTTTCATGTAATTGAAAGAAATTCTTAGAAATTTTTCCTTATAGATTCGTTTTTTTTATTGTAGTTTTCAAACTCGATTGTATTTATCTAGGACTTTTTTTACGGGATTTAGGACCTTTTTAATTTAATTTTTACAATTCTAATTTTTATGTATTTTTTTTAAAATTAATTTAATGTGTATCAGCGAGTTCTACGTTTTTTCCAAAATTTATTGTTTGTACTCTTTTGTAAAAAAAATTAATTTTACAACTAAAAAAATGTATTACTGGGATTACCAACCTCTATTGGTTGTTTGCATTTCAATTGATATATTTTATTGCACAACTAGGAAGCTTTTTTCATGGCAAATAAAAGTTTTATTCATGGGTTTCACTTAACATTTCTAAGTGCTATTCATAGTTGTAACATTTATGTGGACCATTATTTTCTCATCTAACTCATTCTTTTTCTTGTAAATATAGAGTGAGAAGCATGTGCTATTGAGCAAGAAGATAAGTAAACAAAGTAGGTACCTTGATTCAAAGTGTAGTATTCAGAATCTGAGAGTGTTGAGATGTTGCAAGCAATTCGGGAGCACTGATGTGTTTTTTTGAGTTTGTGTTTCAAATTGATATTTTTTTTAAAGAAGCACCTATGATTTTTGTATTGTTCAATTCAACATTATTTCTATGTATTTTCTGTTTCAGTGTCCTATTTTGTTAAGGTAAGTTTTTGATTTACTATTTTAGTCAAAGATAGTAGTGCAATTTGCATTGATTGTGTTGCTAATTAAGGCCAATTAAATTTTATTGAAACTGGCAAGTTTTTGCAATGTAGAATGGTTTAAATGTCAAGTTTTTGGAATATAATATTTATGTTGTGGAGGGGTAATTAAGTAAATTCTAATGGGGACACCATTGCTCCCCCTTGACTTATATAATAGAGATTATTGCATAAGTTAAATTTGATTGGTGAAAACAAAGTTGCAACACTACACAATTTCAGTGGCGATTCTTTTTGACCAAAATACCAATCAATTGAACTAGTCATTAGTAGAGCAATAAGACCGATTGTGGCAACTTGTAATCACTATATAGAACCCGCTTTCGCTCATCTACACCAAAAAAAAAAAAAAACTACATAGAAAAATTATTACCATCCACTCTACTAGTAGCAGATGAACACTACTACGAAATTCTATTTTATCCACCTAATTTTACCATGTCTATATTCCAACAAGAAAAATAAATTACCTTGAAAAAACCGTCGTTATGTGATTGTTTTCCATAGTCAATTAGTCATATATAGTTTATAGTACAGATACTTTGTCCATTGTAGGTTTGTGTGTGTTAAATTGGAAGTAATGAGAAGAAAAGGGAGGAGATTGAAGATATAGTAAAGGTGGTAAAAGGATACACACTATTTTACTTTTTAACTCTCCTGCATTTGGACAAATTTCTTCCTGTCGGTAGGAACCCCTATATGCTTTTAATTTTTATGCACCCTAAAAGAATAAACACCTCACATTGAACACATTTTATTTTAAGTTCTTCATTGAGGAAAACATATGAAAGGATCACTCCTAAATACAACAATCGATCTTATATACAATATTATAGATCGATCAAGAAAAATCTAAAGTAAGATAGTTATATAAGATGTTATACAAGCGAAAATCTAAAGTAAGATAGTTATATAAGATGTTATACTAGCGAAAATCTGAGATACGATAGCTACATAAGATGTTATACAAGCGAAAATCTGAGATACGATAGCTATATAAGATGTTATACAGGCGATTTGGACTATGTGTCGCGTATTCGTGTTACGAGAGTCGCCTACATACCTTCCTCCTTATTTTTCACTCATAGAATTTATCAAGACTGAAAATCTAGCACTAAATATATGACTTATGAGGTTCTCACTCCTCGAAAAAAATGAATGAGAAATAGATTTCCTGAAATTCTTGTCATATCATAGCAAGTAATTTTCTATAATTGCAAATGCAACAACTCGCTTTGTCGATCCAATTCATGCAACAAAGGATGTTAAACTTAAAAAAGAACTAATCATACAAGATGGTTGTTTGGTTACATACATTGATTAACACAAGAAGTTAAAGCTGCACATACTAATTTTGTAGATATAAAACATGATAGAAGTTACTTGCTTCAACACCAACAAACATAAAGAAGCTACCAATGCAGTCAACTGTCCCTCATTAACAAAGATCTGTGTCCAAATTTTTGCACATCAGTAAATCATAGATCTAGTTTAACCTTCAGTTTTCGAGTGATAATGGAGCTTCGGTTCTTTGTTTGATCTAGGAGAATAAGCTCGTGCAACTCCATGGAAAATGCAGCAGCAACATACCTTTTTGTTGCACGATCAATGAATTTTGTTGGGGCACTTGACACTTGACCCAACTTCCTTAGATCTTCAGACTCCATCAAATACTGGGAACATTCAAGAACATGGACAAGAATTCTGCTTGACAAAAGCATGATTTCTGTACAAACTTCCCTAAGTAAGATTGATGAACCTTCTCGAGCAGATGCTTCAGCCTTAAGCAACAACGGAAAATCTTTCTCAGGCCAACATTTTCCACTTAATGACCAACGACTGCTAGCAAACACGTACCATAAATAGAGTCTAGATGCGTCCTCATACATCCGAATCTTCTCTAATAAATCTGCTTCACGTAAAACATATCCGATCTTTCTTGCATATAGTATAGCTTCCTGAATATTTCCCCATTCTTCTTCCAAGTCAATTAGCTCATTGTAGCATTGTAAACTCTTCAAGAATTTTCTCATTGAATCCTGAGAGCTAAGTTGTTTCACAAATTTCATCATTTTCATCTTGTCTTTAGTCTGATAGGAAGCACGAGCACACTTCTTTAGTAACTCTTCCTCCTCGGTTATCAAGTCTATACTTCCTTTAAAGTCCAGCCTTTTCCAGCTTTGAACATACTGCAATCCCAACTCAAACAAGTTTCCTGCTTTACATGCATGCAGACATTCATTGAAAAAACCTTCCTTAGCATAAATCTTGGCAACACGTGAATGAAGACCACATAAACTATAACAATGACAAGCTGTTTCGAGCTCTGATTCTCCATAGTGCTGCAGATATATATCACCTGAGAATTAAAACAAGGTTCAGTAATGTCATTTCGGAAGATGAACAGCTCAGTCGGGTTCAAACTCAGGCCATAAAATATCACTAAAAACTGCATACGAAGAAAACATTAGAGAATCCGCAAAAATCAGTTTTAAGCAGTAAAAAATAACTTTTTTTTTTTTTTTTTTTTTTTGGTGAACTAAGGAACAAATTAATTAAGTAGATCCAAAAGTAAAGTTATTACAATCTGAGATATACTCCATCATGCAACAAGGAAGGGGGTTGGAGAAAAACCTAGTTACATTCATACAATTTTCTACTCTATGGGCTTCCTTCGCCAGACGATCTGCGACTTTGTTTTGTTCTCTAGGAAGATGAAGAAGCCTCGCCTCCGCGAACTGGTTGAAAAGCTCCCTGCACTCATCAATAATATTAGTGAACATATCTACTCCCGAGGATGGTTCCCTGAGTAGTTTGATAGCCTGGATATTGTCCGAAAAAATATAACAATTCATGACATCATTGGCTAGAGCAGTTCTCATGCCCTCCCTAATCCCAAACAACTCCGCAGATAAAATGTTCATAGCATAAGTTTGTGAACAAAAGCCTAAGACCCAGGTTCCACTAGACTCCCTAATCAGTCCACCAATACCCACAGGAGAGAGGGGGCCATGGAAGTTAGCATCAGTGTGGATCACGAAGAAAGGTGGGGGAATAATACAAGTTCGAGGTAACTCTAGCTGGGGGCTCGAGCTCCCCACACGAGGACCACACGCCTTAACAAAAGCCCAAGCTTGATTCCTAGCCTGTCTAAGAACACAGTTAGGGTCTGGAAGCGCTTTCTTTTCAAAAATTAAAAGATTTCTAGCTTTCCATAGTTCGAAACAAATCCATGGGAAAAGGGAGTTCCAAGCCAACCCCGCACATCTTGGGAACACTCCAAATTTTTCACTAACCACTCTTGGAGATCTCCAACACTTAAGCTACTGTTCGGGATACAATGGAGCCAAGTTTGACTTGGGAGATCACAATCTCTTAGTAGGTGAATGCAATTTTCGGAAGCATTAGAACAACAGACACAACTAGGAGAGGTGATGATTCTCCTAGAAGCGAGAAGGAGGTTATGGGGGAGACGATCGCGCCAAACGAGCCACAAGAAGAAGCGAATCTTTGGTGGTACCTTAGCTTTCCAAATCCTAGTAACATTTGAAGTGTAAGATTAGGGTATATTGGGAAGTTCGTTCAGACTAGCCTGATAGGCCAAGGCCAAGGAAAAACCTCCCCTGAAGCAAAATTGGATATGGGGGTATCAGGGGTTTGGGATAAGGATCTCGGAAGATAGGAAATAATACGATTTAGCAAGTTATCAGGGAGCACAAAGGACAAAAGTTGAAGGTTCCAATTGTTATCAAGGAATAAATCCCCAAGTTTTAAGGCATTATCAAAATCAGAAAGCGGACCTATAATACAGCTTCGAAGCGGCCCACTTCCCACCCAATTGTCATACCAGAAGCTAATGCTCGCCCCATCCCCTATGACCCAAGAGCTATTTGTAGCAAGAAGGTTCCAACCTTTCCCAATCCCTTTCCACACATGAGATCCATATTTAAATTTCGTAATATGACTTTTATGAACATACTTAGCTAAAATGCACTCCTTAGCTAAGCTAGGTTCACCATGGCACATCTTCCAACCCAACTTAGTCATTGCAGCACGATTGAGGGCAGTTTGACTCCTAATCCCTAAACCTCCTTTGTCCTTAGGAAGGAAAGTAGTTAGTCTATTAACAAGGTGAAGCCGTTTATGGTCATCCGTATCTCCCCATAGGAAATCATTACAAATTTTATCAATGCTCTCTAGGGTTTGCTTAGGGAGAAAAGTTGCTTGCATATAGTAAGATGCAATCGTTGCTAAGGTGGATTGGACTAAACACAATCTCCCAGCCTTGTTCAAAAATTTTGTTTTCCATCTAGCTAACTTACCTCTCACTTTCTCAACGACAAACTGGACTTGAGCTTTTGTTGGTCTTTTGTGCGACACTGGGAGCCCTAAGTAAAGACCTAAGTCAACTGATTCCCGAATATTCAAGGTATCTTGGAAAAGCTCCCTATCCTCATCTTTAGTGTTCTGAGAGAAGGTAAGCCTACTTTTGTCCTCATTGATCTTTTGTCCCGATAGATCACAAAAGGCGTTTAGCACCTGTCTCACCGTAAATGCAGTATTTTCATCTACTCTCCCAAATAGCAGAAGATCATCTGCAAACATTAGATGAGAAATCGGGACTTTCTTTCTCCCGACCCAGAAGGGAGTCCATAAGTTTGTCCTGCACGCCTCATTGATCATATGGGACAGGTGCTCAAGGCATAAGTTAAAAAGGTAAGGCGACATAGGGTCTCCTTGCCGGAGACCACGAGAGTGCTTAAACTTCTCCCCCTTCCTTCCATTAATAAGAACGAGATGAGGAAGCCTTAGTTACGTGATCCATGATCGCTCGATGGTGTGATCGTCCAGACCATGACTATATAAGCAATCTCTAATGAAACTCCACTCCAGACGATCATAGGCTTTTTCAAGATCAATCTTTAACGCAAACCATCCTAAAATTCCTTTCTTCTTAGCCATAGAGTGCAACACTTCAGAAGTAACAACCAAGTTAATATCCGGCCCTCTTCCCTTTGTGAAGCTATTCTGGTTAGGAGAAATTAGGTCTTTCATAAACGGTTTTAGGCGATTAACCAGCACTTTGGTTAAGACTTTGTAGATGGTGTTACACAAGCTAATAGGCCGGAGATGCTTCCCCGTTTCAGGGGGGTGTTGTTTTGGTATAAGGCAAATGGTAGCCTCACACATATCTTCAGGCACTTGCCTTTTAGTAAACCACTCATTCAAAGTATCCCAAATATCTCTACCTAGAATATCCCAAGTCTTTTGGAAGAAAATAGGATGCAGGCCATCCGGCCCCGGTGCTTTATTGGGGTGCATACTAAACAAGGCTGCTTTAACTTCAGCTAAGCACAGGGGTTGATCAATAACAATAGACGGATTAGACTCTTTATTCGTCCAACTCCCTACAACCTTTTCCGTAGAGTACAAGTTTAGAAAGAAACTGGAAATGTGCCTCCTAATAGCCTCAGGGTCCGTAAGATCATTGCCAACATGATCCCGAAGCGAAAGAATCCTATTAGATTGTCTAGCTACCAACACACTTCTATGAAAGAAACGGGTATTTCTATCTCCCTCTTGAAGTCTCTGTAATCTACTTTTAGCAAACCACAAAGCCTCTTCTTGCTTGAGAATAACTAATAGTTCGTCTTGGAGGTCAGATTCTAATTGTAACAAGAATTGGGAGGAAGGATTGTTAGCTAAGGCCATTTGAGTCCCTTTAAGTCTTGCATTTGCTCTCTTTTTCCTCGCATAAATGTTCCCAAACGTTGTTTTATTCCACATCACCATCTCCTCCCCCAAACGAGCTAGGTTGTCACTCAGCGGGTTGGGCTTTCTTAGGGTACCCCATTTCGCAGCCACAAAAGGGTAAAAGGAGGGGTCCAGGAGCCACATAGGCTCAAAGCGGAAAGGTTTGGGCCCCCTAGTCTGATGATTATACTGTAAACGGAGGAGGATAGGGCAGTGGTCCGACGTGATCCTAGGAAGGTGCCAGATGGACGTGTCTGGGTATGCAGTTATCCACTCCATGTTGCCCCACCCACGTGTCTGGGTAAAAAATAACTTTAAATCAGTAGAAGTAGGTGTTAATCAGTAAAATCAGTCTAATTACTATAATTATTGGAGTTCAGTAACGATCAAGTGAAGTGAAGTTGTGAACAGAGTCTTAAAATATAAACTCAATTGGGTTCTATATCATTAGTCTGAATAAAATAAGGTTTTCAAGATCTGCAATATTCAAGCGCAAGAAAAACAATCTAAGCCACTCAGATATGGCAGATATTTACTGTATTGTATATACAAAAATTGAAATTTGCCAGTCTTTTCTTTCTTAATCCACATGTTACCTGCTCTTTTATATTCTTCCGCCTCATAAAAACATGTAGCAGCCTCTTTATGGTTGCCTATGCTTTCAAAGATCTCAGCAGCTTGTGTTAGCATTACAACCGCGTCAGACTTCAAGCCACGCACACGGGAAGCAGCTGTTTTAAGGGCAGTAGCACGGGAAACTTTTTCCCAGTAACTATCTCCAGCTCGTTCAAAGCGGATTGTCGCTGTCTCATAGTTACTTACTTCAAGAAACTGCAAGTAAAATATCAGTCAAGGTCAACGAGAATGCAAGGAAAAGTTTATTGAAGACATATCAGAAAATTAGTTCAAGCATTAGACCATGACTCAAAAAGTTCATCATCAAACATTGACACCTCATATAAGTTTGTAACTAAGGTACACCCGGTAGAAAATTGAGTTCGTCTTGAAATTCAAGCCAAAATTCCTCTAGTGGTGATGCATTAGACTGCTAAGTTCATTGGAATGTTTCCCAAATTTAAACCCTTTTAAACAAACCTTGAATCCTCGCGATTTCCATTCCTCCTTACTGCTGGTAAATACCATTTCCTGTGCTAATGAATCGTCAAACTGTCTAACATGGACCAGGTTTAATTTCTTCCAGTAATTAGCTATTGGTTCTGAAAGATGAGCTTCGTTCTCACAGATCCACAACCTTTCCTTTGCTCGTGTGATCGCCACGTACAGTTGCTTCAATTCATGGCAAAGCCCACTATGTTTTGAATGATTAAAAAATTTGGAAACAATGTGCCAAGGTTTTTCTGTAGCATATATTCATATATCACACTCCAATGCTCCCTAATGGACGACGATGAAAAGAAGTTGTACAAGAGAACATCCTGCCATAAATAAACAATATCACAGCAGCAAGGTGTTGTAACTTATATTTGCAAGAAAACAGTTTACTTTGCAGCATAATAATCCAGCATCAAGAATGGACAAAATAGAGACCTAGTAAATGTCAAATGGTCATTTACCTTAAACTCCAAACCTTTGCACTCAAATACTGTGAGCACAAGTGCATGTCCTTTCACATAGTTTGGTATTTCATCTCGTACACTCTCATCTCGTACAAGGATCACTTGTTCAGCCCCAAAGCTGACCATATTGGTGCCATCTTTTTCATTGTTCTGAACAATTTTCAGAACAACATCTTCCCCAGGCAAAGACTCGAACAATGCAGGAGCCTCTCCGTCAATAACACTGAACTCTGGATCCAGAATATCAACTGAATTGGGAAAGAAATGGTAGATGAGTTGAATAACACTGTGTGCTACTCTTAGAATCCCAGCATGGGAGCGGAAGTTTTGGCTCAGCTGAAAAGTCGGGCAGACTTTTGATTCACTCCCTTTTTTACTATTTTTTCCCCATGCGGAACCTTGGAGAAACTTAGTGTAGAAAAGGTCTTTTATTTCTTCAAACCTGAAATCAACACCTCGAGCAATCGTTTGAGCAGTATCGCCAGCAAAAACAAAACCTTGTTCTACATTTTTGCAAACATATTTAAAAAGAGCAAGTTGCATGACTGTCAAGTCTTGAACTTCATCTACATACACAAAATCCATGCTATATATCACCCTCATATGTTTGATGGCTTAGCCGATCATGAAGATCATTCACTAGATCAGCCAAATCAAATTCGCCTCTCTTAAGCTTCATCTTTTCATAACTCAAGAATATATCATAGAGTGCTGGTCTCTCACTCCTACCTAAGCTTGATATTCGTTTATCAGACAATTGAATATAACTATCCAAAGAAAGTCTACCATGTTCAACTTGGATCCCGCCTTTTATACAAGAAAGTATCTCAGTGAAAACTCTTGAAGGATCAAATTGCTTTGTAAGCTTTGAGTTGAAGTGTGGCCAGTATGATGTGCTAAACTTATCAAAGCTGATTTCTTTTCTTTCCATTTGCAGCAGAACTGATTTGGAACTTGCAGTGCCTCTGCAAGAAATTTGTTTAATATCTACAAATCTATGGAAATATGAAGTACCTATAGTACCATCAAGAATGAGTAGGAACTTCTTGAGAGACACCACAAGAGGGTATGACTCAGCAGGAATCTCCAGGAAGGAGTTTGGAATATCCTCGAATTGTCGGGTCTCATCCAAAGAAAGGTTATTGACCTCCTCCTTCTCGATTTCTCCACGAACATATCTGCACATACAGTAAGGTGGAAATCAGTACTTCATTCAGTCTGGCAATCTTTGAGATCACAGATTGCTCTAGAAAGACACTCCTTGTTCAATAGTACATTGTTGTTGATGACGTGGATATCCTCAGCACCATAAAAGTATGAGGGCAACATTCATGATAAAGTTACAGCCTCTTCGTCACCTTGAGCACATTAATCAATACTAGATTCAAATGCTCTCAATGCATGCTTCAAGTTATAAAAACATGTACCATAGTCATAGTAATTCAACATTAAATGTTAAAACACCAAACAGAAAACAAAGGGCATTTAAGGTATTTTAGGTGGACATCAAACTCCTCAAGAGTTGGCTAATACAATAGAGATCCGTATGATCTCCCCCTGACTTCAGGAAAGGGAAAAAAAGTTAAGCAAAATATCTTAAAATTTTACCTTTGGAGATTGGAGATTTGTTGTTTGACCGAATGACACAGATTTGGGTTAAGAGTTACAAAGAGTTGCCTCAAAGTAGTTCTTGTTCGCTCAGTCTTAACCGATGAATCATCACACAAGGAAGCATTGGTGTGTACCTCATCAGGACCATCCAAAGCCACATGATATAACTGTTCTTTCTGCAAAAGTTTCATCAGCAACACTATAGTTTTTCCACTACCAGACCTTCCTAACACAAAAGAGCTTCTTGGGTAATTAATTATTTCCCATTGGTTGTCAGTCACTTCGAACGGAAGATCCAATGCGCTACCATCAGAAACAGAAAGCAAGTGTTTCCAATGCGCTACCATCAGAAACAGAAAGCAAGTGTTTCACTACACCGGCAGATAGAGAGTAGAATTTCATGAGCAACAAGCTCTCCCTGACACATGTCTTCTCAATGCAACTTGGTACTATATCAGTGCTACCAGGAATACTTGTTCCCTCAGCACTGATGTTACTCTTATACCGAACAATATCAGAATTGCTGCTCCATCGTAGGGGAACTTCCAAGTTACTGAGCATAACAAATCGGAATATTAGATGAGAAAAGACCAAAATGGCAGAATCACAAATATGGTAATCTGATATGTGTGTGAAAACAAATGTAACAAAAGAAAATCATACCCTTCGAAACATTGTTCTTTACAACGTCTCACAAAGTCGTCAGTGAATGAACTGTAGATTTTGTCAACTCTTTCAACCAATTCTGACACTGCTTCTAATTGCAGAATATCCCAAACCCTGAGAACTTGGACATATTCTGTTTCTTTAATTATGTCATTTGTGCAGATGACATAAAGACATCGAACTTTATATTGCTTAACAATTCGGATATAACTCTCACAAACAGGATCAAGTTTAATCTTCTTTGGTCTCCATCCATTTGAAAGTTTGACAATAATATTCAGAACACACTTTTTTGTAAAGCTTGATGGAAGCTTTGAAAAGGATTTGATGAAATTACTAGCAAACAGAACCTATAGAAATAGCACAAGGTTCAGAAACTATAAGCTGAAGTGTAGCAAAAGGTTCAAATAAACATGAAGAATATTAGGCGACCAAAATAATCGAAGGCAAAGATCATTAGTTTCACTAAATTTCATTACCATTACCACTATTTAATACCACTAACCAAACGGGCCGTAAGAGTACACACACCTTCCACCTTGCATTTCTAAAAAGTATACTATCTCCATTGAGCAAGTCATCTAGCTGTTCCAGCTCTTCCTTAACATGGATAATTACTTTCTCTATTCTCTCGTCTTCATTAGCATTGAAAAACAACTTGCGCTCTTTAGCATCAGCGATCAAAGCTCTCCAAATATAGTTGGCTTTAGCTAGTGTTTTTTCATTTCCAAGAACCCAAAGGCAATGTCTGGAAGCAAGAATAAGATATCACTTGTTAATACAAACAGCCATGAAGTCTAAAAATTCTATAGAAAACTCTCCCAAAAGTCTACCTGGCCCTCTTCAATGCAACGTTAAGTCTTTGATGATTTGACAGGAAACCAATATCTCCAAGACTGTTAGATCTTACCGTAGATATCAAAATAACATCTTCCTCAGCACCTTGAAAACCATCAATTGATTTGATATTCACTACAAAATTTTCAGCTTTCTCAATTTTCTCTCCAATCATTTTCTCGATTGCCTTAACCTGTGCAGCATACGGCGATATCACACCAATGCTAAGTTTTTGGTTGCAGGGTGATTGGCACCATCCTGCATGTAAGAACCAAGACTAAGGATGCATCAACCAAGCTAGTCATCTTCAGCATTGTAATAAATAACTGGCGATCTTTCAAGGGGAATATATTCTAGACTCAACATGAACATAATTTTTCTCAGGGCATACCTTTGTAAAGTCGAAGTACTAGGTCTCGTACAACTGCCGCTTCAACCATGTTCTTTCTGCTTAGTCCATTATCATCTGTTTCCTCTTTGCCCTCTGAAATATTTATGAAAGAATAAGGACCAAAGAGGGACCCTTATCGATAACTTTGTTCCTGTAGAACATCCTCCTTGGAAATGCGCTTACAGAAGGGTGCATTCTGTACTGCATGTTGAGTAGGTGTTTCGACCACCCTAACAGACCTAGCCTATGAAAGATGCTTCTACCAAAACCAACACTCCTAGATAGCTGCATCCAGAGAAAAGGCTTGTCAGATCATGAAAATTAATTGTGAGAAGCAAAGGTGTAAACCAGGAGACTAGAAAATAAATAGTATGATACTCGTACATGACTTTTAACCATGGCTGGTAACTGGTACTCGTCACCTGCAAGAATAGCTAGCCTTAAACCAGGTAGTTGGAATGGTATGATTGATTCACACTCCTTCAACTGTGCAGCTTCATCTATAACCAATACATCAAGTGGTTCTATAGGCACAGAAAACAGCTTATAGGAACTCGAAGCAGTACAAAAAAGCAACGATGACATGCGAAAGCAGAAGTCCGCAATGGAATCTTTGTTTGTAACTTGCGGAAGTTCAAGTTCACCGAGAGAAAAAATGAGACCTCTTAAAACAGAGATGCATTCCTTGCTCTTGTTTTCAAGATGACCTAGATTATACACAATAGACTCCTGATAGACTTTACTGCAGGCAGGCAGATCATGGAGTAGAGCAACATCTTGCAACAGCAAACTTTCAAAAGAATCAAGCAAATTAAAGAGCGAGATCATGTTCAGGTAATTACTTTCCATAATGAAACTTCTTGCTACATGGGTGCAGAATATTGACGTGCATCTCCTCACTGGATCAACCATAGCATTGAATTGATCTCTAATTGATAGAAGAAAGGATTTAAATTGCTCTGAATTTCCATCGCCCCAATTCTGATCAATATTTTGTCGCATGAAGATATGGCTCTGTGAAGCAAAACACTGGAATAAATACAGCGGATGAGAAAGAACACTGCCATCCACTGATGGGGCTGAGAACCTCTTCTAGCTTCTTGATACGATAATCCAAATATATATCTTCTATATCTGAACCTACATTTAAACGATCCTTGCTCCCAAACAAAAGTATGTGCCCCAAGGAGCAGAATCGTGCAGCTAGAAGATGCTTTAACAAGTTCTACAACACAATTAGCTACTGCAGTAATAGCCACATTTGTTGGAGCACAAGTGAGGGTTCTGAAGTTCATCTTTAGCAAAAGGCATAGCAATATGGCAACTGTTCTTGTTTTCCCTGTCCCGGGAGGGCCCCATACAAGCTCAACAGAAAGCTTATGCTTACACTGTATCTTTCTTAAGGAAGCCACAATTGCATTTTCCTGAGATGGATTCAAACTTGATAAGCCCAAGCTAAGCTCCTTGATGCTGACATCAATCGTTTTTGAACAGCCACATTCGTCAACTCCTTCTTCCTGCTAGATAAAATATTAGTTCAAAACTATGCCTAGGTTGTCACATTCACTTATCCAACTCAAAATTATTGGAATCATATGGAACGTTGTTATATTACGTTAGACCTGAATCAGTTGGGCTTAACCATAAGAAATGTTTAAGGTTATAGTAAATAACATACCGAGTGATTTCTGTGCAAGACCTTCTCAAGTTTAAAGTTTAAACATTTTCTTTTGTGCAACACATTCCATATACGTTTAAAACTGAGTGACATTAGTCAGAAACGCCATTAGGAAAAAGCTGCTTTTAAAATTTACATCAATTTCCTTAGACGTCCTCACTTTGATATAAGTAGCTGAACCGCCATCATCTGTGTCATCCAAAGTTACTTCCACTAAAGATGCTAAAACACATTTTTGTCCTGGCTGAAAATGAGGTGCAGCATCAGAATCAGATTCCATTAGGACAAACATATCTCCTGGTAAAACCTTGTATGGCTTGTTGTCGCCTCTAGCAAAACTATTTCTCCAATAATCAACCTTGACATGGTATAAGTTCGAAGAAGTATCTCTGCTGTCTCTATAGCATGAGAATACTCTATAAAACGGAGCTCCAGATATCGTCGACAAATTTGAGCTCAGTTCTGCTCGTGTCTCCTCTAATAAGGGGAACAGGAATGCATCAAAATACTCCGTGGTTGATTGAAACGTATCAGGAATTTTCTGGATCTGAAATTAACAAACAAAAGATTTAACACTAAATCCTAAATCCTCCTAGCAAAGACCTAAGAGTATTAACTGCTTAGATGGACTTGACTACAGTACTGAACTGAGACAGCACATGTTTAAGTAGAAAATCCAGCCAATAATTGAGAAATTTGCAAGAGTTTAGCCTAATTAAGTTCCATATATCCATAACCATATAAGAAAGCCAAGTTTTAAACACAAAGAGTTCGTATCTGTTACATCACTAACAAGTTCTTTTTATGCAATCTGTTTTATTAGAAATTAGATGTGGAGTATTTTATAGATGAAGATGAGATATGTTCTTTTATTCTAAACTGTATGATCTTTTACTTTGATCTATCCGTGCTTCAATGAGCATGATGCACATTATACTCATAGGAGTAGGATCTAATTTATGTCAAACAATTAAAAACAAAAGATAGACACCATTAGTAAGTCACATGCACACTGTTCCATTATGTAATACATCAATAATTTAACGATTTACATACCACCTTTGAGCTATATACTCCCTTAATCATAAAAATAGTACTCCCTCCGTCCCATAATATAGTGCTCACATTTCTTTTTGGGTGTCCCAAAATGTTGTGCCTATTTTCGTTTTTATCAATTTATTTGGACTAAATTATCCTTCATTTCTACATAAAGTTTCCAATATACCCCTACATTTCTTTTAAAATATGTGTGTCCTTATTTATTGTTTTACACCATTCCAATAAACATTTATTGCTTTTTTATTTAAATTTAAAATAAAAGGAAAGTAAAGAGTTAGTTCCAAGACAAAGGTACCAAGAAAGTACTTACTCCTCCCATTTTCCTTAATTCTCGTGAAAAATGAGAAGTGAGCACTATATTATGGGACGGAGGGAGTAGTATTGTTCTAGATTTAAAATGTTGTACTATTTCTATACAAGGAAAAAAATCAACCATTACTCACTTGGTTTCACAATAAGGTTAAAATTTTTCTTGGCACGAAAGAAAAACCGAAAGGAGAGACATAAAAAAAACCCGAATGTGGTAAAGAAACAAGTGTTCAAGATTATCCTAAACGTACGAAAAAAAAAAGGTTATTGTGAAACGTCTATTCTTAGTAACAGTTGATAGAGGAACTAATTGACAGTCTAACCTTGTCTTTGAAAAGTGTTCCATTGAGTATATCATCAAAAGACCATGATAGCAAATGATCAATAAAAGTTAATCCACCATCACCTCCAAATCTCATCTTCTTCTTCCTTGTAACAAACTACCAAGAGTACCAACTGCATGTCCATATGCAAATGCAACTCAAAAAAGCCATTTAAACTGTTAGATTCTATAGCAGGAAAAATCAACTTTCTTTATAAAATTCTAAAAAAAAAAATGGCTCATTCAAAAAAAAAAAAAAAAAACAAATAATGATTGTAGAGAGGATAAGTGGATAACAAACCCACTTGGAGAAGAAAAACTGCTTAAGTTTCTAATAATTGTTGATATTGTAATTTGAATTTATGATGTGATGGTTAAATACAAAGTTGGATTCTCGATTATTGGGGGTTTTAAAATTTTGGCAGTTGAGAGTCTTGAGACTATACAGATTCCAAGTAATTAAATTATTAGTGCAACTTTAATTTTGCAGTTGTATCAAAGTGAGGTAGCCCAAACGTTTCCCGCCATTGGTTCACCCGTTTAACGTATATCGTACTCCCTCCGTCCTAAAATATAGTTCCTGATTCTATTTTTTCACCGGAATTAAGGTAAGTAATAGAAATAGTAAAGAATTTTTGTTTATTTAAATAAATGTTGTATGGGAAAAGATGATTTTAGGAGAGAGAATGGAGAATAATTGGTGAAAGAGCATTAATTGTAACACTTGGGTTGAATAAACAAAGCAAAAAACAAAATTCAAGAAGCAAATAAATGATGGGGACACGGTTTTTCTAAACAAATTACGGAAAAATGTGGAACTAAATATAAAAACGAGAACTATATTTTGGGACACCGAAAATGGAAATGTGAACTATATACTCTCTCCGTTTGTAAAGCTCCTTCTTAACTAGTAAACTCGACAACATACAACTTTGATCATTAATATATTAAATTATTCATTAGTAAAAAAAATATAAGAGATTGTTACGTCTACAAATAATGCAAAAGTCAAAATGAAGCATCTATTTAAAAACAGAGAGAATAATATTTTATGTAAAATAGGTAATATTGGAGCCATGCTTTGATTCAAGTAAGATTTTGGTAAAATTATTCATTTTTTTATTTTTCAATGTATTCATCCAAATGATTGGTATTGATTAATATATCATGTTAATGTTCAATAAAACTCATATTTAATGTCCAATAAAAATCAACGATAACATGTGAAAACCAGAAGTCCACGATGGAATCCCTATTTGTGACTCGTGGAAGTTCAAGTTCATCTATCCATAGAAAATAATTGAACCTCTTAAGCCATACTTACTGCTTCATAATCATAATTAGGAGTTTGTCCAACTACGAAGATAACAAAGAAACTCCAATCCTATAAGTATTTATTTGGAAAGATTACAAAGAAGCAATGTAACTAGTAAGACCAACCCTCCCCCCCTTAGGCCCACCACCCTCCCCCGCACGCAGCCCACCACTCCATGACTAGGGTTGGAGGGGGTGGTGGGGCTAGGGTTGTTCTGGTGGGGGGTGGTGGGGGGGCTAGTGGGGCTGGGGTTGGGGGGCTGGTTGGGCTAGTGGGGTTGGGGTGGGTTAGGGAGAGTTAGGTTTACTTAAGTTGACTTAGGGTTTTTTATGGTTGACTTAGAGTTAATTAAGGGTTTAGGGTTAATTAACGCTAATGACTAACGGAGTTAACCGTCGTTAGTCATTAAGGACATTTTGTGTAATTTTTTTATAAGTCAGGGGTATTTGGTGAATTTCTAAAAAAATCGGGGTATCTGGTGAATAAAAAAAAATTGTCGGGGGTATTTGGTGAAAAAATCGTAAATTCTAATTAAGCCAAAGTAACACCAAGTGCATTTTCTCTAAGTAGCCATGCACCACCCAACGCCATAACGAGCCTTAGGAAAGGTAAGAAAAAGGCAACTGCAAACTACCCCAACGGGCAACCATCAATGGAAAACTCTCCATGGCTTCTTCCATCTCCTTAGCATGAACCGGAAGAAGACAGTTCGTGACCCGATGATCCAAAAATGCAATCACGATAAACACCATAACCAACATCATAACAAGCACAAAATCAGGAGGCCTTTGAGAGGGTTCTTTGGACCGATTTAGCAACTGCGGCTCGCTTTTTTTTTTGGGTATACCACGGCTCGTTTTAGCAGGGCCAGAGCCAGGTCCGAGAGTGGAGGACGGTTTAGTGATGAAGGGTATTGAGAAGGGTCAAAAGATGAAGGAGATGCAGTGAAGATTTTGATGTCAACTTATAGTTGTTCAGTTTGCTCCATTTGAATTTGCAAGGGAAAGAGAGTTATTGCGGTTGAACAATGCAAATTCTTTCCTAGAATATCTATGTCTATCTACAAAAACTGCTACTAACAATTGTTAGATGTTACACTTACAATTATTAAAAGGAATCCAAAATCTAAAAATTGTTGCAAGGGAAAGAGAGTTATTGGTAGTACCTTTTGAGTTTTGTATCAAAAGAAGATCCCTATATTTCTTCCGCCATTGACTATAATATCGGGTTTTCTAACCTATGCACCTAGTGGGCAGGAGTGCAGGACAATTATTGTACAAAAATTACGTTCTACTTTAAGAAAAAAAATTTACCTTCCTTCTACTCTTCCACCAAAACGTCCATCTTCAGTAAATTTCTCCTGTCAATCCTATTGGTACCATATTACATCATGCTCAAGACTTTTTTTCCCCCTCATTTCATGACCTATAACCTTTTCAAGAAAAATCGTTCAATAATTAGTAATTGAATCAGAAAAAAATCATGCATTTACCCAATTGTTTTGGTCATCGATAAGCCGAATTACAAGATTGGTATTTCACAAAAAAAATCCCTTTCACATGATTTCCAGATCCATATACAGAACAATGTGAAAGCATAGCACATTCTAGTGTCATTTACTGTGATCGAAACACCTTTTCCAAAAGAGTATCTCTACTACAGTTGAAGACATTCAGAAAAACAGCTCGTTTTGCATGCACCATTGAACATATTTCTGCATTTCTTATAACCACTAAAGGATCCTTGATACTCTGCAATGCTTCAGACAGCACATTGCAAAAAGTGCTACCATCTCTTTGAATAAACACTCTTGAAAATGAGTTTGGCAACAATGACAAGATATCTGACCTGTTAAAGACGTCGTTGAGTAGCTCCAAATACTTTCCTGAGTTGAGATGAATTAAGCACATCAAAACCAACAATTTCAGTATCAACAACCCATAACTGTTCTTCACATCAAACCCAACTTTCTTTATCCAATCTTCAGTACCCTGTTTGTTCATCAGAAGCTCATGTATGGTGTGAGCCAAAAAGGCATAAATAGGCTTCAATTCAAAATCACTGAACACGAAGGTTTTTCTGTCGACTTTCCAGTTCAGGTGCACAAGCCATTCAATGACGGATGACCTTGTTGCATATAAGCATCCATTAAAGCAAGATACCAACACTAGAAGGCGGTCAAGGAGGTAAATAAAACAGGAAGGCGATATCAAATTACATTCTTGCTGCAGGTTGGCTATTGAATTATAAGCTTCACGTAAAGCATCACAAAGATTTTGAACAAGCTGCATGTTGCCTTCTAATGTTTGTCTCCCTGTGCCTGTCATGAGATCCTTGATCAAAGTACTCCAAGGAGAATTAATCTTGAACGAGACAGTAATTTCCTTGAAATTCTCATTGGCTTCGCAACTTGATCCAAGCAATAGTACTGCCACCTGGATGACTTGTGAGAATGTTGGTGAAGCTCCCTCCACAGCGCCTACCTCGTCCACGAGCCTCTTTAGTATTGCTTCTTTCAGTTGGTTTCGTGAAGAATTGCTTTGAATGGCGAGGTCTTTTGATAGAAACATCCTCCAATTTAGAGAATATACATGGAGAAAGTAATCCTCAGCTGAGAGATCAATATAACTCATAAAAAATGAGTAAAAATTATTCCTCAGCTTCACAAATCTGCACTTTGACAAAACAAATTCTGCAGCTTCAAATATATGTATTAAAATCCAGCTCATGGAATTACCAACAGCTAATTTTTGGAAAGATTCAAGAAGCATTAGCAATTTCATTCCAACAGAAAGTATCTCAGCACACCAATAGCTACTCGCAGCATGAACCAGTTGACGAGCACTGATACTCTGTATCTTATCAGATTTTCTGAGCATGAATTTCACCCATTCAGCATCTGGATAGAGAACAAAATAGTCATCTGAATTAATTGATCGTTTTCTCACACCAAGGTATTCTAAGCAGAATTCTTCATAATCTGGAAAATAACAGGTTCCTTGTACATCAAGAGAGTCAAGGTACTTGTAAATATTTTCGATCTTCTCTTTCCAAAAGTTCCAGTGATGAATCAATTTCTCCACAGGTCTCTTTAAATTTCTATTCATATCTCTTCCCCTTTTATACATTGGAATATCTCTTTCAAGAAGCATGTCCAAAATTCTACGAGCAGATACGATTTGTCCCCTTATATTATTATGCTTTTGTGCCCGTGACAACTGTTTATGCAACTCATTTAAGCTTAAGTCCCCAGTCCTTAAATACTGGATGCTTTCCAAGACCGCCTCATAGAAATAGTTTGAGCAACTACGAGCATGAGCTTTTGCTTTTGACAAAAAATTATTCTTTGACGAGAACTCTTTTAAAGGCCATCCTTTATTTCCATCTGCCCAGAGACTGCTGGCAAACACATATGCGATATAAAGTTGAGATGCATCATTATGAAATCCACCTCTTGCTAACATATCTGCCTCAAGTAAGATATTTCCCATCTGCCTTGCACTTTTTGCAGCTTCTTGAAAATTCCCATACTCTGCCTCTAACTCAGTAAGTTCACCAAAGCAACCCAACTTTTTCAGAAAAGTTCGCATTGATTCCAGAGAGTTGAAATCTTTAACATAATTCATCATTGCTTGACTATTATGCTGCTTATGGGATTCAAGGGCACATTTCAGGAGAAACTCTTGCTCCCTTGCATTTAGGTCTACCCTTCCTTTTGTAAATTTCCTGAGATTTGCATGTTGTTTCCAACTTCGTATGTAATGCAAACCTAAGTTAAATAACCTACCCTCCAAGCAACAATACAAGCATTCATGGAAATAATATCCCTCACTATACGCCTTAGCAGCAAGTTCATAACATCCAGCCAAGGTGTAGCATTGACCAGCTTGTTGCAGTTCAGATTCTTCAAGATATAATCTACCTGCAACACACACACAACACTTGTAACTTAGAAGTAATCAGATACCAAACAATAAAAAAAAAAAAAAAAGGAGACTTGACAGCCGAAAAAAAGATATTCCAGCAAATTGTTTGTATTTCAATATATGACTTGTTCAATGATAACTGATATTATATTTCTCAGCATACAACAGCAATCATTTTTCCATCCTTTACAGTGTATACTGTATACACTAGCATAGCAGTGCCAAGAATTCACTTAGCTAACTGACCCAAACAGAGATTATGGACAGAAAATGAGAGATTAAGGGAGGAAGAACAAGAATTAAGAAGAAAACAAGTAAGATATGACTGAATAAATGCTAATCAAGGTGATTAATCACCAATTACAGCCTCACTAATCTTTCGAGAGGAAGGGCACTCTCCCAAGCTAAGACCACTAATTTCTCTCTACAATTTTCAACATGATTTTCTTCACTGATTTGCTTTATTTATAGAGCTTCTACTCTAACAAACTATCTTCTTCTACAAGCTACTAACAACTTAACTATAAAGCTACTTGCTAAAGTGCCCCCACCCCTCGTATTGAGTCATAGCAAGCAGCGATAAGATAGGTTATTGAAACAAATCAGTCATGAAGCATGACAGGATTATTAACCGCACATACATAAACAAAGAAATTTTGCAGGCAGATTTAGGGAGCTTGATTTATTGTCAAGTGCAATATCTGGACTTCCGAGAAAAGAGAGGGTAAGCACTTCCATAGTTCACCAACTAAGGTATACTCTCTCTCTATCTTGAGGGTGGGCCAGGGGAGATATAAAAAATTTACCTGCTGTTTCATAATCTTCAGCATCAAAGTAACATTCAGCTGCTTTTTTAATTTTTTTGATGTTTTCAAATATTTTAGCAGCTTTCCGGAGCATTTGCAAAGACTCCTCCAATCTCAAGGCTCGCAAGTTTTCAGCAGTTGCCTTAAGGTCAGAGGCCCTTGCAAAATTTTCCCAGTTAAAATCTCCAGCACGTTCAAAACTCTGAGTGGCGGCCTTGTAGTTGTGCACTTCAAGCATCTGGCAATAAGAAAAGTCCCCACCAGGCATCAGGGAAGTGAGTAGCCCAAAAGTGATAATGTGAGGCCAAAAAGTGCAAGCCAATAAAACTGGTCAGCTATGAAATATGCTGAGGCCAGCCTTACCAATCAAAGAGGAATATAAAAATTGCATCAACGAGTCATGTAGCATTCAATCATCATGGGGTTAATTTTGGTCAAATTTAAAAAGTTACAGGCTTCCTAGTAGCCTTCTTAGAAATGCACTTGTCAAGGAAATACCACCAACAGTGAATACTCCGTCATCTCTAACCATTCTGGACAACTAGGGAAGGATGTAAGTTTGTCTCGGTCACTTAAAAAATAAAATGATGGAATCATCGCATCAGATCAGACACTAAGCAAAAAGTTTAGTTTAGGTACTGCATTGCGTCTTCTCCATATGCAAAACACATGCTTCACAACACAGAAGCAAGAAATTTTTTCAATTGATAAGAATATAACACACCTTTATACCCCGCCATCTCCAGTCCTCCGAAGTACTTGCAACTCGCATAGTCTGTGCAAATGAGTCATCCAACCTTTTAACTTGAATGAGATTCAACTTTTTCCAATAGTCAACCATGGGCGATAAACACTCATCACTGTCTTCACAGATCCATAGCCTTTGCCTTGTACGAGTTATAGCAACATACAATTGTTTCAGCTCATAGCACAAAACATTGTGTCTTGCATTAGTAAAACTTGGGTAAGTTTCTGGATTCGATAAGCAAAGCACTTTCTTCATGTATTCGTATATTATTCTCCATTGCTCTTGTAATGGTGAGGATCCGAAGAAGTTGTATAAGAGCACATCCTGCAAAAAGCATAAAATGTTACTCGGAGGATTATATTTTCTGTTTGCAATAATGAGTGGGCCTAATCAGACTTCCTAACAAGCGAAAACAATAAAGTACGGTTGCAGCAAATAATATCCAGGTAGAAAGTACTATTACCTCAAACTCCAAGCCTTTGCACTCAAATATTGTCAGCACAAGGGCCTGTGTTCCGATTTTATTGGCTATTTTGTCCCGAGCATAATCATCTCTTACCATTATCACTTGATCAGATCCAAAGCTAATGCTGTTGCCGCTATTACTTGCTCTATCTTGAAAAATCTTTACAATGGCATCTTCATAAGTTTCAGAAACCAATAAAATTGGAAGTTCTCCACATAAAAGACTACTTTCAGGTTTTAACCTATCAATGGAATTGGGAAAAAAATGATAAATAAGATCAATAACACTCTGAGCTAAATTCACAACCCCGGCATGAGTCCGGAAATTTTGGCTTAGATGTGAAATAGGTGATATTATCCCTTTATCATTCTCTCTCTCATCTCCACGTAGAAACTCCATGTAAAAAAGGCATTTTATATCCTCGAATCTAAAATCAACACCTCTCGCAATCGTTTGTGCAGTGTCCCCTGCAAACACAAAACCTTCTTCCACATTATTGCACATGTATTTGAAGAGAGCAAGTTGCTTCATGGTTAGATCCTGGACTTCATCAATATAAACAAAATCCATAATCTCACCCTCATATTTTTCACACCTCAACCGACGATGCAGATCATTAACCAGATCAGCCAAATCAAATTCTCCTCGTGCAACCTTCTTTTTCTCATAGTTCTCAAATATCTGATATATCATCTCTCTCTCATCCTCTCTAAAGTTCGATATTCGGTTCTGAGATAATTGCAGATAACTCTGTAAACTAAGGTTCGCATCATCATTCTTCCCATTATGTAGACTACCTTTAATACAAGAATTAATCTCAGTAAAAACTCTTGAAGAATCAAGATCTCTTGTGAGCTGTGAGTTGAAATGGGACCAGTAAGATGTTCTGAATTTTTCATAGGTTACCTCTTTCTTCCTTACTGTCTGAGCAACCAGTCTAGGACTTGCAGTTTCCATAGAATGGATTTTCCTAATATCAGGAAATCTATCAAAATATGACGAGCCTAAGGTTCTATCAAGCATAAGCAAGAACATATTCAACGTTAAAACAAGAGGGTAGACATTTGGAGGAATCTCTTCAAAAGAATCTGGTACATCCTTGAACTTCTCGTATTCATCCATATCATTCACATCAATGGGGATGCATCCCTCACCAAAGTTCTCACCATGGACAAACCTGTAACAATGATGCAATTAGAAATCACAGATGCTAGAAACAAACAGCTTGTCATCTTTAAACGACAAGACATGAGATTCAAGAAGATAAGACAAATGAGAAGCTGATTTCAGAGACAGAAGGTAAGATTCTTTGTGGATGGAGGATCAAAACTTGCTGTGGGATTCTATCAGTATAGGTCTTTACTGGAATACAACAGCAAGGTAGGCTAATTTAGCAATTGATGTGCACTCAAACAAAAGGAAGTAAATCTTTGAAGGGCAAAAAGAAAATGAAAAGATTCACAGACCTTCTAAGATTATTGATGTGTTGTTTGACTGCAAAACAAAGTTTTGGATTGACAGTCACAAAGAGTTGGCAAAGGGAACTTCTACCAAATTGATTGCATGAAAAGCCACTAATCACACCCTCATTCACATTAAATCCTTCTGAAGCCATGTGATGTTGTTGTTCCTTCTGAAATAGCTTCATCACCAACACAGTTGTTTTACCAGTGCCAGATCGTCCTAAAATAAAGGTGCTTCTGGGGTTGAGTATCATCTCCCTCTCCTCGTCTGATACTTCAAAAGGGACATTCAGTACTGTACCATCCGATGCAGACAGCAAGTGACTCAAGACACCCGCAGATAACGAATAGAATTTAGTCAGCAGCAAACTCTCCTTAACCTTATCATGCTCAGCAGAACTTCTTCCAACTTTATCAGGATCCAAAGAACTTGTCAATCGAGTATTGATAATACTTTTGTACTGAGAAACACCACATGAAGTATAGCATCTTGGAACTTCCAAACACCTATATAAACATAGTCTAGCATTAATGCACAAGAATCCAGGAAGGGGCAGCTGCATATGGCTAAAGGCATTCTTTTGACATATTGTCAATTTGTGCATGAATAACATGATACACCTTAAAGATATAACAAGGTCTATATCCATGATCTACATTCAGTAGCTGCATATCTATCCCTCTAATGAAGTAGTGGTCTCTAAGCACGTCAATATTACGTATTGAGATTGTTTACTTTATCAAACTTGTAAATAGAACAATATATGAAAACGGAGCATACCCCTCGAAATATTTTTCTTTGCAGCGTAGCAAGAAATCATCACTGAATGCACCATATATTTTGTCAAGTTTATTCACAAGAGCCGGTACATCTTTCAAATGCAGAATATCCCAGACCTTCAAAATTTGAGTGGCATATCCTTGTACCTTGGAAACATCGTTTGTGCAGATGATATACCGACCCTCAACCTTGAATTGTTTAGCAATTCTGACAGAGCTTTCACAGACTACATCTGTCTTCTTATTTTTAGGCCGCCAGCCATTAGCTAATTTCAGAAGGAATTTTACAACAAGCTTCTTAGAGTAGGTTGAGGGCAATTTTGAAAAAGATTTGACAAATATTTCACTGAAAACAACCTACAGAGAACATATTGAGAAAAGAAAGTTTTATTATGATGCTATGTTATCACAACAATCAACATTAAGAAACTTCTTCAGGAAATTGAAGGATACTTACTAACGAGTTGCAGGTCAGAAAAAAAAAAAAGTAGATGCAGATGTTTCAAGAAATAGACCAAACCTATACCTTCCACCTTGCAGATTTGAAGATAATACTATCCTTGTCAAGCAGCTCTTCAAGTTCATCCAACTTACTTCTAACATTTATGATGACTTGAACAAATTCTTCATCTTCTTCAGCATTATAAAAACACTTGCGCTCCTTAGCGTCAGAAACTATCTCTTTCCAGACAGAATCTACTTCAGAAAGGGTTTTCCCATTCCCCAGTATCCAGAAACATTGCCTAAAATTTGTGCAAAACAAAAGATTCGCTTAATTCAAGAACCTCAACAGAAACTATAAGTTGTCTAAAGACATCCAAAGTCATACCTCGTCCTAGTTAAAGCAACATTGCTTCTTTGACCAGCTAAGGTGGAACCAACGGATTCGACAAAATTGGATCTTACAGTAGATAGTATAACAATATCTGCTTCACCGACTTGAGATCCTTCAACCGATTCAACCTTCAACTCAAAGCTATCGAGTTCTTCATATATTTTATGCACTCTTCTCTCAATCTCCTTAACTTGTGCTACATAAGGAGATAACACACACACAGAGAGCTTCTGGCCGTAACACTGCCATTCTGTGTAAAATGGCAAAAGTTTTAGGTATTATGAATGACAGCACATAAAAAGCACCTTTGTCATCACTCTTCTACAGCTTTGAAGCAGACTAAATAAATTAAGTTCCAGTTTTCAAAACCATGTACAAATTTTGATCAGATTGAAGAGTCACAGCCAAGCCCACAAGTAGTAATTCTGTGAGCAACCAATATAAAATTTCCAACCTGCTCAAATATCATACTGGGATAATCCATTTCTTTTTATCCATTTCATATCCTAAGAAGATGACACCTAAGCTAGCAATAAATTTAAATTCTAAAAAACCAGTATCACTTTCCCTCTTTCATGCGTTCTCAACCATTTGATCTAAGACATAGACCATCCGAGGAGGATCCCAGTTCATTGTTATCTTAACAAAATTTTATTACTTATCATAGTTCTCCTACATATGAACAATCAAATAAACACAAAAGACATTATTGTTAGTTGATAAGATGTAGATACTAATCACAATTCACAGCTATTTGATACTCCATCCGTTTCTTTTTAATTTACTCACTTAGAGCGGGGGAGATAAACTGAAAAGTGGGACAGATATATTTTAAGGTCAATTATTATATTAAAAAGTGGATCACATCAGTCGAACAAAGGAGAAAATAGATGTGACATACTATAGTAATAGAAAAAGCAATGTGTAAATAAAAAAGAAAAGGCTAAAAAGGAAAGTATATAGATTAAAAAGAAACGGAGGTAGTATTAAGATTAATCAAAATAAAACATGTACCTTTCTGCAAACGACGCAAAATATTAATCAAGACAGCAACTTCAACCATATTTCTTCTATTATGTCCAACATCATCAACCACTTCTCGTCCCTCCGAAATATTTATAAATGAATATGGACCAAAATTTTCCAGAAAATTATGTTTTTGCTTGAAATTTTTACTCTTAACACTAGGTGTGCTCAAAATTCGGTTAAATTTTATAGCTGAAAACACTTGATCACTGAATGTTGAATCACCATCATCATCTCCATTTTTTTCCTTATCCATAATTCTCTCTCTTCCCTGCACCAAATTCTCAAAAACCAAAAAAAAACCCACTTCAATTGTTAGATTTTACAACCTGAAAATTCAAATTTTGTTAAAAAAAATGATGGAACAAATTAAACATTCAAAAGTGAAGACTGACCTAGAACAAGAATCGACCGTAATCTTCAGGAAATTGAGAGAACCCAATGCAGCGAAATTATGATTGCAGAGAAGTAAAACAACAGAATTCAAGAAGAATGATGATTTAACTTCTGGGTATTTAATACTAGGGATTTTACGAGCCATTTTGATTATTTTTTTAGTAGGATTCTCGAAAATTAGGGTTTGTTTCGAAATTGAGACGATTCAGATTACGAGAAATTTAATTAGTGCGCTCTCTGCTACCAATTGAATGAGTGATAGTATAGCATATGAGAGAGAAAGAGGGATGTGAAACGGCAACTGAATTTTGCAGTTGTAGGCTTGTAGCACGGGGTACAACGCAAAATGTTTCCCGCCATCTATTATAACGTCTATTTATGTTCTACACTACCAAGAGTATCGGGTTCTTATTCGGATCGATAATAAATGGGTAAAAAAAATCATCAACCCAAACTTAACTCATTTCATAAATAGGTTGAAAAACTCAATCCTGTCCCAACCTATTTGATAAATGGTACCCGTTTAACATATTTAATCATAATAATTATTATATTCAAATATGATATACCCTGTGTTTTTAAAAATTCTATAATGTACCCCTAATGTATTTTTATTCTACACTGTACCCCTATGTTTTTTAAGTTTTCTACATAAGTACCCTACGTTAAATGAACGTAACGTTTACCGTTATGTCTTTGCATTTCTGGGCTTCTCTCTCAACCCTCCCACCTGCCAGCCCCCCAGCCCAGCCCCCACCCTCTCCCCTCCACCCCCCGCAACCACCATGACCGCCGCCAGCCTAATCCTCCACCCCCATAACCACCATGACCGCCGCAACCACCAATGCTTGTCATAAAAATCAACCCAGATTCAACGGGGGAGGGGGTGGGGGCAACGGGAAATCGAAGGGGAGGGAGGTGGGGGGTGGGGGCAACGAAAATCGAAGGGGAAGGGGTAGGGGCTGGGGAAATCGAAGGGGGTAGGGGCTCGGGAAATCGAAGGGGGGGGGTGGGGGCTGCGGGAAATCGAAGGGGGGTTGGGGGGCTGGAAATCGAAGGGGAGGGGGTTGGGCTGGGGTGGCAAGGGAGGGGGTGGGGTGGGGTAAAGGAGATGGGGAGGGAGTCCGGGGTGGCGGGGGGGGGTTGGGAGGCTGCGGCGGTGGAGGGGCTGGGGTGGAGGGGATGGGGATGGGGAAGTTTGGATGAGAATTCATAAATGTTTAACGTTCGTTTTCATTTATACACACTAGGGGTACAATGTAGAAAGCTTAAATAACACAGGGGTACAGTGTAGAATAAAAAAACATTAGGGGTACATTATAGAATTTTAAAAAACACAGGGGTATATCATAAAAAAACCCTAATTATTTTCTTAAAAAGATAAATGAGGAAGTTCACTATTAAAAGTATGCATGTTTAGTGTTTCTTAGAATAATTATGACCTATTTTAGCGATATTTTACTTTTTTAACCATATTTTAGGTTTATCAATAAATTTTTTCGAGAATTATCTATATGTATAAGTTAATATTATCAAAGCAGGTCATTTTATGGTCAGAAATGTCAACATGTACCTAGCTCGTTTAATTAAATGGGTTAATCGCATTAACCCACTTACTTAAATGATCAACAATCCCAACCCTAACCCGCCTATTTCGAGTTAGATTCGGGTCGAGTTGTCGTGTTGGGTCAAATTTTGCCAATTCTACTACCAACCCTATCCTACTAAGGGTCTGTTCTGTTCAACTTATTTTGTCTTATCTTATATTATCTTATCTTATCTTATCTTATAAGATCTTATAAAATCTTATCTTATCTGATCTTATCTGATCTTATCTTATCTTATCTTATAAGATAGTTTATTGTGTGTGTCTAACATCTTATTTATCTTATCTGATCTTATCTGATCTTATCTTATCTTATTTTATCTTATCTGATCTTATCTGATCTGATCTTATCTTATCTTATCTTATAAAATCTTATATAAGTTAAAATAAGTTGAACAGAACGGACCCTAAGTGTCTGGTCTATTCATCTTATTTTGACTTATGTGAACTTATCATATTTTATCTTAACTTATATTATCTTATCTGGACTTATTAAACTTGATGATATTTGTATTATAAGACTTATTTGATCTAATCTGAATTTATCTTATCTAATCTGAATTTATCTTATGCTATCTAAACTTGTCTTATCTAATCTGAACTTATTTCATCTTATCTAAACTTATCTTATCTTATTTGAACTTATTTTTTCCGAAATAAGTTCGAATAAGTTGAATAGAATAGAGCTTAAATTGATTGCATAATTAATACTCCTTCCGTCTCTTACTATAAGGCATTTTAGCTTAAAAAAACTTGTTTCACATTAAGGCATTCTACAATATCAATGTAATATTAAATGTCATTTTGTACCATCAATAAAATATTTGAATGTCAATTCTTATTACTAGTGTAAATATAACGAATGTTAAATAAATTATTAATATGTGTAGAAGTGGTTTATATACCTTATATTTAGAAACAAGAGTATCAATAAAAAAATATATGATTTAGTTAATATTAGTAAAAATAAATAGACCATGGGGAGTAAAATTCAAAATATTGCAAGTAAAAAGAAACGGAAAAAGTATTTTTTACTAACATGTACGTAGAAAATATCCCTTATTTTCAAAATCCATTATCTATTTTAGACTATAAAGATTATGGGGTTGTATTTTTACATAGACCATGGTCCATGGTCCATGATATAACTTTTGTATAGAGAATCCTCGGCCCCCAAGGCCCCAACTGCACATTTTCATCCACACAATGATCAATGGTCAAACTTCATCTAGACGACCCTACGTCATCGTAGAAAATCATGGCTCATGTTGAATAATATTATCACCAGCCCTCCAAATTTGACTAACATTTAGCAATAATAGTAACTAGTAAGAAGATAAACACAAAGATAGATTACAGTACCAAAACAAAATATCACCTCTTCTGGTAAGTATAAATATACTCGTTACATCAAAACTTCAAACCATCATAAACACAGATTCTGTAAGCCCATAAGAAAATGACTATAATGTTAGATAATTTTAGCATATGGTTTTCATTTGTTGTGTTACTCATTATATATAGTGTACAAGTTGAAGGCCAAAACTGCAGAACAACAGGGTACTTCAGAGCTACAAGCCCACCACCAGGGAAATGCACTTCCAACTGTTGTGTCCAAAACACTGTTTATTTCACCTTCCAGTGTTCTCCTTCAGTAACTTCCCAAACTCAAGGAGTCCTCACCCTTAGGAGCTTCCAAAATAGCCAGTCGAAGTGCGACACCGCCTCTCAGTCCGACAACTCGCTGGTGGTTGCGCTCTCGACTGGTTGGTACAATGGCGGGACTCGTTGTAAGAAGGCGATCACGATAAGTGGCAATGGCAGGAGTGTGAAGGCTAAGGTGGTTGATGAGTGTGATTCTACAAAAGGGTGTGATGCAGGGGAAGGATATCACCCTCCTTGTGGGTATAACATTGTTGCTGCATCTCAGGCTGTTTGGAAGGCCTTGGGGGTCCCAAAAAATCAGTGGGGCCAACTTAATATTACATGGGCTGATGCTTAAGATTGGTGTCATGGATTAGTCTATCAGATAGTCTGATATATATGTTGATCAAAATTCTGGGTTATAATAGCAGTATTGTAATGTATACATTTTCTGTTTCAAATAATTGCAACACTTGTCTGCATTCTGTTCATTTTCTGACGAATTAAAATTGACAGGAATAAAGCACAATCTGATGTACAAATATAATACAAATGATGTATATTACTCCAGACTTTGGGGTCATATAGCTTACATTACTCAAAATTTCACAAGGACATTAGCAATAAATAAGCAACAAAAAAAAGATCGACTCGTCTCAACAAATAAAACAGATAACTATTTACTTGAGAAGAGTCCTAAAGAAAAAATATTTACAACAAGTAATCTGTCTTTGCAGGTAATCTCCTAAAGAAATTCATAGGTGTAGCAGGATACTTACTACGAAACTTAGGATGCCTCATTACAGAAAATCCACCAACAAGAGCCATAACTTGGAAAGGAGTAGCATACAGAACAACTGCAGCCACAAGACAAATTGTAAGAAATATAGCCGAAGCTCGTGGATCCCGCCAACTCAGCAGCGCTTGAGCCCTCTCCCCCTGCGCGGCTACATCCCCAAGTACTGATTGTACTTTGGCACCGATGCTCCTGAGTCGATCATACCTTCTTCGAACCACCTCTGAACTTCTTGACGTAGGAAAGGTGTCGAATTCTTCATCAAGTTCATCTGGGATTGTAGTATCAGCATAGGAGATCCTAGTGTCCATATGAGGTGGGTTTTTAGGCCTATACCGATAATTCCACAATCCGATCAAAAACATGTACAGAAACACGGTAGGAAGGATGAGCTCGGGGAAACACACCAGCATTACATAGAGTAAGTGAACGAGAACAGTTGTAACCGGGTTTTTCCAAGCACAAACATCTGTAAACCATTTTCCAACCGCGATCAACCCTTGAATAAGAGCAATAATTCGATAGAAATTAGCCTTGCTTCTTCTCATGCTCCAAAAATGTGCATCCACATCACACATGAAATCGACTACTTCCTTCTTCAAAGGTGGCTCAGCTCTACTGAGCCTAGAAGCTAGAACATTGATAGCATGAAGCCTCAGAGTGTTAGTCTGCATCAAAGACAATGGTCTAGAGTAATGCATCTTAGGAAGAAGTGGTTTTGTGTATAAAAGCATCATGTTCGTCATGTTTGTACAAGTGAACCGAATAGCCAGATGTAACTCTCCCATCTTCTTGACACCAGAAGGCTGGAGGACTAGTAAGGGGTACGAGTGAGTATAAACACGCCCTGCTTCAAGTGTGGAGATTCGAATTCTTATCTTACCGATTTTAGTATCTTTGTTACCAACAAGATGACCATTATCAAAAACACCAATTGTAAGAACCGTTGCAGGATCATATACCTCCCACGTGTATTGTTCGTTATACTTGGGGCTAAGACTATCGATAATTGTTCTTGTACGAACCCACTTCTGACAATACTTAGCCACACAAAAGGTATCCGCAGTTCCCCTACCTTCTCGTGTTTTTGTTGGAATGAGTCCTTCAGCATTGAGAATTCCTAGTTCAAGAACACCAATGGGAGATTTCCACAGTTGCTTCATACTTGGCCGTAGATCACTACTATAGTAAGTAGATTCATTAAGGACATGATAACCGCCATCAAGGCTAATACGAGCATGCAACTTACTAGAAAACTTGACTTTCTTCTCGGGCTCTTCAATATCAGCGGAGCTCGGTTTCTGAATGTTGATCCATTGGCTGGGGAAATTCTTGTCATCATAACGCTTCCGAATAGCACCTAAAGGGATAATGACCTTGCCAATAGTGTCCTCTTTGTTGGGACCTACCCGGTCCTCAATAGTGAGGATCAAGTGCTCATCAAAAGGCTCAGCAGCAACAAACATCAAGTCTTCATTCCAAAACGGGTTACCCATCCTAGTTTGAACAGGCTTTGTCCTCAGCACTTGGATTCCAAGCTGTGCCTTGACATAACAATCAGGAAACCGACCCTTATCTGAGGTAATCAAGTCTTGAGCCTCAATGATATTAACTCGGAGGTACCATAACCTCGGCGAATGGTAGACTTTTGAACGCATATGAGTAGCAGCTGAAGCTGATATATCAGGGGGAGTAATTGCATCAGAATGCCAAGCATCAGTAAATGCCTCGTCAGCTTGAGTACCATACCAAACAGCAAGCATGAGTTCCCCGTTTGATATCTTCTCGCCTTTCTTATCTTCAAGACGATACCATTGTGGGGCCAATGGACTATCAGGTGGGACCCTTGTAGGAATCTCATGAAGATCAAACCTAACAAATCCAACAAAATCATCCTTCACCAAATCCTTATCTTTCACCTGAACTTCAAGCACGGATGACTGAATACGGTCCCTAGAGAAGGCAAACACCTCATTCCATTCAGGATCTTTCTTTTTCTCAAAATACTTGGTTACCCCTTTGTAATTTCCAACTTTAACCTCTACATACGGATCAAGGCTTCCTGTAACATCCATGTTGGGAAGCTCACGAGCTTTCACCACACGAACAAAAAGGAATAACATCTGTTCAACAAGGTCATACGTGCTAACAGGTTTGTTAGAACGTATAACTCGGCCTCCAACAACTCTTCCTCCACCAAGCATAGGGCTTGTTTCTCTAAGCTTGTAATCCAACCCCTGTCCTGACATACCTGGATTCATTTGCATGGATTTCGGAGGAGGTGCTTCAGATTTAGCAGCTGATGATGTCATTGATGACACTTTAGGCTGAGGATTCGGGTTGCTATCCTGCTTAGGAAGGTGCAAGAAGGTATGCCTTGAATTTGACTTTTTTTCCCTAGAAGATTGTCTCTGACTCTCATAATCAGCAGCTACTTGTTGGGATTCAGGAAAGGGTGAATTTGATTCCATCATTGCAGGAGGGGGTATGGACAGTCTAACAGATGGATTATCCGTGATGAAGACTTTTAAGCCGAGTTCTCCTTTGACACGAGAGAAAATATGGCGTTTCTCCAAGGGAAAGTAGAATTCAGAAGCATCCGAGTAAGGAACGAATGATGATCCGTTAATGCATACTTTACCAAGGAAGGATTTGGACTGGGTCATTGGATTGTAGCTATAGACATAAGCTTCCAGAATAAGATTTGGAAGATTGTTTGGATCAGTTATATTGAAGTAAAATGTTTCATTCCAAACAGGGCTTAAGTCTCTTTCTTTGGTGCTAGTACGAAACCTCTGATCATCAAACTTAAGTTCAACATAGATACTTGATGAGTCTTCGGCATCTTTTGCTGCAAGGTCATGTGCTCCTGTAACTTCTACCCCCAACTTAAAGTTGTTCATCTCGTAAGACCAAGATCGACTTTCTCCTGAAATGAGAAGATAGATCATATGATCAAGTTTTAAGAAGATGATTAAAATGATGCAAGATAACTATAATACATATAGATGAACTGATGAAAGTAGATATCATACCAGAAGAGAACAATACAGGATACTTTCCTCAGATTCAGTAATCAGAATTTAATCAGTAATTCTGCTGCCTGCATTTACATTAAAGATTTTAAAAAGTGTTGGTCCATAACCCAACAAAGGATAAAACTAAAATGAGATACTGATGATATTTAATCAAAAGGATTAGCATGAACAGAAATGTTTGGGTGTTATAATGTAGATAATACACTAGGAAAAACTCCAATATTCCATAGTATAGTTGCAAATTGTCGTTTCTTTCAAACTCGTAAGAAAAGAAGTATACTTAATATTCAAGATAGGGTTATAATTTATATAATTTTGCACTTAAATGAATCATACAACAGCTATACTTCTATCCCATCAACTCAAATGCCGTCTTCTTTTTCCGTCACTGCATAAAGAGTTAGAGAAAAATAAAAGGATGGAAATGGATGAGAGGAGGGAAAGTGTGAATTTCTTCTTCTAGAACGAAAAATGTCTGCCATTCTTGGAGAACTATTTTCCACCATAAATAAACTAAGAAAAATGGGAAAACCACATAAACAAGAAAATATTTTCCGCCCAACCAAACACTTCAATATCAAGCACTTACCTAGTTACAGGACAACAAGAATGATACTACCACAAAAACACCATTGACCTACTAAAGTGTAAGGTAATCGATGATCAACATGTAAAATATACTTGTACAACTTACATGACCAACTTTGAAGCATAGACAATTAGCCCACAATAAGCATTGTTACTTCATTAACAATATCAAGTGAAGTAACACAAGCATAATTCTATGAAACACGAAAACGGTTGGGACCTAAGATTTTCCCGTTTCCAAAATGTTTCCATCGCTAAACCCAGCCATTTCCATACCAATGAAGTCCAAAAATGGTGGGACCTGGGATTTTCCGGATTCCAAAACCCCAACTGTATATACTATCACATCTAAAGTTTGCACAAACTTTTAGTAAAAAGTATAAACAAGTCAACTCAAAATAATCCTATCCCAAATAATGATCTCAATTTCAAATTACTACCTGAAAAACAGAATCAAACACAGAAACATCTTGAAAGTTCAGACCTAAAGAACAAAACAGATTCAGAATAAAAACAAGCACATAAATCATGAAAAACACAATAAAATTAGAAGCTTACAAAAATAGAAAACTACTCTTGTGATGATCAACCCAACAAAGAGAAAAAAGTTCAAAAAAGTTGGAAACTTTTGGGAAATTTTTCCAAGGATAAACTAAATTTAACAAATTTGAGTATCAGAATTTCTGGGCATATTCTAAAAGTGCAAAAAGATTCATATTCAACCCAACAAAACAACAAAGAAGCAAAATTTAACCTCAAAAGAAAATAAGAAAAATAAGTTACTCTGTTTTTTTTTAAAAAAAAAAGAGTGTTATGTACCGAAAATCAAATCATGCAAAACCCAGAATTCCAAATACTTAACAAAACAATAAAAATCTATCACATCACAAAAAACATTCAAACTTTTACATATAACATAATTCAAATGAAAATATAAAATTAACAAAAGGAAAAATGGTTATTATTTACCTGTATCTGAAACTCTAATGGAAGTTGTAATTCATAAACTTCCTGAATTCATAAATAAATTAAAATAAAATAAAATAAAATTGAAAGTTTGAATGAGTAATACTTATGAGAAGAAGAATAGTTATAGAAGCAGTTCACGTAATTTGGAGGAGAGAGAATGAGAAATGTGTGTGTGTTTAAGAGTCGTCGAAGACTTGTATGTAAATGGTATATTGTCTGTTTCTGTAGAAAGACATAAGAAGGAAGGAAGAAATGATGAGTTATGATTTTTTTTTTCTTCGTCAATTTAATTCATTTAGTCGTTAGAAACGTTACTCTTTGTTACTGGGGGAGGGATTTTTTTTCAATTTTCATGTTTATTATTTCTTTTAAGGAAAAAAATTGTCTCAGAAAAATTAAATAACTTACTATTTTTGGGATGAAATTTGTTTTAAGTACTGTATTTAATAACTTTGTTTGGATAAGGCTTTGTTTTTTTTTGGGCTGAACTCAAGTAAAAATGTGAGTGGACGAGTAAATAAAATTTAAATTGAACCGAACTTAAATTGTCCTTAAAAAACAAGGCCTAAGTCTCTTGTCATATCGTCTAGAAATAAGTTGTTGACGTCAGCATGACTTCACTAGTAACTCAAAAGATCGTAACTTTTATTCCCTAACATTAACTATTAGAGGATCTTAACTATTAATCCAAAAGTCGTAACTTTTACCTCAAAAATAACTATCAAAGTTAACTATTAACCCAAAAATTGTAACTTTTTACCTAAAAGTCATAACTATCAGAGAAGCCGGGACATGCATGTGCGGAGCATGATGGTGGATAATATGAGGCTTAAGTATAAATAATGAGTCTGTTGGGCCCCGTCTAACAATTAATTAAATGTCAAACGGTCTTATACAATAATTTTTTGTAAAAAAAACAATGATTTTTAAAACAAATTAGGAAAATGTTCGGGCGTAACTTTACAAGTAGCTTTTTAATTATAAATTTGAGTTTTAACAAAGGTACACTCTACTAATTAAGGTAAAGAATGTGTTAGTTGTTTTGGGTTGATATAGTTTATAGAGTAACTTTTGAAGATGGAATGCGTTGAGTTTCTTTTATTCTTTTACAAATTCAACAACTCGTTTTACCATGCAAACACGATTGTTTGATATAATTTTTTTTGTCAACTAACGTGTAAAAGCTAAAATCTAACCGCCAGCGCTATTACAGTAATTAAGAACTACTTTTACTAGACATGACCTAAACTTTTTTTTTCTTATAAGTAAAGTGTAAATAAATGATTTATGCATTATTCAAATGTATTGTCACTGCATTTTCATCTCTTGTCGTAGTTAAGATCCCAAATCGTATAACAATTAATTTTATTTGAATCTTTACAATAATTGATGAAATAGTTGTCAAATGACATGCAAAACATTTTCAATTTTAGGTCATAGAACTATAATAGCCCCAATAAATAAAATCTCATTGATCTAATAGTTAATCATGATGATATATGAATATATAGCCTTCATTTTGATTGTTGAGTGTTGAATTGCACAAAACTAGCTAATTAAGCAACTTCATTTCGCTAGAAAATGAAATATGTGCTCAATCACTATAAAGTTGGTAATATAGTAAGGTGATGCTATGCACGTAAATTAATTATTGAAAAAAAGAAGTTGGATGACTAATTACTCTTATATTATAATATATCTGACTATGTCGTTATCAGTTATCACCCATCGATGATTTTCTTTTTCTATTTTCTAATTATGGTTAATATTATAAATATTTGTGGTTGAAGTAAACGTCTGACTTGTGCATTACGATGGAAAAATCATGCTCTTGCACCATGTCATCATGTGGGGCCTGTGAAAATAACCCAAATTCATTAACAAAACAAATGATCCACCTAAATCAAATATTTTATTTGATTATCATAATACTATCATATTTGACCATTGTTTTTTTGGACTGCCTAACCACTTAATTTGGTTAAGGCCTTATCATCTTTGTATGATTTCCAATATTAATTGATTAATCAAAGAAGAGTGTGAAAAAGACCGACAAACGTTGGAGAGATTGTTATCTTCATGAACAAGCTAAGATTAATTAGGTTTAAATTAGCCTTTCTATTGTGAGATTAATTCATTGAGGTTTACTCTACTATCTAAGAGATTTTGAACTCGACTTTTGGCATAAGTTTTGGTTTCTTACATGACTTCATGTGTAACTACTATGATTAAATTTAGAAGATAATAAGTATATCTCGGTAAGAGGCTTCCGTTTGTTCAACTTATTTTTGTCTTTATCTTTATCTTATCTTATCTTTATCTTTATCTTTATCTTATTTGATCGATCCGATCCGATCTTATACGATCTTATCTTTATCTTATCTTATTTTATTTCGAAATGAGTGAAGATAAGTTGAACGGAACATCTTATTTATCTTTATCTTATTAGATCTTTATCTTATCTTATCTTTATCTTTATCTTATCTTTATATAAGTTCAAATAATTTGAACAGAACGGACCCTAAGTCATATATACATATCTTATAGTGTCTCAAATTGTCAATATAGATCATTAGACTTAGACAATGCAAGTGAAGGTGTTAGAACTTGTTACAATATTAATTAGGAGTATGATATTATGTGATAAGAAGCTATGACAAGTATCACCTTAATTTATGGTGTAACTGTTACATCATTATGGTGCAACAATTCATAAATCACCGTTTCTTTTGTGAAAAGAACTCAAATGACAAAATGAAATGGAATTCATATCATTGTGTATATAATCTAGAGGTGTCAAAAACTGGGCCGACCCACGGGTGAACCCGCATGCGACCCAGACCCAACCTCGTTCGAGCCGAGAGTGGTCGGTTGGAAAGCCGACCCATTCCGACCCGGTGTTCACCCGTGCCCAGTTTAACCCGTGGAATTAGTAACCCAACCCGAGTTTGGCCGACCCGGTTGCACCGTACCCGGTTGCACCCGTGAATAACGACCCGGACCCAACCTTGTTTCCGACCCAAAATGACCCGCACCCAACTTCACCCGCCAATGACCCGATTAAACCCACCCGGTTATCACCCAACCCAGTTATCACCCAACCCAGTTACCACCCAACCCGGTTGTGACCCAACCCAGCTATCACCGACCCGGTTCGACCCAACTCGGCTATCACCGACCCGGTTGTGACCCAACCCGGCTATCACCGACCCGGTTGTGACCCAACCCGGCTATCACCGACCCGGTTGTGACCCAACCCGGCTATCACCGACCCAGTTTCGACCCAACCCTGTTAGCACCCGACCCAACTAAACCCGACTCAATGCCATTCCGACCCAACACCATTTATTTGTTTTTGGGGTGCAAGACCGAAGACGTATAAGATTACCATTTATTTCAAGTTTTATCTTTCTTTTATTTTTTTCAAAAATCGATGGAACACATTTTTTGATTTTTTTCGACAAGTACATTAATATTTGGAGTAGTTCTCGATTAGGCGGAGGCCGGAGATGAAACACATAGTTTCGTTGTTAGACATGCATTTAAGGTTTAAGCCATGACTTCCGTACACCATAGGGCATAATCCATAAGGTATCTTAATTCTTAACCTCCAACTTTTTCTTAATTTATGTAAATAGTTGAATTGAATTAATCATTATGTACATTTTCAGCCCATTTATATTTGGAACGTGTTAGAACGTGTTTGAACAAGTGTGTTTGAACGTGTTCATTATGTACATTTTCAGCCCATTTATATTATCCATAAGACTTACTTAATGTTTAAACGTGTTCGGTCCTTGTTACTTAATGTTTTAATGTCTAATAAAGAAATAGTGAAGACGTCTCTCTCTAACGATCAAACATTTGTTTTACTTAGTATTTAATAAATATTAGAAATAAAATAAATAAAATCGAGACTTAAAGTATTAAATAAAAAAAATATATGAAATTAAAATTGAACAAAAGCGCCATTAATCATTCCAAGCTTCCAACATCTTTACAAAATCAGCAACCCTAATATAAAAGGGGAAACATCCATTACATCCAACAAGTTAGATTATCATTACTAATAAGCAAAAAAAATTACATAATGATCATCATTTACATGGCCCAACAAAGCGACAAAAGTTAGTACAAAAAATTCCAATATCCTACCAAGGCGACCACTAATACTCCCCTTCAATCCCAAAAAATTTCAAAAAGTTAGTACAAAAAGTTGGTATCTCATGACCTTCATCAATTTTGCACTTGATGTACACGAAATTATAAACTCAAAAATTTCTAAATAAAAGAATATTAAAAATAAATACCAAAGACAGATTTTTGAGAGAAATAAGGCAGCAAAAAAGAATAAAATATCTAAAACATTTGGTATAAAAAAATAGCTCTCAGGTACAAATTTCACCTCATCATCGAGCACTCGACTCTAATTGACAACACAACTTAACACGACAAGAAAGCCGACAAAGAGACACAAGCATCATCAATACCAACCAAGTATGTATCATGTTCAATTAAGGCGACAACGAAATGAGAGATGCATTGTGACACTAAGGGCAAAACAAGTGAGTAAAGTTAAATGTTGGCAAAAAAAGTCGCTAACAACCATAGGGCAAAGGTGGAAGACAAGAGAAAGAACAACTACAGCTCTCAGGTACAAATTTCACCTCATCATCGAGCACTCGACTCTAATTGACAACATAACTTAACACAACAAGAAAGCCAGCAAAGTGACACAAGCATCAACAATACCAACCAAGTATGTATCATGTTCAATGAAGGCAGCAACAAAAATTAAGAGATGCATTGTGACACTAAGGGCAAAACAAGTGTGTAAAGTTAAATGTAGGCAAAAAAAGTCGCTAACAACCATAGGGCAAAGGTGGAAGACAAGGGAAAGAACAACTACAGCTCTCAGGTACAAATTTCACCTCATCATCGAGCACTCGACTCTAAGTGACAACACAACTTAACACAACAAGAAAGCCGACAAAGTGACACAAGCATCAACAATACCAAGCAAGTATGTATCATGTTCAATGAAGGCAGCAACAAAAATTTAGAGATGCATTGTGACACTAAGGGCAAAACAAGTTGTGTAAAGTTAAATGTAGGCAAAAAAAGTCGCTAACCATAGGACTCCAATTATCTTTGCGCAAGGGACATTAATTTATTAAGCAAAAGGATATTGAACAACTAAACCAAACCCAAAATACAGCCATCAACAATGGGCCAAAACAAAAACCAGCAAACCACCATCACCAAAACGACCATCAATAATAGGCCAAAACAAAAACCGAAGCAAACCACCATCACCCAAAAACTGACCATCAACAATAGGCCGAAACAAAAACCAGCAACAAACCATCACCAAAACAGCCATCGGCAATAGGCCAAAACAAAAACCAGCAACAAACCATCACCAAAACGACCATCAACAATAAGCCAAAACAAAAACCAGCAAACCACCATCACCAAAACGGCCATGAAGGCATGAACCATCAAACAAAAACATCACGAGTTTAAGGGATTGAATCATAATCAATATCAAAAGGCTCCGTATCCTTAACAACCTCAAGAGACTCCTCATCCTCATCCTTAGAATAACCAAATATCCAATTTTGGCAAGTCACTATAGCCTCAACATTTTTGGGCGGCAAACGTGTGCGGTACTTTGTTAAAATTCTGCCCCCATACTAAATGAAGACTCGGAAGCCACGGATGTAATGGGGATAGCCAAAACATCTCTAGCCATCCGAGCCACAATAGGATAAACGGTCACATGAGATTTCCAATAAGCCAAAACATCAAAGTGGTCATCTTGGTCGGGAGGAACATGTGGGGCATTGAAATATGATTCCATATCATTTTCAACACCCCTACTAGCAGCAACATTGGCACCAAAACTCTAAAAAACAGCAAAGTAAATAGTATATCACTAAACTATTCCCCAAACAGCAATCACTAATAGATTAAAATGATACACATAATAGCTGACCTTTCCTAAATTGGCCTTCTTAAACGGACGGGCAAGTGACCTTGCAAAACTTGGAGTGGAGGACTCGGGAACCGGTAGTCACGAGAAGATGTAGTGGAAGAAGATTGTAGGTGAGAATAAACAGTAGCATAGTGCATATACAACTCACTAAAAGCATCAACTGGCTTCTTTAACCTTACCATTAAGATCTTCGGGCAAATAAACAGTAGCATACAACTCATGAACAAAGTTTTTTTTGTAACGGGGATCAAGCATAATAGCAATAGTAAGAATTAGAGAATAATTTTGCCAATATTTGTTAAATTTTTGATACATAGGAGCCACCATAAGACGAATAGAATCGGTTGGGTTTTCTTGAGCATAATACAAAAGACTTTCAATCAAAACAATATTCTCCACATATAAGTTAGCGGTGGGGTAATCGGAACCCGGAAAAAAGACATGTAATATCATAAAACGGTTCAAGAAAATCACAAACATTTTGGACGAGTTTCCCATTCAAAATCACTTAAAGAAACATCTAAACCATGCTCTCGAAGCAAACAATACCTATCTACAGCCTCCCTAGCTTCTAAACACCTACGAAGCATAAGAAAAGTAGAATTCCAACGAGTACGTACATCGCCAATTAACAAACCCGGAAAAACCGGTGTTGACATACTTAACACAATCATCAAACCTCTCTTTCCTAATGTTCGAATAAGAAACATATGAAACAACTTGTTGCAACTTTGTAAGAGTTTTATCCATAAACTTAAAACCAGCTTGAACAATCAAATTCAATATATGGGCAGCACATCTAATATGAAAAAATTTACGGGAACAAGGCGGCATATTAGTCCTATTTAAGTCCCTAACCATTTCTTGAATCATAACATCATTGGCGGTAGCATTATCACAAGTTAAAGAAAACACTTTATCTCTAATATTCCACTCATCAAACAAATCAAGAGTAAACTTACCCAACTCCTTACCGGTGTGGGAACCAGGAAAATGTCGAAAAACAAGAATTTTTAGAACGTAGCACCCAAGAGTTATCAACATAATGAGCGGTCAAAACAGTGAAACTAACATTGTTAAGAAGCGAGACCACAAATCCACAAGTACAACAGATTTTTCCTTCTAAATTACCTATAGCTATTTTTAATTGAGTTTTAAGGGCAACAAACCGATTAGTACAATGCTTAAGCATAGTATTCCTAGAAATATGTTTCACATTAGGATTCAAGTAAGAAAGTAATTCTCTATGCTTAGCATGCTCAACCATCAAAAAAGGATATCCATGACACATAATAGCTTCGACAAATAAACGACGAGAAAGTTTTTTGATCATAATGAACCCCAGGTTGAAGTTGCTTAACTTTTAAGTAAGGTTCACATTTTTCTAAGTGTTTATTTTGGTTATTAGTACCTTGTGTTCCCTCGGCCACGATAGGTTTTAACATTACGGTGCTTACATGTAGAAAAAATCTTACCATCTTGTTTTTAAACAAAGTAAAGTCTTTTGCCAAACCTTAGGCGTGCGCCTCCCAAACGGGACGAGGGTCATGGGTTTGGGGAGAAACGGTTTCCTCATCAACGAGACAAAGAATTTGACCCAATAATAGAGTTGAGTGTCAATGGATGAGCTGAAAAACAAGTCAAACGTATTGAATTCTAGGGTTAGGGTTCGGTAATGTGTGGGGTTAGATCGGATTTAAGAGTCAAAGTCAAGTTTAATGGTTTAGGGCGGGTTAAAGAATGTTCCGGATCTCCCATTAAAAAAACAGTCACATAATGAATTTATTATTCAATTCAATATAAAAGAATTTATTCAATTTAATATACAACTATAATTATTATAACAAAATAAATGTTCCGCATCTCACATTTAGGGTTTAGGGCGAGGTTTAAGAATGTTTACAAAATGTATGTTCGGATCTCACATAAAAAACAGTCACATTATGAATTAATTAATCAATTTAATATAAAAGAATTGGTTCAATTTAATATACAATTTTAATTATTTTACAAAATGTAAGTTCCATATCTCACATAAAAAAAAACAGTCATGTAATGAATTATTCAATTTAATACAAAATAATTGATTCAATTTAGTATACATTTATAATTATTTTTACAAAATCTATGTTGAAAATGTCACATAAAAAAACAGTCACATTATGAATTAATTAATCAATTTAATATAAAAGAATTGGTTCAATTTAATATACAATCAGGGTTTAGGGTTTAGGGTTTTAGGGTTTAGGGTTAGGGTTAGGGTTTAGGGTTTAGGGTTTAGGGTTTAGGGTTTAGGGTTTAGGGTTTAGGGTTTAGGGTTTTATCCCCAACCCTAAACTCAAACCCTAAACAAAAACCCTAAGCTCTAGACCCTAAACGAAACCCTAAACAAAACCCTAAACAATCAAACCCTAAACAAGTCAAGCCCTAAATAGTCAAGCCCTAAACCCTAGTCAAGGCCTAAATAGTCAAGCCCTAAAGGCTAAACAAAGCTCAAAACTTGCACCCGAGAAAAAAAGCCCAAAACTTGCACCCGGAAAACGAGGAACATACATGACCGATGAACGGAACTTATGAACCCGAACGAGAGAACACAAACCCTAGATCATTTTATTATTTAACATAAATAAATTTTATTAATTTTATTATTCAATTTAAGTAAAAGTGTAAAATCCGAGGCTAGATTCTAGAACACAAACCCTAGATGATTTTATTATTCAGATCTCACATTTTCCGTACATAAATAAAAGGCAAAATAATACAAAAAAAGATAGAAAAAAAATCACTATGAAGAACTGAACTTGAAAAACAGTAGCAAACATGGCAAAAGATCCCAAAATAATCTAGATCTGGACACAAAAAAAAAAACAAGTTCAAAAAAAAAGTATAGATATCGGATCTCACATAGTAACATACTCACATTCATAATTTCACATTAAATTATAATTATGATTTATGAAGTTCCGGGTCGATTTTAAGGCAAAATAAAAGGCAAACATGGCTTTCTAACATACAAAGGCAAATTCGGATCTCACATTTTCCGTATATAAATAAAAGGCAAAATAATACAAAAAAAGATACAAAAAAATCACTATGAACAAGCGAACTTGAAAAACAGTAGCAAACATGGCAAAAGATCACAAAATAATCTAGTTCTGGACACAAAAAAAACTTAAAAACATACAAAAAGTAAAATAGTAAAAAACTGAACTTTACTGAAATAGCAAACATGGAAAAAAAAATCTCACAATCTAGATCTCACATATTCCGTAAAAAACTGAAATAGCAAACATGGAAAAATAATCCCAAAATAATCTAGATCTGGACAAAAAAAACAAGTAAAGGTAAAAAAAAAATATAGATCTCAAACAAATGTCACATGATATTCAAAAAATAGTATAGATATCAGATCTCACATAAAAAAACTTTAAAACATAGCCACATACTCACAATCTCACATATTCCATATAAAAATAAAAAGTAAAATAATACAAAAAAAAGATACAAAAATAAATCACTACGAAGAACTGAAGTTGAAAAAAAGTAAGAAACATGGAAAAAAGATCCCAAAATAATCTAGATGCGGACAAAAACAACAAGTAAAGTTAAAAAAAAAGTATAGATCTCAAACACATGTCACATGATATTCGAAAATAGTATAGATATCGGATCCGTAACATACTCACATTCACAATTTCAAGTAAAATAATAAAAAAAATCAAGATCTTCAAAAAAAACAAGTAAAATTAAAAACAAACATCATATTCCGGTAAATCGCAAACTGGACCAGCATATATTCCCACAATCACATGCAAGGGCAGATCTTCCTAAATCTAAAAAAAAAAAAAGGAAAACGAGAACTCTAGGAAAAAGAAAACTTACCTGGTGGTTGCGACATAATTTTTTGAAGAATAAATTTGCGTTTTTTTTTTTTTTTGCTTTATTTTGCTTCTTCTTGGACGAAAGCTTTGTTTTTTATGATCTTCACTTCTTAACAGCTTCAGCAATCAGCCCTTAAGTCTTCAACCCTTCTCGAGCCGTGTGAAACCCGAATAAGAGAGATTATTACCCCAATCTACAATTTGCAAATAAAGAGTGAAACCGTAATAATAAGAGAGGAGGAGGCGAGAGAAAAGAAAAGAAAATGAAGAAAATGAGAGATTAGATCTGAATTCAGGAGTGAGGAAGTGAGGAAGTGAGAGGATGAGTCATGAGAGAAAAACTCAAAAACCTAATTCGGAGAGAAAAGCCGGAATGAGAGAGAAATGAAGTGAGGAAATGAGCGTGTGACCTAGAAAATTAGGTTTATATACCAAGGGGCATTAGGGGAGGTTTAGGGTTAGATCAAGGGTTGAGATTTATTCATTTATGGTTAGATCAACGGTTGAGGTTTAGGGTTAGATCAAAGGTTGAGATTTAACCATTGTTTGAATGAGTGGGTAAGATTAATTTTTGTAAGTTCATTTAGGGTTTTTAGTAAAGATTTCTGATTTTAGATTTCATTTAGAGTTCATTTAAATTTCATTTATAGTTCTTTTAGACATTTAGTATTAATTTGTAAATTTGTTTAGTAATACTAATTACTAATTATTAATATTATAAATTAATAAAATTACAAACTTTAGAAATTTAATTACTATTTTTAATTATGAACAAGATCATTAATGTAAAAATAATTATGAATGAGGTTTACTAACTGTTTTAATAATTCCTACTTACTTTAAAAGTTCAATGAATAATGATGTAATTGTATTGATGACGAAAGTTTGTGAAACAATGAAAGTTTAAATTATTAATTGTTAAGTATGAAATGCATTAATGTGTGATTATTTAAGTAATGAAATAGACGGATTTATAGTATGCTTTGATTATTGTTAAAACTGTGTAATAACATCGATGATCAATCGTATGATCATTTGATGGTTTTGACTTTTGATTAATGTCGAAGACAATCAATCTTAATATCTTATGATCAATTTGATTTATGTCGCTAAGCTAACTAACAAACTGTTTAAGTTTAATAGTCTATTGACTCTAATATTATAAGTTTATAATCAATAATCCTTATGGTTGTTACTTGTTACATGTTAGTTGTTACTTGTTACTTGAATACTTATGCAATCATCAATAAGAATAACTAAATAAGTGAATAACTAATAGAGTAATAGGCGATACTTAGGCAATAGGCCAACTTTATGATCATTTGATTTATGTCAACCTTAACAGCTTAACTCGAACGAAATTCGATCAATGTTTCATCCTCTACTGATACAATGACATGATTATTATTTCATATTGATTATAGACCATGATCTACTTTCATAGCTTCAATATTTCATCTTCATCCTTTAGTGATATAGTGTATGATTATGTATAATCTTCGAACGATCATATGACATATTCGATTAAGTGATTAACATTGATGATTGTTACTTGTTGAGTTGTTCCATGATCGATGAAAAGTCGAACAATTTTATAATTACAAATTAATTAAGATGCTTTCATTAATGTTTTAACGTCAACCTAATTCTTTAATTCTAACTCTTTTTGTTGCTATATAGTAACTGATTCGGATTTCAGACAAAGAGTAAGTAAGTCACTAACTAACAAAATGTTTAAGTTTAATAGTTTATTAACCCTAACACTATAAGTCTATTATCTATAACTCTATAATCAATAATCCTTATGGCTGTTTGTTGTTAGTTGTTACTTGTTACTTGTTATATGTTAGTTGTTACTTGTTACTTGAATACATATGCAATCATGAATAAGAATAACTAAATAACTGAATAACTAATCAGCGATACTTACTAGTTACTACTTAGTAACTTAGTCAATAGGCCAATTGCCAATAGCCAATAATGGTGAATGACCCAATAATATAAGTATAATTTATAAGTCTTATTGTAGTAACATTTCAAATTAATAATAATAATATAAGTATCAAACTATTAATGATTCAATGTATTATTAAAAAATTAACAATTACCCAACCACAATTCACAATATCGGTATAATTACGGATTACTATAATATACCACTATAAGTATAAAGTATAATGACTATAATAGTATAATCTATACCACAATATCATAATACGCCACGGAGCCGCCGGTTCGATATTTAGTCGTTCCAAGAACCAAGTCGGCAAGTCCCACCGAGATCCGATTTTGTCGACCCAACTCGAAATCCGATTTATTCGACCCAAGTCCCAAGTCATTCCGATAGTCGATTTGTTGAACACTCAATTAATTCGAAGGTCGATTTATTCTCGACGCAATTCATTCCCATATCGATTTCTTCCGACCCAAGTTATTCGATATCGATTTCTTTCGACCCAAGTAACCCGAAAGCCAATTTCTTCCAACCCAAGTAATTCCGAAAGCCGCATTATTCCTACCCAACTTATTCCGATATCGATTTCTTCCGACCCAAGTAACCCGAAAGCCGATTTCTTCCAACCTTAGTAATTCCTAAGTCGAATTATTCCGACCAAAGTTATTCCGATATCGATTCCGACCCAAGTAACCCGAAAACCAATTTCTTCCGACCCAAGTCATTCGAAACCCGATTTCTTCCGACCCAAGTTATTCCGATATCGATTTCTTCCGACCCAAGTAACCCGAAAGCCGTTTTCTTCCGACCCAAGTCATTCCGAAACCCTATTTCTTCCGACCCAAGTTATTCCGATATCTATTTCTTCCGACCCAAGTAACCCGAAAGCCGATTTCTTCCGACCCAAGTCATTCCGAAACCCGATTTCTTCCGACCCAAGTCATTCCGAAAGCCGATTTCTTCCGACCCAAGTTATTCCGAAAGCCGATTTCTTCCGACCCAAGTCATTCAAAGCCGATTTCGACCGACTTCACCTTATTCCATTCCGACCCAAATTCACCCAACCCCAGATATTGGCCGACCCAGTCTCACCCGACCCATTTCCGACCCAGTTCCGAGATCCTCTCACCCAGTTTCACCCGACCCAAGTTCACCCGACCCACCCAGTTCCGACCCATGACACGGTGTCACCCAGATTATTCCGACCCAAATCATTCCGACCCAGCCTGGGTCAACCCAAACCCAGCCAGTGACCCAGATTGACACCTCTAATATAATCCATGCCATTCTTGTTGGAGTCTATGCCATTATGCATATTACACAATACGTTATGGTGTAACATGTTACACTCAATAGGCTAAGACGCACACTCAAATATGTTGCATACAGTTCTTTTTCCAAGTAAATATAGAAAAATTGTTTAAAAACAAAGAAAGTATATATTTTATTAAATTTCAGTGACCTTTTTAGTTTTGAGCTAACTTTTAGGCTAGAATTTGCCAAAGATCTACATAAAAATAATTACATTTTTTTTTACAACAAATTACATTTTAATCACATAGGAAATGGAACTCTAGGAATTTGCTAGTTGATTTACTCAGATTAATTAATTATATGGGCATATCACTTTCTTCAAAGATATTTTAGCCCTTGATGATTTGAACAGCCATACAGTTTCCACCTACTTTGTTTTTCATTAGAGAGATGCTGCATGCATATTCAGCACTTCAGCTACTCCTCAGCGTGCAGCAGTTTCAGTTTCCACTTGCCAAGCTCTCATAATTCAATCTGTATATCAAAGTTTTAAAGTGTTTCAATCTAAACGAGTCAAGAAATTACCCATTTCATTTCTCTGTCCAAAAACTATGCTGGATACCTATATTATGTACTTTCTTTGCTCCTTAATGTTCGTGTTATTAGTTATTTTTATAACTTGTTCTTTTGAGTTTTCCAAATATGGAATAAAGTACAACTGGGAAGGATTTTATGGAACACGCACCCTTTAATGGAAAATGAGAATAATTTTATAGATCGGAGGGAGTATAAATTAAACATTATGACATCTTTGTTATAAAATTAGATTAATTTTATTACACATATAATTTTTATCACACACCTGGGTAGGATTGCTTATCGGTCGAGCCGAGCCCGAACTGTGGTCTGCTCGGCTTGTATTCGTTTAAGTTTATTCGAGCTCGAGCCGAGCTTGAAGTTTAACGAGCCGAACTTTGTTCGAGTCCGAGCTTTGCCAAATGTTAAACGAGCCGAGCTCGAACCGTTCACGAACGGACTTGACTCTTTATCACCCCTTGTTTTTTACATGTTTAATTTGTTTTTCCTTTTTAATATTTGATTTTTATAGGTTTTCTTTTACACAAAGGAACTACTAGTATTAACTTATTATTGTGTGATGTTAATATATTTATGTATATATATAAATATATTATTTTTCTATATAAAAGTATAATCGAGCCCGTTCACAAGCTCTCGAGCCGAGCTTTGCCTAGCTCAGCTTGGCTCGTTAAAATCTCGAGCCGAGTTTGAATCCGAGCCGAGCCACCACGAGCCGAGCTTTGACCGAGCTTTGATCGAGCCGAGCCCGAACTGTTCACGAACAGACGAGGCTCATTATCACCCCTACACCTGGATGTATATATTATGAGTATGGTATATCAAAGGCTATTTTTTTTAGCTCATTGCTCATTTAAAATCTCCAAATGTAGAAAATTTGCATAACAATTAAGGAGAGTTTAAAATGAGAAAAAAAATGTCTTAGGTGTACCACGCACATGGTATAAGCAAAGATCGTTAAAGGAAAAAAAATCCCTAAAACTATTGGTATCTCCTTATGCCCGGTGTAACACCCCAGAATTTCAAAGCGGAAAAAAGAAAGAAATAATAATAGTATTAATAGGACGATGGCGGAAACATCGTCTTCTGGGAATGTCACTACTACAAGAGATGCGTTTAAATAACTAAGTGATAAACCAACATAATAAATAGTATAAATAAAATTAATTAACTAGATTAATAACCAAAAGAGAAAACTAGCTCTTCAACTAAGCGAAAGTCTATGCCTAAAACATCTAACATTTTAATGCTCACATCTCAACCCGAGCCCAAAACCAAAGGACATACCCATCAACATAACTTGCAAAATATACAACAATTATCCACAATCAGTGGGGAGTAACTAACAGCTCTCCCAGCTCAATTAGGATCCACATAGGAGTTATCAAGCATTAATAAATAAGTCTCAATCAACATAAAATACCAAACTGAACCAAATAACAGCCAAACAACAACTAACATTTTGACATGCTTAAATAAAGTAAATCAACAATAATGAACTTGATATAAGCAGACAAGATCCATAGCATAAGCCTCCAAAATAAATAAACAAAATAATATAATAGCTTTTGAGAAAGAGCAAAGTGCCAAGTGGATCGCAACCCACTTCCTAAGGTTTGTCGGATCGAAATCTCCCGGGACAGCCCTATGGGCTTACGTTCCCTACCGCCCGTGTCTAAGAATGGCCAAACTCCCGATGCGCAGATAGTACCCAGCTCAAGACTTCCCAACCTCTCGGACGACAACAATTAACACGGGTAAAACCCCTAAATTGCAACCTAGGTGGTTGGCATGTTCTTCACCGGGGACTACATCTATCCCACTGGATATCTTAATCTCAATAAAACAGTTCTACAAAAAAAATACAATAATTTATTCATCCATTAATCCTCAAATATAATAATAAGGATGCCCTTAAGGCCTTACACCCAAAATCGCCAGAAACTAGGATCGCAATCCAAAAGTCTCAATTCAACAATATTTATTCTTCCCAAAATAATAATAATAATAATAATCATTTCACCAAACTAAAAAGAATAAACCTTCATTAAAACATAATAATGCACCAAAACACAGTATAAACAGATACTTCAACTACTACACTCTCGTTGTCTGAGTTTGGGTACAAGGTTAATTACAACGTTAGTTATAATACCCCCGGTACATAACTCTTGGCGAAACGGTACTAAAGACAGTATTATTCTCCCTCGAGTACTGTAACGTCGACAACTTAGATATTGATTAATGAAAGTACACCATTATTATACTCTCAACTTGATACAAACAAACCAAACCATCATAAAATAACTAAATTCATTCACATGCTTATATATAGGAATATAGCCAAAAACAAATCCCATCTTATAAGTACAAAGCATAGCTTAAATAACTATGATATAATCCACCTACAATGCAAACCACAAAAATCATGATGCAAAAGCTAACTTTATAAAACGGCAGAATGTAAATCTAATGAAAACTAATAACCACAACAACTACAAATTACCATCAACATACATGACGAGACCCATTTTAATTTACCTAATAAAGACACACAATGATTAAGGCCCACAAGATTACAGCTTGGCAATTCATAGCTACTAATCACAGGTACACAACAAAGTTGACGCACAAGAGACACGCTGCAACAGCAGCTGAGATGCGGACAAATCACAACCACTGCCGAGCACCACCGTCTTGCACGCAGTAGTGCACTGATCTGGTAGACAAGCACGAGCAACTCGACAAAGTTCAAGAGCATGTAATTAAACACACACAACATCCAGTTCATCACCCAACACTATACAACTACTCAATACTTAAAAACGGGCCTCAAATTCCTTTAACCATGCTTGAAAATAAATTGTTCATACCATAATCCCATAATACAAGGTCTCCCAACAATTCATGAACCCCTATGTAATACAAAAAATATTTACGCTAAACAACTTAAACAATAATCCAAAACTTGAAATAAGATACAATCATAAACATAATCATAAGACAACAAAATCAGGGAAGAATAACAACATATAAACAACAAAACTCATGAAAACAAACATACAACAAGAAATCATTCCCACCCAAAATTTCCTAAAACCAATACTAACCCAACTTAAGTATTAAAACTAGATAAATCCTAAATGGATTCTAATTGTACTAGGATCGCCGTTAGTTACCTGGGCCAACTGGAGGAGTGAAGCCGATCAATCTAAACGTCTTCTCCTTGCGCCCATGCGTCCTCCAAATGCCTGCATTTTCATTATGGATTGCTCTGCTCCGATCACGATTCCCGGTGATTGAAAGCTCATATTTAAAATCGCTCCGGTCACAATGAAGGGCCAGATGTCCTAAACGTGATGTCCAAATTTGAAGACGATCCTACGGTTAGATTTTCAGATATCGTCATTTTCGTGAAGGTGTGACAGGGAAAACCGAGATGAATTCGCCTCTCAACTTTGTCTCTTCAAATGGTCGATTAGAAGGAAGAATTTTGGACTGATTTTTTTGCTGTCCATAAACTAGTTTCATGAGATGATAAAATGGTGTTAATAGGAAGGTTACAATAGCTACCATAATGAGTGGAATGGCTAATAAATGGGGGTTACAAAGGGGGTTATAAGATGCTCAAAAGCCCCTCCAATACTTCTAATATTCTGATTTTGTGGACAGTTTTTAAGAGCTTCAAACTTCACATTAAAAGGTCGTGCGACGGTCCAAACGCGCTCAAATCGAATAAATAAAAATAAAAAAATACTAACTCAAACACGTATTTTTAAATAGCAGAATATATATAATTTCTAATCCAATAAAAATTGATAAATACAACATTTAAAAAGTTGGAAAACAAACAACATAGGATATAATATTTTTAAGAAGTAAAATATTCTAATTTTAACGGAAAATAATAATTAAGGGAAAATGTACAATGAATACGCTCTAATATAAAGAACAAGCAAATGTCATAAAAGAAAAGAAGATCCCTAAAACTATTGGTACCTCCTTTAATTTAAGGTAGACGGCCAAATCATTTAGGAAATATGCAAGTAGAAGGAATTATTAGGAAGGGAAAAAAAAGGGGGAAATCGGTGTGTTATTTACTTATTTCCATCAAATAAAAGAACAACGTGGGAAGCATTATCCTAATACTGCATTCCCATTCCTTGAGAGTTAAGACATAGAATAATGAAGAACAAAAAATATTATTCCATCACCCTTTATTTATATAATCAATTTTCCACTCCCTTAAAATTCTCTCTTCCTCGATCCTTCTCCTTACAAACTTGTTTGTTTGTTTGTAATTCCTGGAAAATTTATCAAATTTTCATTTCATTGTTTCTCTCATCATATTAATCTATCTTTTCATTCGTGCCCTGGTTTTCAACATGGTAATGCTCTTCAATAACCTTGCTATTCTTATTTGTTTTTCCTTGAAATCATGTTCATAGTCTCCTAAATTTTTCATACTTTAACTTATTGTTTGATAAAATTGAATACATTTCTCAATATATACACCAGGCACCCGTGACCTTATTACATACGTGTAACCTCTATCACAAAGATGTTTCTTTCACTTTTTTACGTTTGGGAAAGAAAGAATCCTAGAAAAAAGTTCATATATGATATTACATTTCATTTTGTAATCAAATACCAAAAATGTTTGCTAATAAGTTTTATCTCATGCGGTTTATAATGAGATTGTACTGTAATTTATAGAAGATACACTATGCATTTACATATATATCCATCTTATCAGAGTAATAAATAGTTCGCCTAGTTATTTTGTCATATAATATACTTGTACTCTATTTGTTTTGCAATATAAGGGCATGTTATTACTAATATTAATTACACTTTAACATAATCTACAAGTACATGTTTAAAGTTGGTTGACTTTAGTAAAAAAATGCAATGTCATCTTAATCATGCTAGCTTCTAATGTTAATAGGCAGGGTTAACCTTAATCATGTATATGAATGATGATTAATTTGAATTGGCATATAATTAGGCGAACGCAGCATCAGGAATGGCAGTAAATGATGAATGCAAATTGAAGTTTATGGAGTTGAAAGCCAAAAGAAATCATCGGTTCATAGTGTTTAAGATAGAGGAGAAGCAGCAACAAGTGATGGTAGAGAAGATTGGGAATCCAGACGAAACTTATGAAGATTTCGCCAATGCTTTGCCTGCTAATGAATGCCGTTATGCTGTTTATGATTATGATTTTACTACCAAAGACAATTGTCAAAAGAGCAAGATTTTCTTCTTTGCATGGTACTACATCTATATTTATATATATATATATATATATATATATATATATATATATATATATATATACTATATCCGTTTCTTTCTTATTCATCAACTTACTTTGTATTTTGACATTATTCACATACTTCACTTTGACTGTCATTTGTAATTTATACTTAAAGGAAAAACATAATCATGTGAAATCTTGTTAGATTCGTTGTCTAAACATAAAGTTCCAAAAATATCTACTTTTTATAAATACTTACTCATAATCGAATATATTAATAGTTAAAATACTGCATAAAGTCAAACTGTGTGTAGATTAAAAAGATACAGAGGCAATATTATATGTTTTTCATTCACATTATTTCCTTTGTTAAATTCAAAGCTAGCTTTGTTTTCATACATATAATGGTTATTATGTACTCCTTCTGTTTTCTTTTGTTGTTCTTATTTGGAATCTTTTTGTGAGAGGAAATTGGTTAAAATTGGAAGAATTTTCGAAAGCGGAGGGAGTATATATTAATCAACTAAACATTTCTTTAATTTCGTAAGCATTATAGTTATTATGATTGATGAATTGCATGGGGTTGATGGATTATGTAGGTCACCAGACACATCAAGAGTGAGAAGTAAGATGTTGTATGCAAGCTCAAAGGACAGATTCAAGAGAGAGTTGGATGGCATTCAGGTTGAGTTACAAGCTACAGATCCCAGTGAAATGAGTTTTGACATTGTTAAAGGCAGAGTTTATTAATTGGGAGGAAAGTTGATGCTCTCTGAAATTATTTCAATTTTTTTATTTTTTGAAAAACATTTTCCAATTTTTTTTTTTTTTTTGTTAGTGTAGTGATTGCTGAGAAATGCGTTTGGGAATCATAAGTGTGTCTTCTTTAGAGGATTTATGAGAAATTTGACATTTATTATGTTTGTTGATTTGTATTAAAGCACTAAATTTGTTTCCTTATATGTACTAATAAGATTTTAATCATGTAGAACAATTTAATGTTAGATGCCTCTCTTGTTGAGTACTTGGAGAACTTATAGTAAATTTACCCGAATTACATGTCAGTTGGGTTGACTCATATTAATATGCCTATTAATGTTGATCAATTTGTTACTACAACAATCTAATCGCCAAATTCAACCAACCAAACATGGCTTGAGCCAAATCTAACTATGATTAAAACTCAAACCAAAATATGACTCAAACTAGACTGACTCATATTAAACTCAATCCAAACAGCTGTCTAGCTAATTTGGCACAGCTTCCCGTCTATTTCTAGTATTATAAGTAATCTACATCTAGCATAAACTAATTTTTGAAGTAGGAAGTTTCAAATAATAAGTCTAAAAATATGACATGGTCGATTTTCCAGGACACGTCCTAATTAAGCATGTCAAGCTTAGAACATGATCCAAGACACGATTGCTCGAAACAAGCAACCAATATAATCTCCGACACCAATTATTTTGCATATCTACGTAACAGATAATTTTATGTTCTTTCCACCACAAATATGCTTTCAATATACAATTCATGAGTCATGATCCCTAATTCCAAACTTTTTTCAACTCTAGCTACAAATATAAAAGAAAAATCTAACAAGGGTATCTTATTAGGATTCAACAAGAATTAGTGCAAACATCAGGTCCATTTGGAAGCATATACACCTAGCTCAATGAATCTTATATAAGCATGAATTCTTGCATACAACGTAAACCTATAGGTCGGTTCCCTTTAGGGTTTCTCCTTGGGAGGGTTTTTTCCTAGCCTCCATCGCTAGGTTTTTCTTCTTTTTTGAAGGTTTTTCCTTTCATTCTTTTCTTCTTTCTCTTTGTTTTTTCATCACTTTTCTTCTTGGTCTCAATTGTGAATCTTTGTAGGGGCTTCCACTGGTGTTCGTACCGGTGGTAAGCCCCAAAAACCCCTTTAATTGCTTCCAATAAGTATATCCATCCTTAAGATGGTATTTATTTTAGGGTGTTCAATTTCTTTTTAAGGTTTTATATACCTATGTTGGAATTTTTGATTTTTCAGGAATTGATTATAAGTGCCATTTGGCTATCCCTTATGAATGAAATTATTTTTCTTCCTGTAAAAAAAAAAGGTAAACCTATAGGTATTTGGAAGTTAACCGTGTATGGTATATGTATGGTTTAGTAGTTAGTACTCTGATACACAAAAAAATAGCCCATTAATATGAATCATCTATTAATCTACAATGCTGTCATCAGCTTAGTCTCTACTCCCACATCAAAATTGGGTCTATCGTTTAGTAAACTACCGGATATCCAAGTAAATCCAACTAGAGTCCCTTAGATTCTAGTTAGTTTAAACTCGAGTCGAGTCGAGTTGAGCCGAGCCCGAGCCTCAATTAATAGGAAAGCTATCTTTTTACATGGGCCTTTTTACCAATTGAACCAAGTGTCGGGTGATTCCCACTTCTTAACTTGTTCCTTGATCTTGGCATTTTGATCACGAATAGATTGAAGTGTTAGTGGATCATATGGCGGGGGAAGCTCACATGGGCCTTTTTCAGAAGGCCCATTTACCATGGTCTCAATCTTATAAGTGGCCTCCAAGCCCATTGGGCTGCATGAAAATCTCTCTGAGCATAATTCAACTGCTCCTTCAGGCACCGTGGGCCTGTACTTAAATAGCTTCGCATATTCATATAACACATGAAACATGTAATCGTATACATGTTCCATCTTTATTTGCTCAAATATGAAATCGCTCCCTTCTTTTCCAATCTCTTGGGCCTGTTTTTATATTCATTAAATTGAATCAGGGTTATATATTAATGAAAAATGAATACAAGGATGTAGTACAGGAGAAGATATGACGTATTATGAATTATTGAATTTGAAAAAATTCTGTCAAAAAAATTTGAAAAAATTAAGACTCCATTTGTTTTGGAGGAAAATGTTTTATAGGAAAATGATTTTCCTCATTTTTCGTTGTTTGATTGGGAAAGGGATTTAAAAAAGAATCCTAAGGTGTGTTTGGTTGGGAGGAAAATATTTTTTAGGAAACTATTTTCATCACTTTCCTCTATTTGGTTTGGATCCGATCAAGAAAGGGAAAATATGGGTTGAACTTCATTTTCCAAGGTGGAAAATTACTTCCCATAGGGAGCAAAGGGAAGCCCCACTCTATCAAACAACAACACTCAATCAATCTAGATATGAGTTTTCCTCTGAAAAAATGTTTTCATGGAACACCACTTTCCGTTGGAAATGTTTTCAGATCAACCAAACCAAATATACGCAAAGTGGAAAAGAGTTTTCCATCCCTTTATAAACATTTTCCTCCAAAATTTGGAGGAAAACCATTTTCCTCCACTCTCTCATTGCCAACATCTCCATTTTCCTTTTCATAACTTTATTAGTTTTACATCAAATCAAACAAAGAAAAACTAATATTCATTTGCCTTTTTTTTTTTGGAAAATATTTTCCACGAAAAATGTTTTCCATCAAACCAAACGAACCCTAATTTTAAACCTTGAAAACCATATAAAATACCTTATATTAGTACAAAATAGACCAGTTATCATGAGGAAATATCAATAGTCACTTACCTTGTCAATGTGGTTGTTACCCCAATCAACAGCATATTTGATGGACTTGCATAGGCGTTTTGTGTCAACGGGCCAATAATGTTTCATAGGAATCAAGCTTCTTGTAAAGAAATCATAATACTCCGGGTTTATAAGAAGGGACATGGAATCACAAGCTAGAATATATTTCTCACTGACAGACCATGCATTTCCCTCCATATAAATCTTGTACCTATATGCAATATAATACACCCAAAAGTCAACAAATTAATTAGCAATAATTATGATGAATACTTCATTACAGAACAATTATTCTTGCATAGACCCCGTCTACATAGATATATTTTTGAACCCGGACTGACTTACATTGATATATTTTTGCACCCAGACTGACTTTTATGAGCCCTTGATTTTTTATTCAATGGTTGATGTTGCTCAAACTCCATCTTGTAAAGTTCTTTTAGAACTCCCCCCAACCTTAAAAAAAAAAGAACTCTAGAGGATCCAAACACGATTTTTATATAAGTGTTACGTCTTGTTGTTATCGTTAGTGTATTTTATGCTTTGAGACTTTGAGTAGCGGTTTTGCAAAGTGGTCCCTTAAACTCATAACGTAAATAAAAAATCACTTAAAAGCATAAAAATTAATATGGTAACTTAGACATTAGTGTGCAATAAGTTTATCGTGGATCAGGTCCATACAAGGCGGATTGATACAGTAATACTAACACAGGAACACATACTTCATGCAGAAGGGAGCAAAAAAAAGGAGAAAGAGGTTGAAATTAAAAAAAAAAAAAAAGCACCTGTGAACACACTGCTTCAACAAATCTGAGTCCCTGAATCCTTCTCTTGATTCCTTGATCCAATCCTGATAATAGTTGTATTATTTATTAGCATCTTGAGGTAGCCAATGGGCCATGTTAGTGCAAGTACTCCATCCCGGCTCAATTATGAGGCCCACTAACAAAGGCCCAACCCAATTAAAGAAATATGAATTTACCTGATCAATGATTTGTGCATTCCATTTGTTTATAGAATTGCATTTCCCAAGCTTGGGTCTTGGACCATTATGCAAGTTCCCTTTCCAAAATGCATAAGGCTCCCTTGCTGTCCAATTCTTCAATGCGTTACCTTCTTTTAAATCCTTCTCCAAGGGAACCCATGGCTTTACATTCACTTCTGGCCTAAAACAAATGATAATAAATAACGAGTAATGATATACGTGTCATGTACATGATAAGCTATGTAACACGGAAACAAGCTACCTAGAGTTTCGGAAACAAAAACTTATTCAAAATAGGAAAACCTCATGTTTTGGATATTTCTATGTTTCAAAAGCACGGAAATAGTTGGAGTTCTGAAAACAAAAATGTTCCCCAAAAAAAACCTCATCTACCTAGCCATTTCCGTGCTTCATAGATGTCAAGTGTCAACAATGTAATTAAGATGATGAAAGTGATGAAGTGATCATTACCAGCCCCAAAATGACCAATCAGGGAAGACAATATCGAAAGTCGAGTCACCCCCACAGTAATGAAACTGTGGGGGAGGCTGAAGATGAGCAAAGAAAGTCCTCCATCCACTATACTGATTCTTGTTAATGGATGGTTTATCATGGCATTGAAACATTAAATCAAGGTCAGGTAATCTCCCAGGGTACAACTTCAAGAGCTGCAATATACCCCAAAATGTAAAATCATCCCTTGTTTGATAAGCCTTTGAATATTGCTTAACATATGCTGTTCCATTCACAATAATCAACCTAAAATGAGCACCTTCTTTCAAACTCTCCACCATTTCTCTTGTAATTCCTTGCTTCTTCCATGTCTTTAAGTCCTCATGAATCCATCTGAAGTACTCAGGACATGTTTGGTTTGATTTGAAGTTGTCGCGATCGAATGCATAATTAGGAGGGTAATTTGCAGGGCATGTTATTGCCATGTTGCTTGAAGTGCAATTGAGGAGATACTCATCTCTTTTTGGGTAGTCATGGTTGTTGATTTTCTTGGAGAATATTATTGAGTTGTTCCATGGTACTGAGTTGCTTGAAGTTGATTGAGGAAAGTACTTCATAAGAAAAAAAAAAAAGAAGATAAAATTAAGACTTAGTACTCTTGTTTGATTAGTATAGATAGCTAGTTCCATGTTCAATATCAAGTGTGAGTTTCGACAAGTCTTGTGGATGTGTCAAGGACCATGATACGAAGAGGTAATACTACAATCAAGTATTAGTATAAGATGAAACATATATCCATTCAGAAGGAGTGTGCTAATTTTTTCTAAGACATATTTATTAGTGTAATAGTATATGTAAAAGGATAAAAGGAACTTTCGTCATTATTAAGTCTGCAATATATCGTTGTATATATATGATGGTACAATATTATTGTTTGATACCATGATAGACATATGTCTAATGGCCTAAATCTTCTGATTCTTAGCCCTTAGGTAACATTTCCTTAGCATATAAAGTGGATCAAAACTTAAGTTGAACAAATTCTCATACTTGCTAAACAAGTGAGTGTATAAGAAGTCATAAAGGCACCACCATAGGTAATATCTATTCCTTAATCATGAGGTGCACACTTATATTACATTATTTGAACAAAATAATTTGCATGAAGTGTCATAAACTTGGATTCGTCGCATAACCCCCTCCTAAAATAAAGAGTTGTGATAATGATATAACAAAGTTACAGGTTAACGTATGTAAAAAGTTTTTTACGTTAATGTATATCGTTTTACTATCTTCCACAAAACCTCTATATCATTCATTGTCACTATAATGTATAGAAAGCAATATAAAGCACTAATGTAGAGTGTGTTCTGTTCAACTTATTTTTCTTTATCTAAATTTAACTGAATTAATCTGAATTTATTTGAACTTATTAGACCTTATTAGTCTTTATCTGACTTTATTTGAATTTATCTGTTAGAACTTATTTTGTGAGAGTGTTAGACTTTATTTAGGCTGAAGCTAAACTAAACTTATATGAACTTATTAGACCTTATTTTGTGAAAGCATTAGACTTTATTTTTACTTAAACTGAACTTATTTAAACTAATCTAAACTTATTACACCTTAAAGCGAAAAATAACATACCCGGGAGAAGTAAAAAGAGTTCAATCCTAGATTTAGACATTGGAGTTTCTCTACTATGTACTAAACCAAATTAAGTTATCTCCTATCCACAAGGAGATTTTGAGCTTCTAAATATAAATTCTACTTTGAACAAACTAATTGCAATCATATATTGTATTAAAAATCTGTTTATTGGACCGACAAGGCTGCTAATTTAAATTATAATAATTCAAATAATAGCATCATGTCACGTGGCCAACGACTCTCAAAATTTTCACCAATCAAGAACATCCCAACATGTCCTCCACTGTTGTTCGATCTTCAGAGCCTGGAAATCCTAAACACCGTACTTCTTTCTTTTTCAATCATAAATTTAACTGTAATTCTATTTTAGGAAAGATATAATTCTTTTAAGAAAAAGAAGAGTAAACTCATTTTGTAGATTTTCGCATAATTACATAAATTAAAGTAGCTTCAATCTAACCCTTTTCTTGTATTTACATTAAATTATTGATAGCTCTTTATTTTACAAAAATTGAATCTACTTTAATTTGAACTCTTAATTGGATTTTAATTGAGATATTTAAGCTTAGAATTTTTTTTTTCAATCAAATAGAGCAAATTAACACATCAAACAAGAAATCTACCCATAAAAAAAATTAACACTATTGTACATCAAATATGAAAAAAAAGGATTATGATTTATGAACAGATAAAATATGAAAAAAAATGGAGGTTATCAAATTAATCAGCAAGAAGAAGCAAATATTCATAAGTAAAAAAAAAAAAAAAAAAAAAAAAGAGAGAAAGAAAGGAAAGAGATGAAAGATAGAAATGACTTACAATATAATCAGACCATTGAGTAAAAAGGAGAGTAGATAGGAAGAAGAAAATAAGTAAGAAAGAAGCTGTTGTTGCAGAAAACCAATTTGATCTTGTTGATGAAGATGAAGATAAAGATAGGCAGTTGAAAGAATCCCAGAATTTACTCATTATACCATTTGTAGTAGAAGTAGTAGTAGGAGGAGGAGGAGGAGGAGGAGGAGGAGAACTAGATTGTTCCATCTCTCTCTCTCCTCTGATTTCAAACAAGTTGTAGTAATTACTTTTGACTATTGAGAAATTTTATACTTAGTTATACAAGTATACTAATCCACTTGTTGAGTTGTTGTATTATAAGATTGTTGATAGGGTCGAACTTTCTTTAAAGTAAAACAAGAGGAAAAAAGATTTAATCTCTATGTATTTTTTTCATGTTTTTTCACTTGGAATCTTTACAGTATTCATAATTAGATCGAGAGAATCTTCTAATTTTTTCTCAATATATAAGAAAAAATATAGTCATGTGAGGTTTTGTTTAATTCGTACTTTATTTGTATTAATGCTTAGGACCTCTCCAAAAAGCACCAAAAAAATACTCCCTCCGTATTTTTTTATGTTTTCTACTATAACTGCACGTGTTTAAGGTCCAATGCATCTCCATTCCGGTAAACCCCCTCCCGAATGAGCCTGTTTGGGGTCCTAGCTCTTTAGGCTTATTTACGGTAAAATCCACTAACTGGCTAGCGCATAATCTCACGCCAAGTCTAGATAAATGGCCGCAGCGCTGTATTTGGAAGCTTGATATCCCACCCAAACTGAAATTTTTTTATGTGGCAAATTTGTCACAACAGTCTTGGGGTTAGAGCCATCCTTGCTAAGCGCAATATAATCCCCTTTCAACCACTGTGCTATCTGTAACACACATGAGGAATCTTTAAACCATCTTTTTGGGGGGTGTCATCATCTCATTCCCCTTTGGCAGCTTCAAGATCTAAAGGATTGGATATCTCACACCTTACACCGGACCACTCTTCTAAATACGTTTTCTAAAATCAGACATGATAGGTCCTCCACCAGGCCCGTCCCTGAGCCTGGGCAGGAGGGGCGCCCGCCCAGGGCCCAGGGAGAAAAGGCCCAAGTGGCTGTTTTTGCAATATGCTATATAAGGATAAATAGATCTGCGTTGCATTATATTTACCTAGTATACTGGTAGCTCCTTGGTTTGGTGTCGCTGATAGGTTTGTTTGCATTTTGTCCATCCCAGGTTCGAAACCCACGTATAGGTTTTTTTGTCTTTCACTTTCTATTCTTTCTTTTTGCTTTTCTTTTGTTCTCTTTTTTTATCTTTCAGCTTTCTATTTTTGTCTTTTTGGTTTACTTTTGCTTTCAATGATTTTAAAGCTTCAGTTCCCTCTTTTTTTTTTTCTTTTTTTTTTCCTTTTTTGGTTTTCTTTTATTTCCAATAATCTTAAATAGCAACTTAATCTTTAGTAAGTGGTTTTTTTCCTTCTCATATAGAGTAACTATGCTTTTGCTATTTCACACCCCCCTTCATTTTATATAATTGTTCAATTTTTATGTTTACATTAATCATTTGCTCTAGTTCAACTATGAAGTTACTAATATATAAGAACAAATGTTAATATGAAATGTTATTAAATTTATCTCAATGTATATTACATTCAAAATGTTCTATTTTACAAAAATTGTACGAATCAGTAAAGTAGGATAGTCAAATATATAGATGTTAATAAAAAAACGCAAATGTCAAAGTGGAACTGTTAAAAAAGTGAGGAGTTTTATTATTTTCCTTTTTTTCACAAATTGAAAAATATTAAAAAAAGTAATCAAAAGGCCAAAGGGCTTACACAATTTCGTAATCCAAAACCCAAGTTCCAACTGACAACTCAATGTAGAGGATGACGTGATAAATTTAAGAAGCAATATATGACTGAATTTAGGAAGACAAGTCATAAAAATACAACCAATTAACCATTAATCGAATGGATACCTTATAAAAAATGTAAGCTAAAATAAAGCCAGATTTCATGAGTTACGAAACCCATATTCAATCGAACTTTAGCCATTAATATGTTTGAATTACTATATGTCAAGAATAATAGTTGACATTGGAGAGGGCCTATTTTTCTTAGTTCGCCCTAGGGCCTCCAATATGTCAGGAACGGGCCTGTCCTCCACTATCAAATTTCTAAAATCTTCAAATTTGTTTTCCTTATATGGAGTATTTGGAAGGAAAGATAGGTCCTCCACGTTGGTCATTTAGTTGATTCTCAGTTTAATATAGGTGATTGTACTCATTCTGCTCTTCACTTTACTCTTGTAAACGATAAGGTTGGAGCTCCCCTCATGCGGAGGGTCTCCTAACCTTCCTTCTCCTTACCTTTATAAAAAAAAATAAAAAAAATGCCTTGACAAACACATGCAGTTATAGTAGAAAAGATAAAAAAAAATACGGAGGGAGTATTTTTTTTTGGTGCTTTTTGGAGAGGTCCTAAGGTATGGGGAGCATTAATATGTGATGCTCATCTTTCTTGATTGGTTTAATTATGTCCTCCAACTATTCCCCAAACCGCTTCTGCGATGAGGGTTTGTGATGGTATAGACTATAGATGAGTCACGTTGATAAGTGAATGTCAAGTAGTTTAGCTGGTAAAATTATCAAAGGTTGTATTCAGACCTGGAATATCAATATGCACATAATACTTTCTTGCGTAAGATGATTACATTATAGAACAAAAATAAGTAGAGGAGTTCTTTTCCTCTAGTAAGTTACAATTCAACCTAGCTATTATAAATAAAAGGATATTCTAACTTTTTTTAAGCTAAATTTTTGCTGCACCTGTTACTAATTGATGTTCCTACTCGAAATATATTTCATTTGAAGAAAGAGAAACTTTGATTAGTTTTAATCGATATATATGCAACAAGATATACTCACGTGGAATCTTGTAAATTCGGCTCGACCAATTTACAATACCATCCTCAAAAATCAAAATCCTTCTTCCTTACTCCCCCTTTTCCCATTTCTCAACTTGTTTCTTGATCTTGGTATTTTGATCATGAAGAGATTCAAGTGTGCGTGAATCATAAGGCGGGGGTAGTTTACATGGGCCTCGTTCTGAAGGCCCATCAACCATTGTCTCTTTCTTATATGTCGTCTCCAAGCCCGGTGGGCTGCAAGCAAATTTCTCTGAACAGAGCTCAACTGCTCCCTCAGGCACGGTGGGCCTATACTTTAGTAGTTTTGCGTATTCATATAACACATGAAACATGTAATCATACACATATTCCATCTTTATCTGCTCGAATATGAACTCACTTCCCTCTTTTCCAATCTTTTGTGCCTGTATAAATTTTAGATTATAGGTTAAAAAACACACACAATTTTAGATCAATTTTGTAGTTTATATTTCTTTATTTATACACTAACGATAATTGTTAGAAAAATGTAACACTGTTAGGTGTAATATAGTAAACTAATATACTACTCCCTCCGCTTTTCATTGATCTACCCATTTTTCGTTTTTAATGGCTATTTAAGTTATATCTGCTTCTACTTTATTCCTGTGTTGGCAAAAGATATACAATATCTTAATCATCCTTGGACCACACTATATCTCTTTCATGCTCTATCTATTTACCTTAAAATATAATATATTCGCACTCTTGGTTCTCTCAAATGGTCTCTCTTTTGCACTTTCTTCGCTTTTTTGGATCTATAGTAGATCTATTAGATAGATCAATGAAAGGAAGGGGAATATATTAGAAGGGTTTCAATTTCTTGTTCTAATAGGTCAATTTGATAAAATATAGGGTTAATTGGTTAGAACAACACGAACTATAGCTCAAGCGCACCGAGCAGCACAACCTTTGATGGGTGCAGTCCATAGCACGAACTTTAACTAGAGGTGCAATGCATAGCATAAACGTGATCGAAGGTCGGAGATTCCGCCGGAAATCTAGAATCTTGAATTTTTTTTTCTTTTTTTTTTTCCCTTTTATTCCCTTCTCTTTTGATTCTCTCTCCTCCCCTAGCTACTTCAAACCCTTACCGGATCTCCTCCCCTGCTTCAAACCCCGCCTCCTCTCTCCTCCTCCAGACTGGTGCAGTGGTGTAATATTTCACAAATCTCTCAACGCGAAAGAAGAGCAATCACCCTCATTGCAGATCTCACTGCAATCACACCCAACAATGTCAAAATCAAATTGGGGATTGTAGAGGGGGCCCAAAATTGGCGGAGGAAATTATGGCGGAGGGAAGGAGGTAGGAAATTTGATCTTGTCGTTTTCATACTACTTTTCGAGATCGAGATGAGTGAATTGATTCAACAAACCAATTTTGAGCAAATGACAATGGATGTTAAGAGAGAAGAAGAAGAAGAAGAAGAGAGAAAAAAAGAAGAGGAGGGAATAAAAGGGAAAAATTATAAAATATGCAAGATTCTAGAACTCCAGCAGAATCTCCGACCTCGCTCCGATCACATTTTATGCTATGCATTACACCTCTAGATAAAGTGCACTTGAGCTATAGTTCTTGCTGTTCTAGCCAATTAACCCTAAAATATATGGATAAAACTTGCACTGAAAAGGAAAAGCAAAGGTAAAAATGGTGATTTGCATTGAAACATGTAATTCTTTCTAAAACTTTTCTTTAAGGGGAATAGTTAAAGAATTTAATTTAAGAAGCCGATGGTGCTTCCTCTCACCTCAATTCCTTTTTATATGAATTTTGGAAAATTAATTTTAACTTATCAAAAGTCCTCAACTCTAAACTTAAATTAAACCTATTTAAATTTATTGGCTCTAAAATTAACTAAAGTTAATAAAGCTAAAATTGTCACTTACCTTGTCGGTGTTCTGATTGCCCCAGTGAACAGCAAATTTGATGGATTTGCATAGGTTATTAGGGTTTATAGGCCAATAATGCTTCATGGGAACTAAGCTTCTTGTAAAGAATTCATAGTATATAGGGTTTATTAAAAGGGTCATGGAATCACAAGCTAGAATGTACTTCTCACTTACTGACCATGCATTTCCTTCCATATAAATTTTGTACCTGCATGCAACATAGTCATATATAAATATCCCATAAAAATAAAAATAAAAATAAAAATGAAAAAATATCATCCAAATTAAATTCCAATCAATGGTCTGAATGGATTCAGAATTTGACTCAAATGCTGTTTGGAATACACCAGAATTTGGATTTCAATTTGACGCAAAACCTAAAATGATTTAAAAGAACAGTTGGTCTTGTAAGAGACCGCCTACTTTTAGTTTAAAATTAGACACGGCTCAAGCCCAATATTAAGAAGAGAACATGCCACCTTTTTTAATATAGTGACTAGTTTAATCTATATAGGGACCAGTTTAATTTATTCCGTGACCAGTTTAATCTATTCATTAATGACATTCTCTAACCCATTCAGTGACTAGTTTAATCCATTTAGTGACTAATTTAATCCGTTCGGTAAGATTAGCGAGTTATTTTCTGAAATTGTTTGCTGTAGCTTGAAAATAAAGAAAACAAAGGAAGGAAAAGAAAAGGGATGACTAGGATAGTGTTGGGTTAGAGTGAAATAGAATGGGCTTGTTAGAAAAATTCAGTATTGGGCTCGTCTAATTTTATGTTAAAATTAGACCACCTATTATAATAATTTGTGTAAAAGGAAGGATTTTCAAAGTCCAAAAAAGCATGTCGTATTCATTCTTGATTATATTTTTTTATTAGGAAAGATAATTGGAAAAAAAAACACTGCAGGGCACACCAACTCCAAGGGTGGGTACAAGGCTTAGCAACCTAGAAGACAATCATCTTAAAGGCTCACAGCCACCACAAAATAAATAAAACATTACTCTATTTGGTACCGTTTCAAAATAAATAAAACATTACTATATTTGGTATTTACTTTTTCTCTATCTCTCTCCTCATCACATAGGTTTCACTTTTTCTTTCTGTCTATCTCTATCCTCTCTTAAATCCTCGTACCAATTCTCTATGTTTCATTTAAAACAGAACAGAGGAAGTATATTGTATTTAAAATAAAGGTTTTCAAATGTTTAGTTTCAGATCAGGGATTGTAAACGAAATACTTCCTCCGTAACGAAATAGATGTTACACTTTGAAAATTAAACTGTTCACCTACTAAATTTGACCATGCATTTTTTAGTTTTAGATAAAATCAATCGTTACTAGATTCATCTCAATGTATATTTTTATAATATTAACTTCTTATAATTTTTACTAATACACCATTAAAGTTATTAATTGTCAAAATACTGCATCGACAAGCGTAAAAATCAAAGTGTAACATCTATTTTGTTACGGAGGAAGTACAAGTTTATGAACGCTACCTTATATAATTTCCTTTGGGGGAAGGGGGGTAATTAATATTAAAATGCTTCCAAAAGTCCTACCTATGAACACATTGCTTTGACAAATCAGAGTTCCTAAACCCCTCTGCTACTTCCTTGTTCCAATCCTGGCAATATAGTGCATTGCTTTAATTAGCAATATATAGCAAAATAAGTAATAATTATTACTTTCCCCTAAATTTTTTTGATATAATCTCTAAACAATCTATATGGATAATATACAAGTAACACTTGTGCTAAGCAATGCATTGAAGATTTACCTGGTTAACAATTTGAGCATTCCAATCATTTACGGAATTGCATTTCTCAAGCTTTAGTCTTGCACCAGTATGCAAGTTCCCTTTCCAAAAAGCATATGGCTGCCTAGAAGTCCAGTTTTTCATGGCGTTACCATCTTTAAAATCCTTCTCCAAGGGCACCCATGGCTTTATATTAATTTCCGGCCTGAAATTTATTCAAGAATAATTTTAGCATATCACATGCATGAATAGTACTGATTAAAAAAAAAAAGCAGTGATGATACACGAACGTTGCATAGGATGTGACAATTGTCGTACGCACGTAGCTGATAATCTATCATGTGCATGACAATATTAAAGGTTAAATGAACAACTAGTTCTCTGCTAAATAGAAAAAAGGAATAGGTGTAGGCCCCTCATCACATGTTCGGCAGAGAACAGTTCTCCAAATAACCTGACTTGTCATGACAATGCAGTACGTACAACTTTTTCATCCATGCAACATTTAGCATGCATATATTCCAAAATTAAGATGATCTAAGCAATTAATCAAATAATTACCAGCCCCAAAATGACCAATCAGGGAAAACAATATCAAAAGTGGATTCATCCCCACAATAGTGAAATTGTGGAGGTGCAAAAGCAGCCTTCTTTCCTTTATAATTAGCTCTCTTAATGGAAGCTTGATCGTGGCATTGAAACACAAAATCAAGATCAGGTAATTTCCCAGGGTACAACTTTAGAAGCTGCAAAATTCCCCATAATGTATACACATCCCTTGTTTGAAAAGCCTTTGAATATTGCTTAACATATGCTGTTCCATTAACAATAACCAATCTAAAATGAGCCACATCTTTCAAACTCTCAACCATTTCTCTTGTGATTCCTTGCTTCTTCCAAGTCTTTAAGTCTTCGTGTATCCAACGAAAATACTCCGGGCACGTTTCGTTCGACGACGTGAAGCTGATATTGGATTTAGGAGAATGGTTTGCAGGGCATGTAATTGTCATGTTGCTTGAAGTACAGTTGAGGAGATACTCATCTCTTTTTGGGTAGTCATGGCTGTTGTTCTTGTAGAACATTGAGAAGTTGAATCTGCTACTGCTTGTTACTAAACTTGACTGAGGAAAATACACCAATTAATTCTATAGTTTAGTGCATGTTTATTTTTAACAAATATGATTCATTGATTCAATATATGTGATGAACAACTGAACCTAGAATAAGTTATTTCACGGTGAAAAGAACACCAAATGTAGTCTTCCATCAAATTAAGAGAGTGATCTAAGTATTAATTTTGAAAGTTATACACCCTTCATTTTCACACCAAAAAAAAAATAGGAGTAATATAGGAAAATACAAAGCTTTAACTTAATTTTAAAAATATGACAATATACATATATAATATATTATGACGTACTCTTTGGACAGTTGGACTTTATAATTAATATCTTACTCGTAGAGGTACTTTTCTAAACTAGTAATATAAATTACTGAAATGTCCTTATCTTATGGTCTTAAGTACAATCTACTCGTAGCCTCACCTCACAAGTCACAGGTCACACCCCCCGACAAGAATCAAATTAAACCCACGCAACAAGGGAGGATATTAAAGCAACAACTACGACTATATCTCTGATATGTATTCTATATATGGAGACTAGTATAATCTATGATCTCTTTTAACCAAGATATCTTATACGATCCTATCTACATATAACTACACAACCATTGCATAAGCCAAATGACCCTATTGGGTGAATGTTACCATCAGCTTAGCATGCATTGTGAGGCCTTCTTTGACTATTTAGTGATCTAATGTGACTTATGCACTAAATGCGTATGAAAGCTTAGTAAAAACGCGGAAAGATCAACAATATAGACTCCTTTAAGAAAATTCTTCCATCTCATGAAGATAATTGTCATACTATATATAATCAGCCTCTCAAAGTTATCTTTTCTTCACGCCCTTAATTAGACGAAATAATATATTCCATTGGGTGAATTATATTTAATAGAAGAATATCATTGCTTTAAAACTCTCACCATTTGTTTTCTCATCTCTCCGGCCAGTACCTGACCGACCACCTCTTGATTATATATATCATATAACTCATGTGAGTTAGGACTAGTTATCCCACATTGAAGAAATAGAGACTGAATGACTAACATATAAAACTGGTCAGTTACTTACTTATAAGACTATAACAAATTGGTTTTACGATGAAACTCTACCAACTTGTATGTGGTTAACTCTCCTCCGACATGTAGTTGATCACTAAGATTTTAATCTATCATAAAGTGTTAACACGTACAAGTGTACAACTATTCAACATGACCAAAAATTGCTAACTACAACAATCAAAGGTTCTCCTTACGAGTAAGGATGGCAATCCAGTCCGGATCCGACCCTAGTCCGACTCCGAGTCCGAGAAAAAATCCGAGCCGACTCCGAGAAAAAAAAAATCCGCATCCGACTCCGTTTAAAAAATCCGACTCCGAGTCGGAGTAGGGTCGGAGTCGGATCTCATAAAAAATCCGACACCTCCGGTCCGACTCCGACGGATGTCCGACTCCGACTCCGACTCCGACATAATCCGACTCCGACTCCGACTCCGACTTTGAGGCAATTAGTCTTATTTTTTATATATTAATGTATTACATATGTATACTTTAACTTTGATTTTAACTTTCAAAGCAATTGGTCTTAGTTTATATTCAAAGACGTTTCTATCAAAGGAAAGATGGGTTGGTGGCACATGACATGACACTCTCCAATGTTGTATGTATGTGTCATACACTCATACTGTCATATGACAGTTGACACTCTTATCAAACTTATAATACATATGCTTATGAATTATGATATCATTTAAAAATATTGTATACTTTTATTAGACAAGAATACAAGATCTAACCTATATATACTCAATTCGATGATGGGCCATCCTAATAGTCTAATACGGTAATACCCTATAAACCTTATGAGTTATGAGACTTATGACCTATGTAAATAGTTAAATCTAGTATAAAACTCTAATATAATATATAGTGTAGTTATGTGTGTACAACAATAATTGTATACTTTTATTAGACAAGATCTAATCTATATATGCTCAATTTGTTATTAAACTTTTCATTCTTAATAATCCCAACTTTTAACCAAAGGCTAGATGATTGAAATTAATTTTTCCTACAAAGAATACAAACTTTTTTTTTTGCACGATTTTATACAAGTTTTTTTTTACAATATAAAATCGTGCAAAAAAAAAAGTCGGATGTTCGGATTATCGGAGTCGGATGTCGGAGTCGGATGTCCGGATTTTAAGTCGGATCGGATTCGGATTATCGGAGTCGGATGTCGGAGTCGGAGTCGGAGTCAGATTTAAAATCCGACTTCTTGTAGGGTCGGAGTCGGATTATGCATAATCCGGTCCAAGTCCGACCCGTTGCCATTCCTACTTACGAGTTACGTCATTAAAACATGGACCAGCTGAAGTTTAAATTCATATCCTTTCTTTATTATTACTCCCAGTCACTTTCATCTTCTTTTTGACTCGTACATATCCTTAGCAACTCCCGGTTAAACATTAAACATGGACCACCACAACGACTAACTTGTTTCTAAATTTCTAATTGGTTATTGGGCGCTCTCAAAAAAAAAAAAAAAATGTGTTTCCAATTTACACGTTTTGTTAAGACTACTTTTCCTAAAAACCAAATCAATTGAAGTTGAATAAACTGACACCAGAGAAAAAAAGAGTAAATAAAAACCATTAACCATTAATTACAACTAAACCATCAATATAAAGAGCTTATGTTATGCCAATGTTACTAGTTTTTGAACCCATATAATACATGGGCTAAAACTAATTATAAACTTGCTATTGTACAATTTTAGTTGTATAATGTATACTAAAACAATAAGCTTCCTATATCCTAATTTCTGCCCATGTTAAACTCCTTAATTAGATGATCAAAAAAATACTCCATAAAAATATATTAGTTCTAATATGTTTCAAGGATATTAAGGAACTATTTAAATTTTATTTATGTGCTTTTCAAATATACTTCAAATGCATCTTGTTCTAAAGTAAATTTCAAACTATTTCCAATGGTATCAAAAAATTATAATTAAAGAACAAATTAGCAACCAATTGTAAGAGGAGTCATATATTTTACTTTGCAGTTTATTAGCCATTCTTACAACCCCAAAAATTATATTCCTTGTATGCTATGTGAAAAAATTGGGTACATGACTTTTGCCTACTTTAAGGGTCCGTTCTATTCAACTTATTTTAACTTATATAAGATTTTATAAGATAAGATCAGATAAGATCAGATCAGATCAGATAAGATAAGATAAGATAAGATCAGATCAATAAGATGTTAGACACACACAATAAACTATAAGATAAGATTTTATAAGATCTTATAAGATAAGATAAGACAAAATAAGTTGAACTGAACGGACCCTAAGTCTTTTAAGCTTCATTAGATTGATGCATGTTAGCAACTCTAACATGCTCGGAATGTTCTATTATGAGGGTGGCTATATGCTAGAGTTACCATTTTTATTACACATTCAAATGTACGGTGATTTTTTGTTTATAGATCACTTGGAGGACTTCTAATAAGCGCAATTGGAGAGATTTCCGAAAGAGTAAATGAATAAAAGATAATGTACAATACCCCGGTGTATAGTGAATATACTCTGCTAGAGTGCTATAAAAACTTCTTGTGCCATTTCTATCATTAATTTTGCTTAAACTGGTAAGGATTAACATAGGACATAAATGAGTCTTGTTATTTAATTCCTAAATTAGTTAATTAAGATTAATTACAGTAGGTCTACTTGTGAATTGTTTATCAAATGTACCCCCTGTTCTATTGTCTGCTTCTATACCCTCCAGATTTAAAAGATATCCCATGTGAATACGTGATTGTAGCTATTAGCAACAAATATATAAAAAGTAAAAAAGAGTGAGTTAGGAAGGAGTGGATCACTTATTAACTTTTTGGACTGAAAAAAATTATTTTGAAAATGGGTGTACTAGACTATTAAATTATTAATGTACCTGTATAATGGGATATATGGAGGCAAAATAGGAAAACTAGAATGCCAAAAGTAGAATAAAGCAAAATATGGAATAGTTTTAAAGAATGAAGAAAAACAATAAGAGTGAATATCTTCAAAATACATAAGATGTATGTGGTAATTATGATTTCATAATTAACCATAATTTTCTAGATCTTTTAGTTATAATTTCTGGATCATACAGTATATACTCTTATAAAATTATATCTAAGTCTTTATTATGATACAAAGGTTTCTTACTAGTCAGTATATGTGCCAGTCTATCAGAGCGTGTATAAGAGTGTGTTTGAAATATCTAAAAATCGATTTACCCTTTTACCCTCTTTATTTATAAGTCACTTTTTTGAAAATTTAGACCTATCCTAGCTCAAGGTTCAAACTCAAGCCCAAACAGAGTCAGCACATACCCTAGAAAAATGGTGGTAGCTATCACCAAGCTACAAAGGTGACATACACTTTTTTTATGGGGCCTTATTTCGGAAATCCTTTGGTAAGAAGAATCTTCCTCTACGTTGTCCTTGCATAAGGTTACTCACTCAAAGGCCCAACATTGAAATTTGCTTCCATCAAGCTAAGATTTGAACATTAATCTCCCATGTAGGAGATAGAAAGTCATACCATTAGACCTTAAGGTAACAGACACTTGAATGGTACCGTCGTACTCATAGAATCAACCTACGTAGTCCTTAGTATTTAGCCCTCAATAGAAAAAACCTTTTGTCATACTCCATTAGTAAAACCTACCTTTGAAAAAAAACGAAGAAAAGTAAAACATGTAATATACTATTCTATCAAATAAGGAATCAGTGAAATGAATTTTCTTAAAGAAGGATCATGATGAAAGGGAAATACAAGTACTTATGAAACTTCCCTTCAAAAAAAAAAAAAAAAAAAAGTACTTATGAAACTTATAAATTTATTGGAGGTATTAGAAAAACTAGATATATTGAGATATAAGAGAATATTATTATGATTTTATGAGAATAAAATTACATGTGATATTATTGCGAATACTAGGAATTTAGTACTAGGAGATAGAATTAAGGTAAATAAAATATTATTAGGAGATAATATATATATATATACCAAAATAGGTAATACTACTAAGCAAGCTAAGTTATTCCTATACAAACAATGATCAAAATTAAGACTCACCATGCACTCAAAAACAATATTAATCATCATGGTTAAATATTTCAATCATACAACTAAATCATCAAAATTAAAGTCAAACATTCAAAAATATTAATAAAAAAATAAAACAGGGGAAAAACAGAGAAAAGGAAAAAGAGAGAGGATTAACTTACAATATCAGACCATCGAGTCAAAAGAAGCATATATATGAAAATGAAGAAGAGAAGCAAATAAGCTGAAAATTTATATAATTTTGATGATGAAACTACCCATTTCAGATCATCCAAGAATTTTTTCTCATCATTTGAATTATTTTTTGGAGAAGAAGAAACAGAGTCTTCCATGTTTTTTCTCTCTGTTTATTCAGTTTGTATAATTTGAGCAGCTAGTAATGAATAAATTAGGCACTCTATAATCATAGACTTATATATGCAACTCATATCTGATGTGATATGGTCAATTTAATGAGCACATAAATACGGCTTGTATAATTGGGTTTTGTCAAAGAAAAAATAATAGTGAGTTGAATATTCTTTGGAGTGAAAGAAGTATTTTATTTTGTAGCCAAGTTAGTCGTCCTATAGTATGGGGATCTTTTTTTTTAATGGGATAGGGAAATCCTCTTTTTGGTATTTAGAGACGCCACGCCACAAGGGCAAGGTGAGAATCAATCTCAGGATCTCCTGAAATCGGGAGAGAAGCTATAACCAACTAAACTACCCCTCACTCTCGGAATAGAGAAACCTATGTGTAGTAAGATTCGAACATGCGACCAATAAGTTGTAAAGTAGACACCTTACCATCTTAACCAACTATTATATCATTTATATGTGCTCTTTCCTTCACATAAATATATACTAGCTTTTTATACGTGATGTGTGCGGCGATGTTTTTGGGCATAACTGTTACTCAATAGTGAAACAAACCATGTAAAGAGGAGATAAATACTGCTAATCAAGATTGATATGGATTGTGGTTCATGCCAAATCATGTAAAGAGGAGCCAAGATAAATATAATTTGTTTTCATGATTTTATGTAATATTGTTGTTTCACTTATAGCTAACTGAGTATGATTAACGTTAGTTATTTGTTAATAGTAAAAAAAAAAATTGTAGCCAAAAACCACAAAGCCACATGTATGCAAGTAACAAACCCACATAATTTTTCCCACCTACCCATATAATTATCCACCCCACATACCCATATGAATGATGTATCTCACTCTTTTTTTTTCATCTAATCCTCCACATTTTCATCTTCCCACCTACAATCTTATATCTTCCCTTCCCTAAAAAAATTAGAACAATTCATCTCCTTATCGCTACTATCTTTCATATCTCACTCAAAAATATTGAGATTTCATATTCATAATCACAGCAAACACCACATTAATAAGCTAATTCTGGTGTCAAAATTAATTCCATCAACACTCCATTAATTTTTAGGGTAATTTTGGTCTCTGTTTTTGTGGGTCTTTTTGGATTTTCATTTCGATTGGGTGGTAATGTTGAAAAACGTTCGTCTGAATAGGGTTGAAATTGGAGTTTATTTGGTTGACGAATTAAATGGGGGGCCTCAAATTTGAAGGCAATTCTTTACGTTTTATGTTTATGATTTCGTCCTAACAATGTAATTGTCAACTAAATCTCTCAAAGATTCTATTACATTTTGTTTGAACTTATATTTGTGAAGATGATTTTTTAAATAAATTTGTGGCTGAAGTTCTTGAATCATCCACTTTTCCTTTTTCTTCCCTTTTTTTTTCAAGGCTTCTTCTACTCCTTTTTCTGGGTTTTTAATTATTCATAAGAAATTTCAGTAAAATCAATCGTTTTCATCGGTTTTCAATTTCACTATTTGTTTTGGCAAATTAATGTAATTTCATTTTTAGTTTGACTTTTGTGTCATTGTTATTGTATTCGAAATTGATTTATATTTTATAATGCCTTTTTTTTGTTACAAACATTTTCTGATTTTTTAATAATTATTTCGAAATTTATACCATACAATACAGACTTAAATTATTCATGTAATTCGAATATAAGAATTGCTAGTTTTTTTTTCAACTAATTAATTTGAAATAACTTGCAAGATTAAAAAGAATTATATACCTTTTTTAGAAATAGCAGTTACTGGAATGCTTGTATATCAAGAGTGGAGTACACTGTCAATCAGATTCGACAAATAGTGAAGATGAGAATTGGAACTGTTCTGCCACAGAATATTAGCAGAAGAGATCAGTGTTGGTTTAGTAATCTGTAGAGTTATGTGAAATGGCTTGTAATCCTGTTGGATTAGTTTTCTCTCCTTTGAGTTTAAAGGGTCCAACTTAGTTGGTTCGTTTGCTCTTTGGATTGTTTAGGTGAAATATGTTTTGAAAGCAATGAAATCTTACTTACTTATCAAAAAAAAAAAAAAAAAAGTTTAAGATCTAGTGAAGCATGGGTGGAAATGTGAAATAATATAACAAATAAAGAAAAGATAGCACAACAATAAAGGAGAAAGTAAAATGGTTTTTCTTTAGATGTGGAAAGGAATACTCCATATATTGAATGTCATCGGACATGTAGAAAGATATCTTATAAATAATGTAAAGATATATAAACGAAATAAATTCCTTTCAACAAAATCAAATAAGAATAATGGAACACATTTTAGAGTTCAAATCATTTAGGTATTAAAAAAGAGGAGAAAATATGAAGAAATAAGATAATCTCGTAGGCGATGAATTTTGATAGCTTATTCCTAAACTTAGCAACAAATTTTTAAATTCATCATTGCTAAATGACTCGGGTTGCCTATTGTAGCAAGTAAGTGACCTAGGGACCACTCACGTAAAATGCACTTGAAAATTTGGCCTGTTGTGAGATAGTTAATACTCCCTCCATTTCTTTTTAATCTACACACTTTCCTTTTTGGTCTGTTTCTTTTTAATCTACACACTGTTGCTTTTTCTATTTTTAGTAACATGTCACATCTACTTTCTCCTCTTTTTCCACCCATGTCATCTACTTTTTAATATTTTAACCCACTTTTTAATTTATCTCTCTTACTTTTCAATTTATCTCTCCACCTTTTCAGTTTCTCTCTCATACTTTTACACTTGCTTCTTAGTTTCCCCCCAAAGTGAAGTGAGTAAATTAAAATGAAACCGAGGGAGTATTTGAGACTTTTTATGGAAGGACGGACATTGTTGGCACACTGTTCTTGTCAATTTTCCCTCTAAACAAATCAAAATCAACGAATAGGATTATATCATATACTTTTAGTAACTAATGGAATTACAACCTTAAAATAGAAACAATTTTTGGAACATCTAAAAAAGAATATAAGTACTATATTATAGAATGGAGGAGGTAGCGAATGTTATTAAAATTTTAGAAAGAAGGTAGAAAACTACATCCCCAATGAATCCCTAGATCTACTATATTGATTATTAGTTTAGAATATGAAGTATATATGTAATGTTTAGCGTGTATATATTTAATTAATATGAACACTGCTTCCCACGTCTATCACTACTACGTTTCGATTTGATTCCAGAACAGGCAATTGGTTTGATGTCTAGATGCTGATCACGTTCTCGTGCTATTATTTATCAAATCCATAATTTAGCCTGATTGAGCTAACATGCCCCATTTCACATCATAATTCCAAAATGTTGCAACAACATAACTTTCTCTGCATGATCCCCTTAATTATGTTGATAGATGTTAATAGTCAACTATGCTTGAAAACCCTAAACCTAGTTTTTCTCTCTAGCCGCCTCCCTTTTTCCCTTTTCCCTTCATCAGTAAGGGGCTGCCATGGATGATCTCATCTATGGTAAGCTCCTTTTCCTCTCTTGTTTTCAATTTCTAGTTTGTCCTTTTGTTTTGTTGAATAAGTTAGTCTCTTTTTATGAGAGTTTCTTGTGTCCTAATATGGAAAGACTAGTCTTCTCTGTTGTGGAGGTCTCCTTCTCCCTTATGGGAGTTGTGAGTCTAGTTTTTTTATTTGTAGGTATGAGAAATTGTTCTCATTGGTTGAAGTCCAAAACTATCAACATGAAGGTATTGGAAGCTCGGATGCGGTCAATATGGATAGATCAAGAAGGTTCTTCTCCAAACTATGTCAAAATGATAGACGGTTCCATTAATAGTTGTTTGGCACAACAAATACAAGGGACTTGCGCCACAATATTCGATCTGATTCATTGTAGTTTCATCGAAGACGAAGTTGATCTGATCTTGTTTGATTGTATCCTGTTTTTCTTTATTACTTATTGTAGATGCCGTTTGGCTTTTAATTAATGAAATTTCTCTTTCAAAAAAAAAAAAATGTTGATAATGGCAATAATAATATGTTGCTTACTTTAGCTCAATCAGGCTAAATTATGAATTTGATAAATAATAGCCATCAGACCAATTGCCTGTTCTGGAATCAAATCGAAATGTAGTAGTGATAGACGTGGGAAGCAGTGTTCATATTAATTAAATATATACACGCTAAACATTACATATATACTTCATATTCTAAACTAATCTCTATTATATAAGTCAAGGAGGGAGCTATGGTGTCCCCTCTTGAAAAGACTTATATACCCTCAATCTCATAAAATATAATAAAGAAAAGATTTTCTTAATTCTTTCCTCATTTACAAATATGGGTAATAAGGAAAGTTCTACATTTTCAAAAAGAAATACATAAAAATGTGTAAAAAGAGGAAACTCACAATTGAAAATATAAATTGGTGACTAAATCAATTTTCAAACTATTATAAAAGCAAAGATTTACAAAGATTCTTACTATTTAAACTCTCAGTTCTAATAACAATTTCAAATATCATGCATTAACAAACCATAAAAGAATTAAGAAACTTAGAGAATATTCATTTTTTTATTTTTTGGGGCTCACAATCAATTGAGATAATAAATACTTCCTCCGTTTCATTTTACTTGCTACACTTCTCAATTCACGGACTCCTAGGCAATTTTTGGAGAAGAGAGAGGTAGAGAGTAAAAAGAAAAGGGACCCATGTGAGAGGAGAGAGATAGAGAGAGTTTATTGCCCAAAAAGGAAGTGTAGCAAGTAATATGAAACTTCCCTATATGGAAAGTGTAGCGAGTAATTTGAAACGGAGGAAGTAAGAGATAAACATACATCATTAGATAATATCAAATTTTTTTTTATTATTGAAGCACTGCTCACTATAGTATGCCTAAAAACCTCAATTACCCACTGAAATTAAATTGAACTACTACTCATTAAATACGCCTATTAAATATACTTATGTATTTTTAAATAAATAAAAAAATAACCTAGGTAATTGTTTAAAAGGAGAATTGTTGAATTATCTACCAAATACTACCTCCGTTTCTATTTAATAGTTACACTTTCCTTTTTAGACTGTTCCTTTTTAATGGTTACACTCTTGCTTTTTCTATATAAGGTAAAATATCAATCATCATTCCCACTATTGGTCCCCCCATGTGGTCCCACAAAAGTCTCCCACATGCTAAAACTTTCTCTCTCCTATAATTTTCTATTGTTGATTTGTACTTGTTGATGCCAACTTTTAACTTTATACAACTTCTCTCTCCTACTTTACCCATTTTGCCTTGGTTCTAATGAAAAGCAAAGTGTAACTATTAAATAGAAACGGAGGTAGTATAAGATAACATATCCTACCTCGGCATAGTTTTTTATGGAAAATATTACTCTTTACACTAGAGCAATGCAAATAAAAAATCATAACGTTCATCAATATTCACCATAAATATTACACTCTGAAGTTAGCTTTTTAACACTTTTTGATGTTAATATTGATATTAATATACTGTTGCACGCATCGCGTGCATATAGTGCTAGTAATCAATATAGTAGATCTAGGGATTCATTGGGGATGTAGTTTTCTACCTTCTTTCTAAAATTTTAATAACATTCGCTACCTCCTCCATTATATAATATAGTACTTATATTCTTTTTTAGATGTTCCAAAAATTATTTCTATTTTAAATAATTCTATTTTAAGGTTGTAATTCCATTAGTTACTAAAAGTATATGATATAATCCTATTCGTTGATTTTGATTTGTTTAGAGGGAAAATTGACAAGAACAGTGTGCCAACAATGTCCATCCTTCCATAAAAAAGTCTCAACTATTAACTATCTCACAACAGGCCAAATTTTCAGGTGCATTTTACGTGAGTGGTCCCTAGGTCACTTACTTACTACAATAGGCAACCCGAGTCATTTAGCAACGACGAATTTAGAAATTTGTTGCTAAGTTTAGGAATAAGCTATCAAAATTCATCGCAAGCGAGATTATCTTATTTCTTCATATTTTCTCCTCTTTTTTAATACCTAAATGATTTGAACTCTAAAATTTGTTCCATTATTCTTATTTGATTTTGTTGAAAGGAATTTATTTCGTTTATATAGCTTTACATTATTTATAAGATATCATTCTACATGTCCGATGACATTCAATATATGGAGATTTTCCTTTCCACATCTAAAGAAAAACCATTTTACTTTCTCCTTTATTGTTGTGCTATCTTTTCTTTATTTGTTATATTATTTCACATTTCCACCCATGCTTCACTAGATCTTAAACTTTTTTTTTTTTTTTTTTTGATAAGTAAGTAAGATTTCATTGCTTTCAAAACATATTTCACCTAAACAATCCAAAGAGCAAACGAACCAACTAAGTTGGACCCTTTAAACTCAAAGGAGAGAAAACTAATCCAACAGGATTACAAGTCATTTCACATAACTCTACAGATTACTAAACCAACACTGATCTCTTCTGCTAATCTTCTGTGGCAGAATAGTTCCAATTCTCATCTTCACTATTTGTCGAATCTGATTGACAGTGTGCTCCACTCTTGATATACAAGCATTCCAGTAACTGCTATTTCTAAAAAAGGTATATAATTCTTTTTAATCTTGCAAGTTATTTCAAATTAATTAGTTGAAAAAAAAACTAGCATTCCAATAACTGCTATTTCTAGCTTGCCAGATAAAATAGATGAGAGCAGCCAAACCAGCATACATCACTTATACATCACGCGGGCAAGGTGAGAATCGATCCCAAGATCTCCTGAAATCGGGAGAGAAGCTATAACCAACTAAGCTACCCCTCACTCTCGGAATAGGGAAATCTATGTGTAGTAAGATTCGAACATGCGACCAATAAGTTGTAAAGAAGACACCTTACCATCTTAACCAACTATTATATCATTTATATGTGCTCTTTCCCTCACATAAATATATACTAGCAATCTATGTATAACACCCCCACGACCCCTCCTTATATATATACTAGGAGAAATTATGGGAGTTGTTACGCCACGCATGATAATACGTAAGGCTATTCAGAGAATACAGCGGAAGTCTTTTAAATTAATCCTGGAAATACTTTAATACAACGGAAATAAGAAAGTATGTAAATGAGTTACAAACTCGGAAACTATCCCATAATAGTCCCGTTTTCAAAACAAGTCAAACCTTGACCCCAATGGTCAAGTAAAGTCAAACATACAATTCAAAATAACTTAAATATATAGGAAGTAATCGTGTACTATAATTCCCATCCGGATGCTTATGATTTCCATGCACATCAAGAACTTGTACCTGAAACTTCTCCTCTAAGCTCTGCTCGCCAAATGGGTCATCACAGGGTCGTTGAGGAAAAACAACAACCAAAAGAAGACAAAGAAACACATACATCAGCAACGCTGAGTACATAACACTACTAACTAATGCAAATAATGAAGCATGCAATCCTCAAACAACTTCGGCTTGCTCTTCTTGTGACACTATATGCGACAAGCACATGACTGAACTTACTAAATACTTTCTTTTATTATTATTTGGCAATGAACGGGCACCGTCATCCTCTTGGAATCATACGGGCTCCTATTTCTTGTGTAAGAGATCCCACACCTCTTACTAAAGTTCCATGAACTTTAAATAACTTGACTCGAGAAATTAAGCTTGTTAGTAATGAAAGAGGGTGAGAGTGAGCCTCTAGACTCAACATCTCAGAAATACTGAATACGAGTGACGCCTAGTCCACTCAAGATCTTGATAATTGGAATTCCATAAACTTGCTTGATAAAATAAAAGCATTAGCATCGTCATGCTAAGCTTTATGCAGGAGTGTAGTTTCACACTAACTCCCCCCTTATGTTCAATACTCATGGGGGATCCATCCCAAGAGTTTTATTGCCAAATTCCATTATGTGAGACACAATCACAATCATAATACATCTAGCAAATAAATTAATTTCTTATCTTTCTTTAACAGGTGAATGCAACAAATACCATAAATAACTCGATTCTAAATTCTTTGAGACCTTGCTCATCTTATCACTTTAAAGACTCCATGAGTCCTTTCTTACTTTCTTAAGGATCCATGATCCAATCAATTGAGTCCTTGCTCAATGATTCAAATACTCGTGAGACCTTGCTCAATAACTTTAAAACCTGTGAGACCTAGCTCAACAATATATATAATTTCTATTGAGACCTTGCTCAATAAAACATATAACTGCTAATGAGACCTTGCTCAATAAAACATATAACTGTTAATGAGACCTTGCTCAATAAAACATATAACTGCTAATGAGACCTTGCTCAATAAAACATATAACTTCTAATGAGACCTTGCTCAATAAAACATATAACTTCTAATGAGACCTTGCTCAATAAAACATATAACTTCTGATGAGACCTTGCTCAATAAAACATATAACTTCTGATGAGACCTTGCTCAATAAAATATTCTCATGCAAGCCCTAGCTTCAAGAATAACATTGAATAACTTTAATCATGCTCAAAAGCAATAATCATCAATCACATGCTTTTCAAATATAGGAATAACTCAAAAGTTCCATTCCTAATCTCCTTTCTAAGTTCTCAACATGTACTCAAACAATTATAAGGCATAAGCCTCTCCTTACTCCTCATGCTCAATAAATAACCTTTAAACACTAAAGTCAAAGGTCAAGTGTATGTACCTTGATAACACACAAAATCAACAATTCAAAGGTTTCACTTGCTTTTACTATGCTTGAAACCTATCAAGAACAAAGTACTATCAATTAGTACTTACCAATAACAATTCAAGGCTACTAATAAATAAAAATCAGCACTTTTAAAATACTAATAAAGCTGATTTTTTTTTCTTTAAAAATACTTTAAAACTATTTTTCAGTCATAAACTTGAAAACCTTTACTAGTAGGCAAAACCCACTATAAACTAATACTTAAACTTCATAAAAATCAATAATTTGTTACATAATTACTGCTGTAAATTAATAAATAAATGATTTCAGATTTTTTTTTTTTTTTTTTTTTTTTTTTTTTTTTACTTGTGGTTCGAAAACCACAAAAATCAGAAAAAACAACAAACCGGCAAGCACCACCGGCCAAGCACCACCGCCGGCCAAGAAGACTGGCTGCGCCGCCGCCACCATGCCAGACACGGCAGGTGGCCCCTGCTGCTGCCCCGCGTGGCCTGGGCGTGGCCCAGGGCCGCCAAGCCCACGCAGCCACCCGCCGGCACCACCACGTGGTGGCCGGAAAAAACGCAGGGAGAGAGAAAATAAGGAAGAAACCCCCCAAAATTCAGAAAAACTATCTACCTTCTTGCTTCCCTTTGATTATTTGCAAGATCTTCCTACTATTTTCAAAATAAAACTAGATTAAAGCTTGAAGATTTGAAGAAAAATGACTTGAAGAACTTGAAGAAAAGTTGAGGAAGTACTAGAGTTAAGAGAGGAAGAAGAACTAAAGTTGAGAGAGGAAGAAGGAGTACTTACTCCTTTGGTGAGGAAAGAAAAAAAACTGGTGAAGAAGGATGGCAAAGTTAGGGTTCTTCTCTTTTTTTTTTTTTTTTTTTTTTTTTTTTTTTGTTGAGGTAGTCTTTGTGGGTAAAAGACTAAAATGCCCTTACTAATCAAATTACCGAAATGCATTTGATGATAAAATTGCGAAACTAATCTTCCTACTAATATTACTAAAATACTTTCCTCAAAAGACTAAAATACTTCTCTCGTGAAAATACTCGGATACTCTTTTTGGTAAAAATGACCAAAATACCCTTTTGCTCTGAAATACTGAAATTAAATAGCTTTAATACTTCAAAAATGATTAAAACTATTTAATTAAATAACTTAAAAATATGGGGGATTACAGTCTACCCCCCTTAAAAGAAGTTTCGTCCCGAAACTTAAACAAAACCTCCTCTCTTCTCCAAGCTTTCAGCTCGAAAAACTTATTAGCTTTACGCCCTAATATAGTTCTTTCTTAAGAAGTAGCCAAAAAATACGCTACTAAGTAAAACAAGTAGCCAAATAATACGCTACTGAATAAAACTTTTGCCTTGAATGTTTAAACTATGAAATGCTTACTTTGCTTGAAAAAGTTTTCCTTGAAAAATCGTGCACAAATGCAACAAATTCTTACTAATTTCTAGCAAAATGCGCAGATTTCTAGCAATGTGCGCAAATTTCTAGCAACATGCGCAAATTTCAAGCAAAGTGCGCGCACGCACTCTACCCCCCTTAAAGGAGTTACGTCCCGGAACTCAACTCACCTAGTCGAAGAGCTCAGGATACTTCTTTCTCATCTCATCTTCAGCCTCCCAGGTAGCCTCTTCGGTACGCTGGTTAGACCACAAAACCTTGAGTATCCTTATATCTTTATTTCTTGTACTCCTCACCTTAGAGTCCAAAATCTTCACTGGTCTCTCTTCAAAAGAAAGCGTCTCATCCACTTCTATAATCTCGGGATCTAACACATGAGACTTATCAGGTACATACCTCTTTAGTTGGGATACATGGAACACATTATGCACCTTTCCCAAGTTATTCGGCAAATCCAAACGATAAGCTAATCTTCCAATTCTTTCAATAATGTCATAGGGACCTATAAACTTCGGGCTAAGCTTTCCTTTTTGCCCAAAACGCATCACCCCTTTCATAGGTGACACCTTCAATAAGACTTTCTCGCCTAGTTGATACTCACTATCTCTTCTATTCTGATCTGCATAAGCCTTTTGACGATCCCTGGGCCACCCTCATCTTTTCACGGATATATCTCACTTGATTCACGGTATCCTCAATCATTTGCGGACCCAAGGTAACCGTCTCGCTAATATCATTCCAAAGACAATGGATCGCGACATTTCCGACCATATAGAGCTTCGAAAGGAGCCATCTTAATGCTAGAATGGTAACTATTATTGTATGAGAATTCTATTAAAGCCAACATCTCATCCCAAGTCTTAGGATAATCTAAGGCACACGCTCTCAACATGTCCTCGAGAGTCTGAATGGTTCTCTCCGATTGACCATCAGTTGCTGGATGAAAAGCCGTACTCTTAAGCACATCGGTCCCAAAAGCTTTCTGTAATGCTTCCCAAAAATGAGATAAGAATCTTGAATCCCTATCGGGACACAATAGTGGAAGGAACTCCATGATGCCTCACCACTTGGTCCACATATACTTTACCACACTTGTTCCATCGACCAATTGTCTTTCATCGGAACAAATTTTGCTACTTTAGTGAGTCTATCTACAATCACCCACACTTTGGTGAATCCTTTCGCTGTCTTAGGAAGACCTACAACGAAATCCATTGCTATATCATCCCACTTCCACTCAGGCACCGGTAACGGTTGAATCGTTCCTTGAGGTCTCTTGTGTTCGCTCTTCACCTTCTGGCAAGTCAAACACCTAGCAACAAATTCAGCTACTTCTCTCTTCATATTGTTCCACCGTAACATCGCCTTCAAGTCCTTATACAATTTATCCCTCCAGGGTGGATAGAATAAGTCGTGTTGTGCCCTTCTTTCATCACTTTCTCTTTCAACTCGGTGCAACTCGACGGTATACACCACCTTCCATTGAATCGGACACTTCCATCATTATGGATGCTAAACTCCTTTGTCTTCTTTTCCTCGATTAGCTTCTTTATCTTTTCAATTTCCTCATTCCCTTCTTGAGCCTTTAAAATTTCTTCATTCAATGTTGACTGGATTGAAATGGCATTTAAGCATGCGTCCACTCCACCACTCCCAACAACTTCAATGTTGAGCTTCCTAAACTCATCACACAACTTATCTGAAAGTACCAAAGTACTTAAACTATGGCTAGACTTGCGACTTAACGCATCGGCAACGACGTTTGCCTTTCCTTCATGGTATAAGATCTCAATATCGTAGTCATTAACCAACTCCAACCATCTTCTCTCGCCTCATATTCAAATCTTTTTGAGTATACAAATACTTCGGACTCTTGTGATCCGTGTACAACTTCACCTTCACTCCATACAAGTAGTGTCGCCAAATCTTCAAAGCAAACACTATTGCGGCTAACTCTAGATCATGGGTTGGGTAATTCACTTCGTACGGTTTCAATTGCCTAGAAGCGTAGGCTATAACCTTTCGGTTTTGCATCAACACACACCCTAAACCATTTTTCGAAGCGTCACTATATACCTCCAACTCAAGCATTCTCCTCTCGGCAACGTCAAGATCGGAGCTGTAGTCAATAACTCCTTAAGCTTCTTAAAGGCTTTCTCACACTCCTCGGTCCATATGAACTTTGTATCCTTCTTCATAAGACTAGTCATTGGTTTAGCTATCCTCGAAAAATCCTTCACAAAACGTCTATAGTAGCCACTAGACCCAAGAAACTCCTTATATCGGTAATATTCCTAGGTGTAGGCCATTCGCTCATCGCGGCTATCTTTGACGGATCTACGGAAATTCCCTTCTTTGACACAATGTGGCCAAGAAACGCCACTTCTTCCATCCAAAATTCACACTTCGAGAACTTTGCGTAAAGCTGATGCTCCCTAAGTGTAGATAATACCAATCTCAAGTGCTTTTCATGCTCCTCCTTGTTCTTCGAGTAAATAAGGATATCATCGATGAATACGACTACAAATTTGTCCAAATACTCTCGAAACACTCTATTCATGAGGTCCATAAACATCGCTGGTGCATTGGTTAAACCAAATGGCATCACGGTGAACTCATAGTGACCATACCTCGTCCTAAAGGCAGTCTTTGGTATGTCCTTCTCCCCAATTCGCAACTGGTGATACCCTGACCTCAAGTCTATCTTCGAAAATATTTCAGCTCCTCTTAATTGATCGAATAGGTCATCAATCCTCGGTAACGGATACTTATTCTTAATAGTCACCTTGTTAAGGTCTCTATAATCAATACATAGCCTCAAGCTCCCATCCTTCTTCTGTACAAACAAAACAGGCGCTCCCCATGGGGAATAACTAGGTCTAATGTACCCTTTCTCGAGTAATTCCTTTAGTTGCTTATTGAGCTCTTTCATCTCTGCTGGAGCCATTCTATAGGGTGCTTTTGATATAGGGGCAGTTCCAGGAACTAAGTCTATGGTGAATTCTAACTCCCTTTGAGGTGGCATTCCCGGTACATCTTCCGGAAATACGTCTGGAAACTCATTCACCACCTTCACATGTTCTACCTTAAGCTTCTCTTCTTCCAACCTCTCGCACACTACACAAGAATAACGAAGCTCCCTTACTCACTTGCTTTACCAAACTTAAGGATGAAATGATCTTAATTCTACCTTCTTGTGGTTTAGTCTTGAAAGTCACCTTTTTCCCGTCCTTATTCCTCAATTTCACTTTTTGTTCTCCACACGTAATCTCGGCTTTATACTCCTTAAGCCAATCCATTCCTAAAATGATCTCCAAATCTTCCAATGGAAACTCTATGAGGTTGGTTTCAAAGTCTACATCCGCAATTCTCACAAGGACGTTCTCATATATTCTTGAGCAAGTTACTACTTCCCCGGTATGGTAACATAATAGGAATTTCAACATCCCTAGGGTTTTTTAAGCCATATTTTGAAACAACTAACTTTGAAACAAATGAACGCTCGGCTCCCGAATCAAATAAAGCTTTAGCATAAATGGAATTTATAGAAACATTACCCGTAACTACGTCCTTAGACGTCTCGCCTTCGTAGCACTTATGACATTCAATCTTGCCACCGCAGCACACTAGGGCCAGCTCCACTCTCGGAAAGGTCTTATTGCTCCCATTTTGCTTGTTCCCACCTTGATAGTTGTTACCTCCTGAACGGTTTCGATTTCCCTGACCAAACTGGTTCCCGCTCTTACCCTTGTCAGTCTTCAACTCAGGGTTCTTGGAAAAGCACTCATACTCTCGGTGACCCAATTTGTGGCAGTAGTTACACTCCACTAGCTTTCCTTCACAATCCTTTCCAGGATGATTGTAGGGGCACTTCTTGCAGAAATACACGCGTTCATCTCCTTTCCTTCCCTTATTAGGACCATTTCCACCCTTCGTTGTTGATATCGGCCCCCATTCCGTTGGCCATTAAATTGTCCTCCTTGGTGAGAGTTATATTGAGGCTTGAACTTCTTGTCGTTCCTCCGGGAAATTCTCGATTAGGGTTATCCTTTCTCTTGTTGTTTGAGCTTTCAATTCCAACTTGTTTCAAATAGGAACCTAAATGAGCAAACTCTATCATACACTTCCTCTAAGGTCCTGAAAGTTGAACCTCCTAGCCCAAGCTTTACCTCAAGATTAAGTCCAGTCTCAAACCTAAGGGCCTTTCTCTCCTCAGTAGGTACTAACTCTGGAGCAAATTTCATCAGTCCTACAAACTTCTCGTAGTACTGCTCCACAGTCATGTCACCTTGCTTCAACTCATCAAATTCACCGGCCTTTTGCCTCCTCAAGAAATTGGGATAAAATTTCTCTTTCAAAGCTCCTCCAAAAGCCTTCCAATCAAAGTCGCCTTGCCATTAACGTCTCCTTATGCTTTGCGACCACCAAAAATCGGCTTCCTCCTTGAGGTAGTACGCGGCTATAGCTACCTTCCTATTATCTGGACATTGGATAGCATCGAATAACTTCTCAAAATCCCTAAACCAATTCTCAAGCTTGTCAGGATCCCCTTTCCCATCATAAGAAGGCGGTTTACTATCACTAACCCTCTTAAACCAATCAACAGACTTCTTTTTCGAAGGGACTCTCCTAGCTAAATTCGTAGTCACTCGGACCAAATTCCTCACTGAGCATCAACTCAGGCGTTTCTATCGCCCATTGATCCGCCCAAAAGAAAAAATTCGACTTAAAAATCGCTTATTGGACCCCAATATAGATCAAAACTACTAAGCAAATGCCATTCTGACATTGAATTCTCAATTTCCTCTCTAAGGGGCTTTATACTAACTCTCTTATTAGAGTAGTAGCTCAAAACAAATCTAGCACTAATTTGTAGTCATACTACACCTTTTAGTCAAAACTGGAATCTATGCAAGTAGAAAATGCCAATCACGTTGCAATCAAACACTTAGTTACATAAAACACATCACAAATGTTACTAGACCTTAGAACACTTACTAATCTAAACACTTAGTGACTAATGCGATCTAGTGTGCATATGCATATGCAATTCCCTTCCCTTTTGCAATTCAACTTTGAAATACTTTTAAGTTCGAAAACTTTTGTAAAATAAAGGTAATATAACCTTTGGAGCTCGATACCACTTTATAACACCCCCACGACCCCCTCCTTATATATATACTAGGAGAAATTATGGGAGTTGTTACGCCACGCATGATAATACGTAAGGCTATTCGGAGAATACAGCGGAAGTCTTTTAAATTAATCCTGGAAATACTTTAATACAACGGAAATAAGAAAGTATGTAAATGAGTTACAAACTCGAAACTATCCCATAATAGTCCCGTTTTCAAAACAAGTCAAACCTTGACCCCAATGGTCAAGTAAAGTCAAACATACAATTCAAAATAACTTAAATATATAGGAAGTAATCGTGTACTATAATTCCCATCCGGATGCTTATGATTTCCATGCACATCAAGAACTTGTACCTGAAACTTCTCCTCTAAGCTCTGCTCGCCAAATGGGTCATCACAGGGTCGTTGAGGAAAAACAACAACCAAAAGAAGACAAAGAAACACATACATCAGCAACGCTGAGTACATAACACTACTAACTAATGCAAATAATGAAGCATGCAATCCTCAAACAACTTCGGCTTGCTCTTCTTGTGACACTATATGCGACAAGCACATGATCGAACTTACTAAATACTTTCTTTTATTATTATTTGGCAATGAACGGGCACCGTCATCCTCTTGGAATCATACGGGCTCCTATTTCTTGTGTAAGAGATCCCACACCTCTTACTAAAGTTCCATGAACTTTAAATAACTTGACTCGAGAAATTAAGCTTGTTAGTAATGAAAGAGGGTGAGAGTGAGCCTCTAGACTCAACATCTCGTAAATACCGAATACGAGTGACGCCTAGTCCACTCAAGATCTTGATAATTGGAATTCCATAAACTTGCTTGATAAAATAAAAGCATTAGCATCGTCATGCTAAGCTTTATGCAGGAGTGTAGTTTCACACTAACTCCCCCTTATGTTCAATACTCATGGGGGATCCATCCCAAGAGTTTTATTGCCAAATTCCATTATGTGAGACACAATCACAATCATAATACATCTAGCAAATAAATTAATTTCTTATCTTTCTTTAACAGGTGAATGCAACAAATACCATAAATAACTCGATTCTAAATTCTTTGAGACCTTGCTCATCTTATCACTTTAAAGACTCCATGAGTCCTTTCTTACTTTCTTAAGGATCCATGATCCAATCAATTGAGTCCTTGCTCAATGATTCAAATACTCGTGAGACCTTGCTCAATAACTTTAAAACACCGTGAGACCTAGCTCAACAATATATATAATTTCTATTGAGACCTTGCTCAATAAAACATATAACTCGCTAATGAGACCTTGCTCAATAAAACATATAACCGTTAATGAGACCTTGCTCAATAAAACATATAACCGCTAATGAGACCTTGCTCAATAAAACATATAACTTCTAATGAGACCTTGCTCAATAAAACATATAACTTCTAATGAGACCTTGCTCAATAAAACATATAACTTCCGATGAGACCTTGCTCAATAAAACATATAACTTCCGATGAGACCTTGCTCAATAAAATATTCTCATGCAAGCCCTAGCTTCAAGAATAACATTGAATAACTTTAATCATGCTCAAAAGCAATAATCATCAATCACATGCTTTTCAAATATAGGAATAACTCAAAAGTTCCATTCCTAATCTCCTTTCTAAGTTCTCAACATGTACTCAAACAATTATAAGGCATAAGCCTCTCCTTACTCCTCATGCTCAATAAATAACCTTTAAACACTAAAGTCAAAGGTCAAGTGTATGTACCTTGATAACACACAAAATCAACAATTCAAAGGTTTCACTTGCTTTTACTATGCTTGAAACCTATCAAGAACAAAGTACTATCAATTAGTACTTACCAATAACAATTCAAGGCTACTAATAAATAAAAATCAGCACTTTTAAAATACTAATAAAGCTGATTTTTTTTTCTTTAAAAATACTTTAAAACTATTTTTCAGTCATAAACTTGAAAACCTTTACTAGTAGGCAAAACCCACTATAAACTAATACTTAAACTTCATAAAAATCAATAATTTGTTACATAATTACTGCTGTAAATTAATAAATAAATGATTTCAGATTTTTTTTTTTTTTTTTTTTTTTTTTTTTTTTTTTTTTTTTACTTGTGGTTCGAAAACCACAAAAATCGAAAAAAAAACAACAAACCGGCAAAGACCACCGGGCCGACACCACCGCCGGCCAAGAAGAAGCCGGCGGCCTGCTCGCTACCATCCGGCAAGACGGCAGGGGCCCAGCTCTTGCCCACGTGGCCTGGCCGTGGCCCTGGGCCATGCCAAGCCCACGCAGCCACCCGCCGGCACCACCACGTGGTGGCCGGAAAAAAAGGGAGGGAGAGAAAATAAGGAAGAAACCCCCCAAAATTCAGAAAAACTATCTACCTTCTTGCTTCCCTTTGATTATTTGCAAGATCTTCCTACTATTTTCAAAATAAAACTAGATTAAAGCTTGAAGATTTGAAGAAAAATGACTTGAAGAACTTGAAGAAAAGTTGAGGAAGTACTAGAGTTAAGAGAGGAAGAAGAACTAAAGTTGAGAGAGGAAGAAGGAGTACTTACTCCTTTGGTGAGGAAAGAAAAAAAACTGGTGAAGAAGGATGGCAAAGTTAGGGTTCTTCTCTTTTTTTTTTTTTTTTTTTTTTTTTTTTTTTTGTTGAGGTAGTCTTTGTGGGTAAAAGACTAAAATGCCCTTACTAATCAAATTACCGAAATGCATTTGATGATAAAATTGCGAAACTAATCTTCCTACTAATATTACTAAAATACTTTCCTCAAAAGACTAAAATACTTCTCTGTGAAAATACTCAGATACTCTTTTGGTAAAAATGACCAAAATACCCTTTTGCTCTGAAATACTGAAATTAAATAGCTTTAATACTTCAAAAATGATTAAAACTATTTAATTAAATAACTTAAAAATATGGGGGATTACACTATGCACGCGATGCGTGCTTTAATTATTTTCTTTGTTGGTTATTCTTTCGTAGTAAACCCTTTAAATTTTTTCTTTCCCCAAGTAATTGTCTATAGAGGTTGAGGTGGTGGAGTAGTGACGTCGCTTCCCACCTCATATCCCTGAGGTCTAGGGATCAAACCTCATGGGACTCATTTGAGGATTTCCCCTTATGGCCTTATTCCCCCTCAAGTGAGTCCCCTTCATCTTACCTCACAAAAAAAAAAGTAATTGTCTATAGCATTTCAATAACTTTAGATCTTCTTGATTGTGCTATTTTATGAGCAGATAATTTGAAATCAATGAAGTACATATAATGCATAAAGCAATTAGAAATTAAATGTCACTAACCTTTTGTTGTTTTTAACATATAGTTGGAGTTAAAACTATGTGATGGTTCACAATGTTCGTTTAGATAAATAGTCTTATTTTATTGATAAAAAATGTATAAGTTTCTAAATAGATCATAAATCATCATCAAGTTTTTACACACTACATTGTTATCGATAATGTATTTCAATATCACACTTCTAATTTTGTTTTATGGACTTTTCTAATCAATAATCATATGTATGTTTTTCAATGTGTCGTTTTAAATTTATGGTAAATTTCCTTATTTAATATTATTTTGTCAATTTTATGTTGATTGTGATGACTTTAAATTGTTTGGGAATTTCCTTTTTTAAAGTAATTTTGTCAATTTTTTGTTGATTTGCATTGATTGTGTCGACTTTGAGTTGTTTAGGAGTGTTGTTTGAAGTTTTTTTCTTAAAATATAATTTATTTAATAGGGGTAAAAATGTAATCTCAAATGGGGACACCATTGCTCCCCTCTTCCCTTATAGTATAGAGATAACTTGGAACATAAATATATATAACAAACTAATTTGAAATAAATATAAGCTTAGAGAATTATTCAAAGTAAAAACTTGGGACTACACACTAGTTATCATTAAAAAGACGTCATACAACATCTACAATAGTAATAATCCTTACCTTAAAGATAATCTAAAACTTCAATTTGAAAGTTTTCATCTAAACTACTAATATAGACACTTCAGGACCGCTATCGTGATATATGGTAGTATGAGGATCATGTTTGATTATATCATAAGTTAAAACGATGGGTTTTCACATGACCTACGAAAAGTTCGAGTTTCTTTATGTTATCTTTTCCATTTTTAATTTTTAAAACTTTGGTTATCTTGAAGTTTAGCACGAGAGAGAAATTTATTTAGTTTAGGTTCTAGATCTGAATCTGCAGCTTCCAACTCTTGATGACCAGAAAATTGTCGTAAGCTACTTCAAAAGTGATTGGGTGTTGAAAATTTGAGTTAAAAAATACATGGCCGGTTTGATTGCCAATAATGATTAATGATATTTAATTTATAATAAAAACAAGAATAAGTATTATGTTAATTCCATGTTCTAATAATCTTCTTTTTTTTTTCGATTTTTTTTTTCTACAAAGTATTACTATATTAATAGTACTGATGATGGATGGTAAGGTAAAATTATGAAGAAAAGGGGTAGTTGTAAATGGATAGATAATTGCGTTTGCTTTGTATTTTGTAATGTGACTTTCTTCACAGATTTAGCTATAAATGATAAACAATTGCATATACTTCATCCTTTTTTTAGTTGCATCATTTGTGTTTAGAGAGATAAAAAGTTAAAAACTCATGTGCTAGGAGAGAGATAGAGAGAATATATTGCCAAAAATAGAAACGATGCTTATAATAGAGAATTGGTAAAAGTGGAAAACGATTCAAGTTAAAAAATGGAGGAAGTAAATTTTGAGGGACGTCTAAGACAATTTAGGGGCCCTGTGCCATGTATTAAACATGGGCCCTATAGGGATATAAAACGGATCTCTAATCCCGTATATTAATAACTAATTTATTTTTTTTATTAAAAATGGTTGAAATGAAATAACTTTCTTAAATGCTTCAATGTTATTTTCATTTTTAGCAAAGAGATAGCTTAGATTTAAAAGAATATATAGTAAAGTTATGCCAAGGATAAAATTAGAATAAGCTATGAAATATGGAAAAAAAGTATATTGATTAGAAGCAAAAATTTTGGATTTACAAATATAGATGGGGCCCTTTAAAATTGGGGGCCTTGAGCGGTCGCTCAATCTGCTCATGTGCCTAAGACCCCTCTGTAAATTTTTCCTTTGGTTGTTAGTGGTGGTGAATTGAATCCTATATTCCTTATTTTTGTTATTTATCAATAGACTACTTTCTTTCGAATATTGGTGTTTTAAAATTGATTATTTCAATATACATCCTTTTTATTATAATCTAAAAAATGGGCCTAGCAACTAAAAAAAGAGGAAAAAGATTACTTACAAGCTCAATGAAAGTTACACCCAAAATCAACTAACTGGAAAGAGTTGCTCCTAAAAATTATAATGTGATTATGATCTCCCCTCTTTTTTAATATAGGATCACTCACATAAAGTATATAATAAATCCTCTCAAAAAAAAAAGTATATAATAAATAGGAAAATTCCTAATGGTGACTCGAACTTTTCGAGTTTTTCATTGGTGGTCCTAAGTTTTTTTAATTCCTATTGGTAACCTTCAATTATTGTTTTATTCCCAAATGTAACCTTATAGAGTAAAAAGTCATTAGTTTTGTTAATTTTTTATTAGAATAAATGTTCGATTTGCGTGCTTGAAAATTGTCTAGGTATGCATGCTGCAAATATAGCTCGGTTAAAGTTTTGGGGCTCATTTTAGCCATTAAGGGTCAAATTTAAAATCTAAATTGGTTTTCACGCCTAAAAATTGGTCGGCTAAGGAATTGAGTATCATTTTGGCCCTTAAAGATCAAATTTGACGTCAAAGTTGACAAAAAATGATCGGGAACACCTTGGTTTGTGTGCCAACAGGCCCGGCCCTGAGGGCTGTTCAATGGGGCGGTCGCCCAGGGCCCATAAAAAAGGGGCCCAAGTTTCAAAAAATCCAGAAATTAAAAACCAAGAGGTAATAGCTGGCTTTTGATGAGAGAGACGAAATTTCCTACTTTCCTTCCCCTTTCACTTACCTTCTGTACTTTTTATCTACTCTCATACCTAAGGGTTCTGCACTGCTAATCTATCTCTTCACGCTTCCAGCCTTCCACAGTTCAACAATCAATCAATTCACCATGGCTACTCACTCTACTAGAGATTTTGCAACGGGAAAAAAATACATGATAAATATTGGGTTTTCTTTGTTGCATCTCAAAATTCCAATCTCTCCTTTCTCACTTTCTCTGATTCTCTTTCTTATACAAAATTACAAATACAGAAATATTGAATGATAATTGAGTTTGGTCTCGAAATTTGAAAAATTGATTTTGGGGCTTGGTGGCAATCCGTAATCGACAAGCTGCAAAGTGCAAAATCCAAAGTACAATATTGAATGAGTTGAAATGTTGAATCTTCCATTCTTCCTGACTTCCTCTACTGCCGTGCCAAGACATTAGTTCTAATGGAAAATTAATGAAATTAACGAATGTTTGCTTTACAAGGTCACATTTGGAGATAGAAGTATAGAACAATGATTAAAGGTTATCAATGAGAATAAAAAAAATTGAGGGTCACCAATAGGAAACTCGAAAAGTTCAAGGTCACCATTGAGAATTTCCCTAATAAATAAGGACTTCAACAGCTTATCAAAATATTTACCAAATTACTATTGCTATTAACATATTGCATTTATAATGGTTATGAAATGGACATTGCTCAAGTTATCTTAAATTCTTAATGATTCATCTATACAAATATATTAAAAGGCGTGCGAAAGAAAGTTTATGTGCCACGTGGCACTCTCCTCCAAATTCTAATGCAAATGCTTTATGTTCATGTAAACTCCTCACTTTTAAAAAAATGTGTAAGTGTAAGGTATCGAACACGTAACTTTTGAAATGAAAAGTAAGAGTTTAACCATCAATACACTATGAATTTGTTGTTCAATGTTTCAAATAAAATATGATAAAGTCTTGTAATAATTGTAGTTAACTAAAAAGACTTAACAAGTATATACTCCCTCCGTTTTTTTATTGCTACATTGTTGTATGCACAATAATTTATGCAATGTCACTTCAAGCTTTTTGGAGTATACTTTTTGATCTATTTAATATAAAATAATGAGAAAAAGTGAAAAAGTAGTATTTTTTGGTGGAAAAAGAGAAGAATAAATATACAAGTATTACTTCATGGTGGGCCAAATACCCCAAATAAGGAAAATGTAGCAATTAAAAAAAACAATCATTTAAGAAAAATGTAGCAATTAAAAAAAAAACGGAGCGAATACATCTTTAACACTCTTATTGCGTAACTTACAAGATAATATTGATGTCATATTCTCTTACCACAATTCCTCTTAAGGTATGTTTTCAAACTCAAAGCTTTCAAATATTTTTTACTTATCACGTCGTCATGTGAATTTTTCAATTTCTTAATGGACAAAAAATACGAAAAGTAGCAAAATAAATTATGAAATAAAAAATAAGAATATATTTGTTTATTGTAACTGACCCGAGGCATCGCCCGGGTATAAAAAACTAGTTTTATAATGATTCTTGTGTTTAAACATGGTAAACTTTTTTTTTGGTCGAATAAGAATCATCCATTATAACCCATGGTAAATTGGAATTTCGTGGGAAGTATTACATCGCAATAAGTACTAGTGGTACCTAATTCATCAAAAGCTGATAAATTTTATACGTCAGAGCCTCAGAGGGGAGGTCATCATAAATCATAATACATGTTTCTACGAAATATACGTCTTTCTTGCTTGCGAGCCTTGCCAAAGCATTAGATGGTTTGTTACTTCATGCACGAGGTTGCTTTTGGTAACTGCCCTAGGAGGCTAGGAAATCCTTTATCGGACTGCAATAATTGTTAAATGTGACTTGATCATCTCCTTTATTTCTATTTACTAGTTTTGAAGCCTGTACATTACACGAGTTATTGTTTATTTTATTTTTTTAAAATTTTTTGTTAACATTGTTGGTTTTTGTTGCTGTAAAATGACATTTTTCAACATCATTGTATTTATATAATTCTCCATTCTTTTTCTATTGCAACAATTATCACTTTGGGTAGTTTCATCTATTGGAACCATTTCACTTTTGGTAAAAAAACAACTATAGTTGACAACATCTCCTTTACTTTACGCTAATAAAACCATCATTAATTACTCAAATTGCCTCATAAAGTTGCGTTTACTTTATTAAGGATTTACTTATCTCCTACTCTAGTTAACCCCCTTATGTTAAACTACCCATTTTTTATTTTCTTAAAAATTATGCCCAAACACATTATTGCAGTAGAAAAAGACAGAAAAGTATTTGTCATTATACTTTAGTTTCTAGATTTGTTATTGTGATATATAAATTTTATATTTTTAATGTTCAATTGAATATTGTAGCTAAGTCTATAATTAAATAATATTCCAATAATTGGTATGACTAACAATACTTAATACAGTTTTAACATGAAAAATACGAATGATACTTTAAGAAAGTAAAGTGTAATAATTTAATAGATGCAGGACATAAAGAATAGAAAAAAAAATATGAGTGTCAGCTACAACTTCAACTTTTAATATAGCACATAAACACTAACGCATATCGAATATAAGATGGGAAAGCCAAAAAGAAGATCATAATGATGGTATCATGAATAAAATAAATTAAATATAAAACTAACCTCTATTATTAATCGAAAATACTATTTAAGAGAAAAAAATCTCTTCATCAATCATGACCATATCAAGATTTATCAAACTTTCCTCTTTTTTATGATCTATGACCTCAAATAGTCTAGAAACTCAAACCTTGATTTCCCAATTAGTTTTAGTAGAATTAAGTTTATTGAGAAAATAATAAGATTTGACATATAGATATATGAAAAAGAAAACCATAAATAATTATTTATACAACAAATATTCTAGGAATAATATAATTAGTCAATTGCATAATACCTCTGCAATGTTGTTGACAAACTTTCATTTGATTCTTCATGTAATGTCATCATGGTATGATATAGGTTCAAAACTATATGTATGTATTTTTTATCTTTATATAACTCAATTTTTAAAAGTATGATTTTGAAAGACATAATTGCTATTGTCACATATAATACGCTATTTTTATAGTTGTTTTTTTATATGTATTTAAAATAAATAATAAATGATATGTTATTGTTCATCTAAATAAATATATTTTCATAAGTTGTAAAACTATATTGTATATGAAACTTATTTCGAAACATATTTCGAGCACTCTCCGATGGAAATATAATATTGCGAATTATGTAGCAAAAGTTATATTCAATTTACATAGTGGAATAATTTAGGTTGTTTGTTTAAAATCAGAGTGTAATCTTCACTTATTAAAAACACCTTATATGTATTTATATCTATGTTAAACACTATTTTTTAAAAATAAAAATAAAAAGAATGACATGCCATGCTTAGGTGGAGCTTTCTATAATATTCTAAGGTTGTTTTTTAAAATCATACTCTAATTTTTTCATCATCCAAACATATATATATATATATATATATATATATATATATATATATATATATATATATATATATATATATATATAAAACTTTATCGCTATAGATTTTACTTTTTGTTGTATACTAAATTGTTTTGGTTCATTTGATGAGTAAGGATGGTGTTTGGATCCTTTAGAATTCTAAAAGAACTCTACAATGTAGAGTTTGAGTAATGTCAACCATTGAATAAACAATCAATAGCTCATATATAATCTTTCCAAAACCCCCTCTATTTTTTCTCATCAGAATCCACCCCCTTATTTCTCCCCTTTCACCAATACACGCCCTTGATTTTAAAATGTATGGTTCATATACAACTCTACCTTGTAGAATTTTATTAAAACTCTAGAGGATCCGGACTCGTAAGACTGAGGTTTTGAAAGATAATATGTTTAATCCTGTAAACTTGACATATGATAAAATGCTATAGTCACAAATAGTACACTATAATTATAACTATTATTATATTTATCTAAAAGAATGACTAAATAATGTCTTACCAATTCATGTAGTTAAATATATTTTCAGAGTTGTAAAACTATATTGTAAATGAATCTTATTTTGAAGTATATTTCAAGCACTCTCAAATGGTAAAAAATTATAATGTTTTGAATTAGGTAGCAAAAGTTATATTCAATTTACATAATATAATAATTTAGGTTGTTTATTCAAAACGAAACTCTAATTTCTCGTTATCAAAAACTCCTTTATGTATTTAAATATATGTAGAACTCTATTTTTTAAAATATTTAAAATAAAAAATTAATGACATGACAATCCCACATGGCACTCTTTATTTCATAAGTTGTAGAACTATATTGTAAATGGATCTTATTTCGGAGCATATTTCGAGCACTATCTAATGAATCAAAAATTAAAATATTCCGAATTACGTAGCAAAAGTTATTACACAATTTACATAACATAATAATTTAGGTTGTTCATGCAAAACCAAACTCTAATTTTAGCTTATCTAGAACTCCTTATAATTTAGGTTGTTCATGCAAAACCAAACTCTAATTTTAGCTTATCTAGAACTCCTTATGTGTATTTAAATCTATGTATAACTCTTTTTTTTTTTAAAAGATAAAAATAAAATTTGATGACACGGCAATCTTACATGGCGCGCTCTATGACCTCAAAATCTGAAGGAGCTCCCCATGCTCCCGAAAAGTTCCTCCTTTATTTATATATATATTGATTAATACATCAATTACATGCCAAATATGAAAGGTGATCCAAAAAGGGGCCTGGTCGAGCCAAGGCGTGTTTACCTGTTTTCCGTTAGATTTTCTTTGTTTTTTCTAACATCAGTTGCTTTATTCAGGATAAAATGTCGTTGGAGGTTCCATAATAGACAAGTTGGTCATTCCATTTGAAAAGGTTAAAAGAGGATGTAATTCAAGATTGATTGAGGTATGATCAACGAAATATTACTAGAATTAACAAAAATGAGATATAGTATACTACATTGTATAAATGTTTAATGAATTAGAGCACATTAATTATTTTGTGTATTTGAAAGCTAACTGTACAAAAAAAATGTAGTAACAAAGCCAAAGGGCTATAGAGTTTTTCATTTTCTATTTCCTAGTTTGTTCCTTTTTCCCATTTGAGAGAAAATTAAGCCCTCCACAGTCTATACTTAACATCTTAAATGTTGTTGCCTCAAGTTCTTTCTAGCTAGCAGCATGTTAAACTTTTTTCCATCAATAGTGCAAAATTGGAGCCTGGAGGTGTCTTTGAGTTAGCAAATCCTTCTAAATCTCAACATTTATCCTCATTTTCCACCACCACTACGCAGTCAGTGGGGTCTCAGACACATGAGCAGAGTGAGCGATCGCTCAGGGCCCCCAATGTTAAGGGGCCCCACTTATATTTTTATTTTACTTATTAGGTTCTATGAGTTTAATGCGAAATACATTTGATAATCCAAAATTTTTGCCCCTAATCAATCTATATATTTTTTGTCATATTTCATAGCTTATTTTAGTTTAATCTTGATATATCTTTACTTAAATTATGTTAAATATAAGGTGTCTCCTTGCTAAAAATGAAATAACATTGAAGTTTTTAAGAAAGTTAATCAATTTTTCAACCATTTTTAATAAAAAAAATTAAATTAGTTCTTAATAGTATGGGATTATGGATCCATTTCATAGCCCTATAGGGCCCATGTTTAATGCCTGGCACAGGGCCCCGAAATTGTCTGAGACGTCTCTGTACGTAGTACGTACAAGTCCACAACCATCACCTCCTCCTCGGCGTCCATTTTCTTGGTTGTCTTCTTTCCATTTCTATCCTAACTTCATAAATCTCCACTAGTACTTTCCTTCGCCGCCCACACGTCGACGCGCCGTCTTACACTATCTTGTTTATCAAGGAAAGCCTTGATAACTTGAGGTTCTTGAGGAGGTTGTAGGATACATGAGTTTTTCTTAGAAGGGCCCTTAACCATACTGTCTAGTCTAAATTGCCTTTGTAGCCCTTCTTCAAAGCAAGCCATTTTTTCTGAGCATGTTTCATTGGCTCCCGGAGGAACAGTTGGTTTATATCTTAAGAGTTTTGCGTACTCGTTTAGCAAATGAAACATGTAGTCGTACACATTATCCATGATCAACTGTTCTTGGACGAATTTGCTGCCCGCTTTTCCTATCTTTTGTGCCTGTGATTTACATAAACCTAGAATAAATTAGTGATTTTTTGGTTGTTTAAAAAAATTGAACACACAACCAGCTAGTACTCCCTTCGTCACTGATAGATCTACCTTTTAGTTTTTGGCGTCAAGATTATTGTTGAGTTAGTCTTTGAGTGGACTTGGTCCACACTAATATTAGTGTGGACCAAAACCATGAATGTGAGATGTGACATAGTGACCATTTTTTCTTCATATAATCACTTCTTACAATCTAATGTTACACTGATCTATCATTATAGTGACTGTTTTTTCATACAATCACAATTTCTTACTTTAGTTTATTATAATGAAAGTTACACTTTACAGCATAGTAACTTTTCTTCTCACATAGCCACCCTTTACGATTTATATCTACTCCTACATCTATTACTTTATTTTTTTTAACATAGTGACCTTTTTTCATAAACCACATGTGTGAGCATTAAGTGCATACTTAATTTAGTGTGGAGCAGTTGCATATAAGTTTTTCAAAATTAGTTAAGGGAAAAGTAGTGAGTGACAGTAAGCTCGATGTCGCATAGAAAGAAAATTTTACTTACCATCTAAGAAAACAAGAAGACTTTTTGAAATAAATACAGGAAAATCTTTTGCATACAAAGGAAATATTAATCAGTAATCACTAGCATTAAGAATAAATATCTTAATTTTTACCTTTTCTTTATGCTTGTTACCCCAGTCAACAGCAAACTTGATGGACTTGCACAAGTTCTCAGGATCAGGATTAATAGGCCAGTAATGCTTCATGGGTATCAAGCTTCTTGTAAAGAACTCGTACCACTTAGGTGTTACAAGTAAGGCCACTGAATTACATGCTAGGATATATTTTTCACTCACTGACCATGCTATTCCTTCTATATAAATCTTGTACCTTTTTCATACAAAAAAAAAACAAAAATAGAGATCACCAACAACAATATCTTCACATTATGAACAAGGAGTGATCATAAATTATAATTTTAAGGTTATCTTATACTTCCTTTATTTCTTTTAAAGTGTAATACTTTGACTGTTACACTATTTTCATATCTTACTTTGATCGTATTATTATTCTAATATATAAAAACAAAAATGATAATATCAAATGTTGTTGGATTTAATTTGTTTCAATGAACATTTTCATAATATCAACTTTTATAATTTTTACAAATATATAATTAGAGATATTAATGGTCAAAGTTCTGCATTAACGAACGTAAAAGTCAAATTGTTGCACTTATTTAGAAACAGATGAAGTATTGAAGTAAGTCAATGCATCACAAGTTCAATATGTTATCATTACAAGAAATAGTAATTAGTATGTATACCAATATATACCAACCTATGAACACATTGATCAGCTAAATTTGATGACTTGAAGCCAAGTTTAGTTTCCTGCTCCCAGTCCTACAAGAGCCAAAAAGTCCAAATGACCATATTTATAATAAACTGAGTATCAATTATGATGATTAATTTTAGGATTAATGTTAATTACTACCTGAGTAGCAATCTGAGCTTTCCACTGATCCGTGGAATTGCATTGAAGAAGCTTGACTCTGTCACCCATAATAGTATTCCCTTTCCAGAAGGCAAAGGGTAACCTATCCATCCACGAAACCCTATTGTTTCCTCCTGCTAAATCCTTCTTCAACCCTTCCCACCCCTTTATATTGATTTCTGGCCTATATAAGACGGGGAAAAAAAATCGATATAGTGCTCCGCCAAGGGCAACCATAGTAGGCCCTATTCGTTTTACGTTCACGCTCGTTTGGTTAATGGTCATTAATGGTGGATATAGACATATGGTAATGTAATTTAGTGTAAATTTGTAAAGAAATTCTAATATTAATACCCATGGTAATGAAATTTCATCACAAACATAGTTCTCTTTTATAAATTTTCATAAGCACCCAATACCACCTTCCCAAGTGGTAATGGATAGTAATGAAATTTTAAGAAGAAAATAGATATTTAGGGATGAGATAACCTTACCATAGTTAATAACATGAGTTTTTCTATACAAATTTTTACAACAAACGTATTACCATTGCCACAATTTATGACCACTAATCAAATGCGCCGTAAATATACTGAATTGAAATTGATTTTACTAATTGATCTTTTTCTACTAATAAAAACTGATTTTTACATATTCCATACTGCTTTTATCTTTTGATGTTTACTAATTTTGCTAACTGATTTTTACTCAGTAAAACTAATATTAGAGGATTATAACAGATTTTTGTTGATTTTTACTACTACAAAAAAAATTCGAATATTATTCTTTTAAGGCCTTGTTCACTTCAACTATAAAAAATATTCTTAAATAGTACATATAAAATCAGCAAAAGTCAATTCTTATTAGCAAAAATCAATTTGAATGTGTAAAAGTGAGTTTTAGCCAATAAAAACAGTCTCAACGAGTAAAATGAGAACTCGATGAGGCATAAGTTGAAGCGAACAAAGCCTAATCATATCGAAAATATGCATAAAGGTGGATAGGAAAGGAAAATAAAGTAAATTACCATCCCCAGAAAGACCAATCAGGAAAGGCAATATCAAGAGTTTCATCATCTCCACAATAATGAAAGAAAGGAGGAGCATCTCTTGCATTAGTGTAATTACTTTTATGAATCACAGGAACATCTCCTGCTCCAAACATTATATCCAAATCTGGTAGCTTCCCTGGATAAAGTCTTAAGAGTTGCAATATTCCCCAAATAGTAAAAACATCTCTTGTTTGATAAGAATCTCTATATTTTTCCCAATATACTTTACCATCAACAACAACTAGTCTAAAAAATGCCACTTCTTTAGCAGCTTCAACCATTTCTTTAGTAATGCCTTTCTCTGATGATCTCCAAGGTTGTAGGTCTTCATGGATCCATTTGAAGTAGTCGGGGCACGTACGGGTTGTCGGGTCAATCGGGTTAAATGTGGTTGGATAATTTGAAGGACATGTTTGGGTGGTACTATCATTTGTCCCAGTATTGCATTGTAGGGGAAATACTGTTTGTTTGATGATTTCTTTTGAGGCAGCTGAAGGGAGTGTTTTTCTCACTAATCTTGTTGCTGCAAGGGATGGCTGTGCAACATCAAATTGCTAAGGATTAGTTAAATTCTAAGTATTATAATGTATGTAGTAGTTTTTAGTTGGCTAATTAGTGCATGAATCATGATTAAAGGTCATCAAATGCATAATTTTCTTGAATCAAAAATTTTAATGCTTGTAATTAAAATCATTGTACTTGTATCAATGACAGTTGACTAGAACTACTTTTCGATGAATTAGAGAAGAGGAGAATATGTTTTTTCCATCAATATATTTTAATTGAAACTTAGAGATGGTAACACTTGTCGCTAATTCATATCCTCCGTTCCTTGTTATACATATACTTCATTAATTTAATTTTTCATTCAAATAAGTCAGTTTTCCTCACGGGTATTGATGGTATTTAAGAATTATTATGCAACTCCTATTTAAAAAAAGAATTATTATGCAACTTTTTTATAGAACAATTGTGATTATTAATAAAGGGAAGAATTTTTTTTTTTAAAAACAATAATTGGACTAAAATATCACTACTACATTTTTATAACAAAGGCAGCCATTGAGAAGAGTCTTATGCAACGACACTTTGTTAGCCGTTGCAATAGATAGAGTTATTGCAACGGTTCATTTGAGACCGTTGCAATACATAGAAAGAGTTATTGCAACAAATCTTTAGTACCGTTACAGTAGGGTACCTAATGCAACCACAAGAATTATATCTATTGCAAAGGTACAAGAAATTTCATTGCACTATAGAGTACCGTTGCAATAGATTCAGTTTATCGTTGATGAAATATATCATATAAGCGCAAACGTTCTCTTCTCTAAATTTTCGTCAAATTCTAAAACTTCACTTCTCTCCTCCTAAAACTTCAAAAACCAAATTGTTAAAAAACCCACTTCCCCTCAGCCTTCCCTCTCTCTCATCGAAACATTAGACATCACAAACACCTAAAACTCCCACTCACATATGCGAAATCACCCAAAAAAGCCCCTGCGAATTCGAAAAACTCAAACCCAATGCAAACTCCACTAAATTCACGAATCTAAATCCTTAAAATAAGCCCTAAATCAATTCCCAAATCAAAAACTCTAACTGCACTTGGTTAGTTCTTGAATAATTAAGTTGACGATTTTCCCTAAATTAAAAGCCTAAATTCCAAAGAGAGAAGCAGATGAAGGAACTCCTAGAGCTTGGAAGGTGCGGTGAGGTCCAAATTCGTTGTTGCCTGCTAAATTGTTTTGCCAAAGCACCACTGTCGACGTTTTCACTTCACATGGTTTACAGCTTTACTATTTAGTAGGGGTGTTCATAACCGGGTACCCGTTTTTCGGGTACCCGGAAATGCGGGTAGTAGAATAATCGGCCCGTGACCCGACCCGAAAAAGCCGGGTACCCGATTATTCCGGGTCGGGTCATAGGGTACCCGGATCAAATACCAACAAGAGATTTGCCTCTTGTAATCTTATTTACAAATTACAACTATTACCCTACCATGTACAATTCAAAGTTCTCTATGCAGCAATGAAACTCAAAGGCAAATTATTTCCTGCCACTTTGAGTAAATTATCTACAACTTGTTAATATCAATTATCACATCATTCATCAGATATAAAAAAAAACAAAAATCAGCAACAATTGAAATGTTGAATGCCTGAATCACAGTAGCACTTATATTCAGCAACAATTCAATATGAGTTGAGATTAAAATATGCAAGTTACTACTATGGAGGTGCATGCGATGGCTAGATATCTGAGGGCTGCTAGCTAGCTCAATATAGTGAAGAGGCAGGGGAAGGATTTGTTGGTTGTGGTTTAATTTGTGCACAGCTAAGATGAAAGTCTCAAAGAGTTAGGAGTAATAGAGAGTGAAAAATAAACCTATTACAGTAAGTCAGATACAGTAGATGTGAGAGAAAAAAATCAAAAAAAAAAGTTGCGGGTACTCGGGTACCCGGTTAACACAAAAGGCGGCCCATTACCCGACCCGGTTCATGCCCTTATTTTCGGGTCGGGTACCCGGCCCGCTAAAAATGAAAAAATCGATTTTATTACCCGGTTTTTTTGTTGCGGGTCAGCGGGTCGGGTAATGCGGGTCGTTTTTCTTGAACACCCCTACTATTTAGCCCCAAAAAGTACTATTTTTTATTTTTATTGGAGTCTATTTTCTGTGGAATTTATTTTGTTATTTACAGGGGATTTTTTAGTTTAATCTAAGTTCTTGTGATTATGGCATTGAAAATTTTAGGAAGCTAGAGCTATAGTATGTGCTTTAAAAATGTTAAATTTTTAGTAAGATTTGCTGATTTAAATTTTCAAAATTAATGCCTTAAAATCTGATATGAAAAAATTATGGTTTTATTTTGCAAAATTTTAGAGTGTATTTGATTCAAATTTACTGTATGCATAATCTGTATGAATCAAAGAGATTTTTTAGTGAGTTTTACTCATCGTGATCCAGAATTACTTGAGGAAATTTGGTTCAGAAGTAAACTGTTTTTGCATAATTATAATATATTGCAATTAATGTGCTAGAAATTGGAATTTTTGGATTTTTTTAAATTTGCAACATTAGTATCTCCCCCCAAAAGATGGGGATTGTGATCTCTTCCTATTCTTCTTCTCTTGTTGGTGCCAACACTCTAGCAAGACTTTGTGACTGTCTTCCGTGAAAGAAATTGGAATCGTGGAGAAATAAATATCATTAAGTCAAACCTTGAACAATTGAACCCAAGAATCATGCCAATTAATTACCATATTTCTTCAAATGTAGACGCTTGGATCAACCAGGTTATGAGGAAGAGATCTTGGATATTGAAGAGGTCGATTATTTTGAAGGTGAAAAAAAATACCCGGGGTTATACCAACCGCCAGTACAACACGAATGTTGCTAGTAACTACGCGGGTGGCGGTTACCTACTGGTTAAGCCGAAACTCTCTCCTTTCGTGCCAGAGATACTAAATCATCATATGCTAAGAATCAATATGCATCATACAAGTATGATGGCAGCTATTACCCATATTATATTGCTGCTTATGAGGGGCATATGTACCTCTATACTCATATGGGCGCCCACTCCACTCTTGGCGGATTTCCTTGAAGAACGCCACCTGTTTCACTATCGGAACAACTTGCCTAGGTGTTTTATTAAGATTTGGAAACGGCATTTTGAATTCTTTGTTACTCGTGAAATCAATGCTAAAGATACCTTTCGCACCGCATATGTCATCATAGGACCAATGTAATGCATTATCGCGTTAGGGCTCTAGCCGTTTTCCATAAGCAAAACTTGCTAGAGTAATCTCCTGTCCTCTTCCAAGACATTGATTTCAAATTATAAACATGGATTTCGTGTCTAACAATGCTTACAAACTTGTAGTCCTTGTTCTTATTATCACACGTTAATCCAAACCCTTCATTATTATTATTATTATAATATGAATTTCCTTCAACATTGTGATCAAGTTTTGAAACATTGAATGTCTTTCTAATCCGAGTCACCAGATGGTAAAGAAGCCCATATTGCAATCCATCGCAAGATTAATGTATATATTCTATCACAAGCTACCCACCCTCCACCCTACCCCGAATGTCACCCACCTAACTTTTCACACAATGCTTTTCTTCTTGATGCATTAACACCTACAGGCCTTGGAGGGGGCTTGAGGGATGATAAGGGAACTTGGATGGTAGTGTTTTTGCAAGCGAACCTTTACAAATCGTCTCTTATGGCGGAACTTATAAATATTCGTGAGGCATTACTATGGTGCCCGCAAGAACAAATTACCAAATGCACAATTCTTACCAACAACATTGTGGCCGCCCAGCTACATCAGCCGCCAAGCTTATTTGGTGCACACTTAACCCTTATAAATGATTGCAGGGTGCTAGGCAACGAAGCCACTGACTTGAGGAATATGAGGATACTCTACAATAAGAGGGAGAACAACGTCCTTGCAGAGTGTCTAGTAAAAGAAGCTAGATGTCTAGATGATTGTATGAATGCTATTAGGACTTTTCCGTTTTCTCCTAATTTTTACATAAATACATACATCTCGGATTGTAATAACTTTATTCTCGGAACAACTATTTAGTTGCTTTCCAATGTTCACCTAAAAAGTCCGATCATACTCTTAGCTTGATCTAATATGCACATGAACATAATTTATATTAATAAAAATGATTGATAATTTTCATTTCTTTAAAAAACCGTAGAAGACTTTTTATTTGTACTTTTTTTTTTTTTGAAGAGTATAAACATAGTATATTGGATGAAACAAGACTAGAAGAGGTACTTACAACATTCATGTACCGGGTGCCAAGAAAAGCACCAATGAGGAGAATGGCGTAAAACAGGACAATAGTTGAAGACCTTCGCCTGAAAGTCCATGTTATGGCTTCCACCAATTGAGAATTCATATGAAGTTGAATACATTGAGCATATTATTGAAAAAGTGTAGGGTTTGAAAAGGAGAGAAAAAGGAAAGAAAAAACTTACAATCTTGTTGAATAAAAATTAAAAAAAGAAAAAAGAAGTAGAAAAGAAGCGCAATTTTCTCTAGCAAATGAGAAATGTATCACATATTCTATAGCCTCACACTTTGACTTGTGTTACTAATTTTAGAAAAATATATTCTTTTTTTTTTTTTTTTTTTTTTGCAGTATCTCTCTCTTTCTCTCTAGAAAAATATATTCTTTCATTTCTCTATTTAGGTGAATTTATAATCTTTTCATATATTGCATTTTATTTTCGTGCACATTATCAATGTAACTTAACGTGTGGTTTATCAATTTTGTAAAACACGTGTTTTTTTTACGAGTAAAACACAATTTTGAAAATGCTATGATGATTATGACAAAGATGATTTGCACTAATTAATCATAGGGACAAAAAAAGTGACATTTTAAACAAGTAAACAGGAAAAAAAAAGAGTAATTACTTTTATTACAACCAAACGCATTAATATGAATTATTATTTTTTTTGATAGTTTTTGGTTTCCATTTATATCATAATTACCACTAAAACAGGCGTGGCTTCATACAAAAAGGTGCTACACATAGCAATCCTTATACCAGATACATATTAGGAGCAGGAATCCTGAAATATTCAAAATCAGGCATTGCCAACACAGATCAGAAAGCTGAAAACTATCAAAGCGATTAGAAGGAGTTCATCATTCAACTACAACCATGCTATAAAATCATCGTTCCTTTGGAGACCTTGTTTTGCAAGCGAGTCCGCGACGATGTTTGTCTCACGGCCTTTGTGAATTATTTGGATATCACCTCCCATTGAGGATGCGCTTCGGATGAAGTTGATTATAAAAGCAAGGTTCCAAGGACCCTTGGATTCCCCAGTGCACCATTTTACGACATTTATCGAATCAGATTCAACAATGAGGCGATAGTTACGCCATTGGTCATTTGCAAGAAATAGTTTTAGAGCCCTGTGGATTGCTAATGTCTCCGCGTGATTTATTTCAACACAGGGGATTGGGGTGGAAAAGAGACAAATGAATTTACCCACATGATCCCTAAGCACACCTCCAATAGCGGATTTGAGGAGAATGGGGCTTAGAGATGCGTCAACATTCCACTTAAGGTGGCAATCCGGAGGGGGAACCCAATGAACAGGCAGCCGAGGCACTTGAGTCTGCTTTGCCTTTAATGAGCAGGAGAGAGATTTAAGGCATTGAGGATTTTGCATGACTTCATTTTGGGTGTAAGGGAACCAAGAGCCCCATCCTTTTATCCACCACCACAGACGAAGGAGGACCATGTCGTGGAGTTGATCTTCTGTGCATGAGATATTTTCGAAGCATCTTGAATTGCGCTCCTTCCACAACGTCCATAAGATGATGAAGAAACTTGAGGCCCATACCTTCTTAAAAAACTCGTCATACTTCGGGAATGACCAATGATTAAAAGCCTCTCTGATTGTTGATGAAGGGACCCAAGATAAATTCCAAAGATTATACCACCAACTCCATAGTCTCCATGAGAATGTGCAATGTAAGAAGAGGTGGTCGCATGATTCAGGAAAAAAGCCGCATAGGACGCAGAGAGATTGATCAAGAGGGATAATGCCAATTCGAGCCAGCTTGGATTTAGTGTTTACTTTGCCTCTCAATACAAGCCAGGTGAAAATTTCAATGCGATGAGGCACCAAACCTCTCCAAATACCTTTTATGGGATCAGAAGGCAGTAGGGGGTCCATTTTTGCCAGCTCCATTGTGATGGATTTAACTGAGAAGACCCCTAGTTTGTTTGGAGACCAAACTAGGTAATCCGAGTCATTCGGGGATAGTGCAGCTTTTTCAAGAATTTGATGCAGTGTTTGAAGCTCGATGAGATCTTGTGGTCTTAGAGACCTTGACCACTCAAAAGTCCATTTCCATTCAAGATTCTCCCAAGATCCGCACGATGCTATCAAGGCGTATTTTGAGGTGCTAATGGAATAGAGCCTTGGGCATACGAGTTTCAAAGGAGAATTGCCAATCCAGGTTTCATGCCAAAAAAATGTGCTCATTCCATCCCCAATCTTCTTTCTAATGCTCGCCCGAATTAGAGCTTTTACATTGGGATTTCGAAGGAGAGCAGCACATATATTGCGCCATGGCCCACCCCTTAAAGGGATGCAGAGGTCATCAATAGTGAAGTTTGGGCCATAATTGTATTTTGCACGAACCAAGCAACTCCATAGGGAGTTGTTGTCATTCAAAAGTCTCCACAACCATTTGCACAAGAGTCCAATATTTTTGTGGAATAAATCCCCAACTCCAAGGCCTCCCAAGATTTTCGGGAATTTGATTAAGCTCCACGATGCAGGCGCAAGGTGTTTTCGATTAAGAGTACCACACCAAAGGAAACTCCTTTGAATTTGAACTATTCTTTCCCCCACCCCTTTTGGAATGGGAAACAATGAAAGATAATAGAGGGGCAAGCTAGCCAAAGAGGCTTTCAATAGTATTAGGCGACCTCCAAGAGATAGAAGGTTACCTTTCCAAGTTGCAAGCTTTTTCTCCATTTTTTCAATAATCGGGTTCCACAAGCTCTTTTTTTATGGATGAGCCACCAATCGGAAGTCCCAAATAAGTGAACGGCATTGAACCTATTCGGCAAAGGAGTGATTTTGCCGCGGTTTGAGTCCATTCATCATCCGTGTTGAGCCCGATAATTGAACTTTTGTGAAAGTTCACTTGTAAACCCGAAGCAAGATGGAATAAAACAAGCACCTTTTTGATGTTCAAAAGAGATTCGATATTTGGGGAACAAAACATGATTGTATCATCCGCATATTGGAGGTGTGATATCTTGAAACCATTCCGACATACTTCAAGGCCATCCCAAAGCTTCAAGGAAGTTGCTTTTTGGATAAGAAGGCTAAGAGACTCCACGACCAAATCAAAGAGGAACGGAGATAAGGGATCTCCTTGTCGGAGACCCCTTTGAAGTTTGAATGGTAAAGTTGGAGAACAGTTTATAATGATGGATGCCGAAGCCGACATTACACACGACCCAATCTAATCACGCCATTTGCTAGGAAAATTCATCTGCTCTAAAATCCAATCAAGAAATCCCCATGAGATGCTATCGAAAGCTTTGTGGAAGTCCAACTTTAGGATGGCCGCTTTGGTTTTGTTTCTTTTACATGATTCAATGATTTCCCCGGCTATAAGAACACCATCCAAGATTTGTCGGTTTTTGATGAAAGACGATTGATGGGGTCCAATAAAAGAACCCATGACTTGTTGTAGTCTTCGAGATAGCAATTTTGCAACTATCTTATAAAGGCATCCCACCATACTAATGGGACGAAAGTCATGAAACCCACCAGGGTTGTCAACCTTGGGTATTAATGTGACAAAAGCTGTGTTACATCCTTTTGGAAGGCATGAGTTCCTCCAAAATTCTTCGACCATCAAGTAGACATCTTCTTTTATGACCTCCCATGCTTCTTTGACAAATTTGAAATTGAAACCATCCGGTCCCGGTGCTTTAGAGGGATCACATGCTGCCACTGCCTTATCAATTTCATCATGAGTGAATTCGGATACAAGGAAACTTTGTTGGTCCTGTGAAAGAGACTTGAAACCCAAGTTCTCAAAAACCGGCCTTTCTACATGGTCTTCTTTAAACAGTTTTCTAAAATAGTCCACTGCTTCCAGCTTGATGGTCTCAGGATCTTCAATTTTAACCCCATTTTTCAGGATGTGATCAATGCCATTTTTCCTCTTTCGAATTGTCGCAATTGTGTGGAAGTATTTCGTATTTCGATCACCTTCTTTGAGCCATTTTGCTCGTGAGAGTAGAGCCCAGTATGTTTCCTTTTTCTTCATCCATTCCCAAAGAGAAGTTTGTACTGATTTTCGCTCTATTAATTCTGATTCATTCAACGCTCGACTGTTGGCTGTTTGGTCAAATTCATGCAGATTCTCTTCAAGTGCTTCAATTTTCTTATCAATATGACCAAACTTCTCTGTGTTCCAACATTTGAGGGCTTGTTTTACTTGCTTTAGTTTATTCGGTACTGATTGGGCAGATGCTTTTGTCCATGTCTCGTGAATCAGCTTTATACAATTTGGATTTGAAAGCCAAGCATTCATGAAGCGGAATGGTCGGGGACCCCAATTCTTTGCTTTGGCATTGACAAGCAGTGGGCAATGATCGGATAGATTCCTTTTGAGCAATGTTACTTTTAAATCAGGATAGGCTGCAATCCATTCCGGAGAAACAAATAGACGATCAAGCTTACTCTTGGATCTGCCTCGAAACCATGTAAACTTTCCATTGAGGGGTGGGATCTCCATAACCTGCAATTCTTGCAAGAAAAACTTAAAATCACGAGAGCCGTTAGTTGATAAGAGTTGACTTCCTCTCTCGCTGTGTTCTAAAACCTCGTTGAAATCCCCGATTAATAGGCAAGGTACATTGGAATCATGACAGAAGTCCACTATGTTTTGCCACACAACTGCTCTTTCATCAATTGAGCATGGATTGTAGATGTTGATGAGGGCACAATGCAGATTGATTGATTGGATCGACCCTATGACAGCAATCCAGTTCCTTTCACAGTGGGAATTGCTCATTGAAAAGAAATCATCTTTCCATAGTGAAATCAGCCCTCCAGAGCTTCCTAATGAAGGACTAAAAGTCCATTGAACATTTGACTCATTCCACACCGAACTAATCATCTTCGGATTAATTGATTCGAGTTTTGTTTCCTGTAGGAACACAAAATGGGGGTGATGCTTGTTTATGAAATTTCTCACTGCACTTTTTTTTAATTTGGCCCCGAGGCCACGGAGATTCCATGAGACAATAATCATCAATAACCTTGAGAGGATGGATTACAGTGCTCGTGTTTTATTGAGCGACGGCCCAATCTTGCTTCGTTGTTTGGCAAGAATTTTGACAATTCGGCCATGCAGAGTTGAGATGGGACCTTTGAATTGCATTTCTAGTTTACTGGCGAGTGCAATAATCTCAGGAGCAGAGATGAAAGTTGGCGATGTAGAAGAGTCAGAAGGGAGGGGAATGTGAGTCCGAGGGGAGGATTTTGATTTGGATATTTTCTTTGGCTTGAGGATTGATTTTTTTCTTTTTCTTTTGGATATGTGGATGGATTTTAGATCAGAGGGAATTGAGTCTTCAAAACCTGGTGGAAAAATTGGCCCCGAGGACAGGGAGGAGTTTTGAGAAATTTGGATATTGGATTTAGGCCTCAGAAGAGGGTGGAAACGATTGGAGGTGGAAAGGGGTAAGGTCAATTGGGTAGGGTCATCGGGCTCATTTAATCGAGGAGAGGAATGATTTGCATGTGTTGCTATGGGCCCATTCCGAAACTTTTCGGTGAATAAACTTCGCTGGGATTTGGGCGGGCTTGGTAATGGAGGCTTGGATTTGGAATTGGAGGGCCCAGGACTAAAGCCCAGTAAGAGAGGAGAGGTTTGAGAGACAAAAGGAGGTGGAGGGACTGATTGATTTTGAGGTGAGATCACATTAATGATTGGTGGTGATTTCCGAGGTGTGAGGGATATGGAATTGAGACTGTTTAAAGTGATGTCTACATTTTTGGTCGGCTCAATGAGATTAATGAGGGAGTCTTTCAAGGGCGATGGAGATGATTGGTTTTCCAGGCCGTTATTATTGTTTTTCAAATTTGGATTCTGGTCAAAATTCTCATCATCATCATCATCACTTGACAAGTTATTGAATTTCGTTGGACTTTTGGATTGAGGATTACCTGGATCATGGATGAAGTTGTAGTCTTCGGAGATACAAATTTTGTGACTTTTACCCGAGATTTCAATGCCCATTTTGCAGCTTTATCGGGAAGAGGCGATCGGTGATGATTTGAATTTTTGCACGGTTGAACTCGTATAATCTACGAAAGGACTCTTCCAAAAACACTTCCTATATTGTAGAAGTTTTCATATCCCCAACCTCCTAAAGGAACTCCATAGATTTTCAGTTGAGTGTTTCTCCATAGCGAGGGGCATGCATTATTTACATTGTGGATTTCCACAAACCATCTTTCTAACCATTTACTTTCAATTATGGCCGTCTTGTCTTCTATACTCTCGAAGGATACCAGATGAAGTAGTCCCCCCATTGGTTTTATTGTTAGACAAGTAACACCCTCTGCTAAGATGTGGTCGAGGATTTGATTTGACGTGAGTGAGGAAGAGGCGAAAGCTAAAACGCTTCTATTGAATAGCTCTTCATTGCCTTCACAGTAATTCCCTTTTATCGTGATCAATTCTTCACCTTCTACAACTTCGACTGTAACTTCCTCTCTCATTCTTTCTGTATCAAGTCCAAGGGCTCTGGAACTCATTTTTTTAACCAAGCATGGCTCTAAAATAAAGCAATCAGGCTGAGGCTCTTTTTCTAGCCCATGGATTTTGTGTTTGGTTGGGGAATTTAGGTTGTGGTTTTGCTTTGGTGAGGGGATATTGGGTTGAGATTCTGGGTTGAGTTGTGTGTTGTTTTGATGATTAGGTTTGTTAGTCCCGTCGGTTTTGGCAAGCATCCTTGTATGAGCGTTGATCTTGATGTGATTTGGGAGGTGGAGGTGGAGGTGGAGGGGGTGGAGAAGGATGAGGGTGTTTTGGGTGCCGAGTTGAGGATCTTACTTGGGTGTATTGGATTTGGGTTTAGGTATGGGATAATGGAATCATGTTTTGCCGGAAAGGTTCGAATAGTATTACCTCCAAAGAGCCTCGCCATGCTCTCCTTTGATTGCATTGTTCAGTGATGAGGTTGCTGCAAATTTCACAAAAGCATAGTGAAATTTGCGCTTTGGACGAACTTGTTTGGGTATGAAAATGTTGGTGATGGTTCCATATCTGCTGAAGATTTTCACGAGTTCATGCACTCTTATATCCATTGGTAACGAGTCAACAAAGCAAGTCTTTGAGGCTACTTTGGGTCTTCTGTCAATTCTTTTCCTTTGTACCTTTATCCATGGATTAGGATTTCTCTCACTGTTTCTCCTTTCTCCCTCACGCTCGCTCACTCTGAGATCACCCTTATGCTTTCTCTCTCTAGTTTCTCTCTCCATGGTCTTTTCCGTTTTCACAACTGAAAATACAATCTTACTACTATCACTTTTTCATTAATATGAATTATTTTCATACAAATGTTATTTGCAACCAAATAATATCCTCAAAAAAGATGCCTATATACAATTGTTATCTCTTTTCAACATCAACAAAGGGAGGCAAATACAACGGCGAATCAATGAGCAAGAGTATCTAATGCTAATTTCTATACACAAATTATGGGCTATTTTGACATGTCCTGTTACAAATTCATATAACAAAACGCATATAATAAAGTATTAATGCTTCCTCTTTCAATGATTATAATAATTATATTAATTAAAAAAAGAAAAGAATTTCATAAAGTACTAACAGATTCTAAGTATAGTATTAATCAGCCTATTCTTGCCAACCCCTCTATGTCCATTAAAATCTCTTCTTTAGTACTAAGAAATGTTTGAAGATGATGATGATTATAAGCAGGAGGTAATTTGCAAGGGCTTGTTTGGGAAGGAGCTTTTACTAGGGAATTAATTTTCCACTGCTTCTCTTTCCCAAGAGTCTTGCAAACCATTGTTTCTGAACACACTTCTACAGCTCCTGGAGGTACAGTTGGCTTGTAATTTAGGAGTTTTCCATATTCATTTAACAAATGGAACATGTAAGCATATACATTCTTCATTTTTAGCTCCTCCATTATAAATTTGTTGCCACTCTTTGCAATCTCTTGTGCCTGTATGATATTTCAAAAAAAAAATATTATAGTTGCACTTTCGTTTCTTTTATATGGTTATGCGCTACTTTGTGGTCAAAGTTCGAAAACTGATAGATTATAAATGCAATTTTCACTTGACATCGTATTAGATTTGTTTCAATGTGTATTATTAAAATATCAACATGTTTTATTTTTCTTGATACCTTATTAAAGATTTTAATAATGATCAAAAGTGCATGTTGGAGATAATGAAAAAGCGAGTTTAACTATTGAAAAGAAGCGAAAGAAGTATAACTTAATCTCAAATTCAGAAACTTACTGGAGCAGCTTTCAACAGGTAACTAAACTATAGAAAACATGAAATCAGAGAGAATGTGAAAATTGGGTTATCCATGAAAAAGGATGAGAAGTTTAGTCACTTACAAACCTAAGTGAGGTTTTCATTCCATAACCAAAATTGGCAACGGACCAAATAATTCCTCAAGATTATATGCATCACATAATACAGGGCACAACCAATCTTAGAGTAGAAGCAATGATATCTACAACAAAATAAAGAATGCTATGGTACTAAATGATCTTGTAAATGGTATTTGTTGGTTTAATTTCTTTTCTAATTTGAAAAGTGAAAGCAATAAAAACTCTATAATGCTGCCCAAATGAATTGAAACCACATGAATTAAAGGTGACTATATTGTTGAAAATTTGAGAGAAGATAAAAGAGGTGTACCTTGTTTGGATTTTTATTTCCCCATTGAACTGCAAATTTGATGGATGGACATAGTTTTGAGGGATTAATAGGCCAGTAATGTGTCAAAGGCAGTAAACCCCTGGTGAAAAATTCGTAGTATCGCGGTTGTACTAGCAGTAACATTGAATCACAAGCTTGGATGTATTTCTCACTTGTTGACCATGCTTTTCCTTCCATATATATCTTGTACCTTCATCATTAATTAGCATATTCAATTAATTAAGGCAACAAAATATATTAAGATATTTCCTCATTATAAAAAATTTACAAGTATATATTACGTTACGTCCATCCAAAAGAGCATTGTTCAAAATTCATGTCTAAAGTACAAGTGATAAATGATGAAATAAACTTGAATTGTGAGGACAAATTTATGGTGATACGTACAGGATCGTTTACAGAGAGATTTTTTAGTATCGATTTCCTAATTTACCTCGCCTAATAAGTGAGCTGGTTAAGCTTAAAGAAGTTTACTACAATGTGTTATGACTATCTTATTCTCAAATTCTCTTCTTTAATTAGATTACATCACCTAATTCAGTAAAGCTCAACCTCTTTGTATTTACCCCCTAAGCATATCATGATCGTTCATGTTAGAACTAGATTAGAATCTCGTTTCACATTATACATTGAGGTTAAGTGATGAGTATCAGAATATGTATGCAATATTCATATAAGAGGCCCTGTTGAAAAGTTCTATGAGAAAGAAACTCTAAATTGTCATTCCGAGTTACATAAACCATAATTGATAAAGAAAAACATTTTCAATTTTCTTATATATTACTGTAACTTTTTACCTAGTACGTTTTATATTAACTTACGAAAAAAAATAGCAAGTGCCTACATCTTGAGACAGTCTTACAATAACGCTTTATATGAATCCGATGTGATTTTTGATTCTTTTTCTTAAAAATAACTTATGATGCTTTAATCCCTCTAATCAAAAACTTAAAAAACTCATGAAGAAATTGAACTTACCTGTAGTTACATTGATCTGCTAAATTTGACTCTCTAAAGCCATGTTTAACTTCAAGTGCCCAATGCTAAACAAACCAAAAAAGAAAATTAATAAGATCCAAGAATATACCAAGTAATAGCTTTCAGTAGTGAAAAAAAGATAATGGTGAACAACTCAAAAAAAAAAAAAAAAAATGGAAAAATGGAGAAGATCATGTATTACCTGTTCATAGATCTCAGCATTCCATTTTCTACTTGAATTGCATTTGTTAAGGTATATTCTGTTGCCCATTTGCATATTGCCTTTCCAATAAGCATTAGGCAGTCTGTCTACCCATTTCATTTTTTCATTGCCTTTCTTTATTTCCTCCAATTGGAGCTCCCATGGCTTTATATTTACCTCATGCCTACATTACCACAAGAACTAGGTTAATACTTCATTTTCTAAGATACAACTCTAAATTAAGATGAAGGGTCATCTTTCAAAGTAAGCCTGATTGGATTCGGATTATACGCATAAAAGCCGAAAAAAACCAAGTGTTCTAACTTCTCCTATTAACACCCATTAGATTAAGGATGAAAAAACAGATCTTATGGGAAAATTGTAACTTGAGAAATTGAGAAGAATGATACCTATAAACTATAAGTGGTAGTAAATTGGACCAATCTGCACAACTATAAGTAAAAATCTACATTGGACCACATAAATCAAAAGAATACAAAAGGACCCTCTCCCAACCACAAAGCAACATGAAGAAACGAAACTTTTCTTAATGACAACGCCTAACTAGTGTGTCCTTTTCTTGTGCCTATATTACTCCCCCAAATTCCAAAACTTACCAATCAAAACATATTACTTGCTCTGCTAATCTAGTTGGTAAAGCCTAATCGTAGAAAATAGATACGATATCTGAAATCTGCGATCATATCTAGTCTAGAATCTAAACCATTTTCCCATATGACTCTGTAAAAACACACAAAAGAAAACAGTTTTAATTAGAAATTGTTTGATTGACTTGTGAGAAAGAAAAGGAGGTTAATTATGAACATAATATTCAAATGTGACAGAGATCAATCACAATGTGAGGGATGATTAGCACTCTCTTTATGTGATATGAATTAATAAAAAGTAATCAACAAGTAATTAATTAAAGATCAAAGAGAATCATTACCAACCCCAAAATGACCAATCTGGAAAAGGAATATCCAAATGCTCATCATCTCCACAATAGTGAAACATAGGGACAGGAGTAGGATTAACAGCAGCTTCATAATCACTCTTCTTAATCACTGGTTTATCATCACAATTAAACATCAAATCCAAATCTGGCAACTTTCCTGGATACAATCTCAATAGTTGCAAAAAACCCCATATTGTGAAAACATCTCTTGTTTGGTATGCTCTTTTGTATTTTTCAACATAAATTCTTCCATCCAAAACTACTAGCCTAAAATGTGCTGCATTTTTCCCTGCTTCTACCATTTCTTTTGTTATCCCTTTTGTTTTCCAAGGCTTTAAATCTTCATGGATCCATCTGAAGTAATCCGGACACGTTTCGAGTGACGAAATGATCTCTTGCTCATCATCATCATCATCATCATCATCCATTGTGGTTGGATAATTGTTTGTTGGGCATGTTTGGTTTGTGTTTGTTAGGGGGCAAATGAGAGGGAATTCTGTTGTTTTTGATAAGTGGGTGGACTTTTTTTTGGTGATTTTTAGTGGGAGTTTTCTTGTATGTAAGATATTGGTATCGCTTTTGCTTAAATCTGCAGATTTCCTGGATGTTGAGATTGCAAGTGTAGACTGAAAATTAAGAACAAGTAATTGGAATCAAGATTTTGTTTATTAAATGATGTATACTGTAAGTCTACACTCAAGCATTAATCCCTCATTCTGGGATTTTCTATTGTAACTCAAGCATTATTAACAACTAGAGCTATGAATCTCTAAGACACAATAACATGAGTAAAAACCGACCTGAAACGAATCCAAAGTCAATGAGAGAAACTAAAAGACACGAACATGAAATAAACCCGAACCCAAACCAATTTGGTCAAATTGTTATATTATGCAATGATCCTACATTTTACATGTCTTTGACTCTTTGTAATGTTTCATGAACAACCTGAAAACGACACGAGATTTAACACGAACACGATACTTCTTTCAACAACGTAGTTCTAATGGGATCCGGTGCATAAACATTGCTTATTGCTTATGTTCAAACTCAAAAACTTCAAAAAAAAAAACCATATAGTTAAATAAAATGAACATAAGGGACCCCATCAAATTTCTAGTGCTTGGACCCGTCTAGTAACTAGAGAGGATCTCGTTCACTAAAAAAACCATCCAATTACTAAATTTAGAGAATGGACCTCTCTAATTCTACATCAAATTAGACCATCTAGTATAATTAGATAAAAACATAATCTGAAGCTCTACAAACATATATAGAAGCTTAAACTTAGAAAAACATTAAGATTTGATAAAAGAAGAACTCACCACATTATGATGAAAGCGTTGAACTAGAATGAAGCAGACAAAGAAAAGAAGGATGTAAAAGTAGAAAATAAGTCTCTTTTTAGTCATGGTAAGCCATCTCATCTTCTCCAACACCATTTTTTGATTTAAGGCTGGATTTTGAGCAACTTCTTCTTCTTCTGAGCTCAAAAACTTGCATATAATATAAGATCTTATTTGTTATTTCTTCTCATAATTGTCAAAAACTGAGCACCCCCAGAATATATTTTTGGAGAAAAATTGAACAACTTTTTTTATTTCTTAAACCAACCACCCAGACAAAATGAAATTATTTACATCTGTTTTTCTTGAATTATTGAAATATACTACTACTACTAGTACAGAAAAAAGAGATTTTGTTTTTTTTATGTAGGTGGTGAATTGTTAATTATTATTGGCATGTGTGTTTGATTATCTTCTCAAGCTAAAGTTTGACTTGTATGCTTTTTTTTTCTTTTTTTTTTGGGGTGGGGGAGTGGAGAGTGAGGAGGAATGATAAACCTCTTTTTGCTAGATGTTTGCAAACATCTAACCGGCAATAAAAAATAATAAAAGGCTGAAAAGGTGATGATATGGGTCCCATGGAATAGAAGAGGAATAAAACACTATTTATATTTCATGAACACTATTTGTTAGTTGCATGAACACTATTTTTAGTTACACGAACACTAGTTTTAAGTAGCATTGAACACTATTTTTTAGCATCGGAATTTTCGAGACTACTTTTTGGTTTGACCTGACACTTTGCAATTTTCGAGATAACTTTTTTGTTTGACCGACAACTGTTTCCCATATATATTGACAGTTTTACCCCTGTTAGATGTTTGCAAACATCTAGCAAAAAGAGGTTTATCATTCCTCGGAGAGTGAGTGAGATAACATGACTGGCCCATTTTCTTTTATAAAACGTGACTGGTCCATTATGATTAAGCTAGGATATTCGAGACTCGAGAGAACTTTTTTTTTTAAAGAGAAAATTCATTAATTGAAGGCCAAACGGCATCTGCAATAGGTATTAAAGAAAAACAAGATACAATTAAACAAGGCTAAATCAAATTCGTCTTCGAAGGAACTACAATGAACCAGGATCGAGCAATACGGTGCGCCCCCTTGTATTTCTTTGAATCAAGCCTATTGATGAGGAAGTCTATCATTCGATGTAGTTTGGGAAGAACATTCTTGACCGAGTCATGTTGACCGCATCCGAGATTCTAATACCTTCATGTTGAGTCCCGAACTTCAACCAATGACAACAATTTCTCATACCTAAAAACAAAAAAAACATACTCAAAACTCCCATAGGGGAGAAGGAGATTTCCAAAACAGAAACTAAAAACCTCATAACATGGTTTGAAAAGATTTCATAAAGAGAGACTAATTTATTAAACAAAACAAGAAAATAAATTAAAAACTGAAAATAAAAGGGAAAAAGGGGCTTACAATGAAGAAGGGGTAGGAGAGGCTAGGGTTTGAGAGAGAAAGAGAGAAGGGGGTGGCTAGGGTTTTTTTCATACGAGACTCGAGAGAACTATGTTATACTATTCATATAAAATAAATTTTGTTATAAGAGTAGTATTAAACTTTACTATATAATCTGTTGGATCCATAATTGAGATTCCAAAGAGGATTTTTCTGCTTATACTTGAGTTAATCAGATTCTGAACTCTGACAACGTAGATGATGCACATAGTTAAGTAAATATTCATCTTGGATCCTTATTTTCTTCAACATCAAATATTGAGAAAAATAAATATTCGTGAAACATTTATAAACGAATAGTTATAAATCACTTTTTTTGAATTTGAGTCCTTCAAGGTGCGCCTATATTGATCGATCCCAAGTCCCGTGATAGACCTTAGGGTTGAGTCTCTACCACTTATGTTGATATCCAAATGATGTATTTATAAGAGAAGATACGGCATGTAAAGCTTATTTAGAAAGGATGCTCCTCTCCAACTTTGCCTCTTATGATCCCATTGATAATCAGTACTAAACGATGATAATAATGATGTTATTTTGTGTCTCCTTCTAGTAAAGATTAGTGAGAGGTCGAAAATTGTACCGGATGGAAAAAGACACGTAAATATGACTATGAGTGCTTCCAAAAGTTTGCTAATAGCCTCCTCTTCCTCTCTTCTCTTCTAAACCCTAGCCTCTATTGTCAATTTTGAAGGGGCTTCCATCGAATCGTACCGGTGGAAAGCCCCAAATCTTTGTTTCTTTCAAGTTTTTTTGTTTCTTAAGTTATAATAATGTCTCCCTCGAAAGAAAGGGTTATTCTCTTTCGAAAGACAAGGTTTTTTCGATCTCCTTCGAAAGACAGGGTTTTTCGAACTCCTTCGAAAGACAAGGTTTTATTTGCGTTTAATAGGGTCTCCAGTTATGCAGGCTTACGATTGATGATTATTGATCGGATTCGGATTACGAAATCAACACAAGAATTTTCTTCCCCACAAAATTATATGAAGCGTCGACGGATCCACTCAAAAAGTTGTATGAGACAACAAAACGAGAATATGCCGAATTGTTATATCTATATATTTGGATTCTCAACCCTTCACCAGTTAATTCTTGTTTTATCTTGTTCAGTCTGTTTTCAATATCGTTAATTGCCAATTGTAGATGTCGTATGGCTTTAATTAATGAAATGTAGTGTCCTTTGAGACTTCTTTCAAAAAAAAAAAAGATTAGTGAAAGGTCAGTAGAGGATCATGGAAAAGTCTAATTGCACCTCTGACCCAACTTCAACCGATATGTTAAAAGGAACTAAAACCATCTCACACTTTGCTATAAGGGATGAGAAATTATCAACACAATTTAGTTATTTTCCCTCTGATCATTATGTGGTTGTTTAATTGAATGATTTATTGTCTAAAAAGTTTCAAAAATATTATTTGATTGAGTATTTGAAGTGTAAATGGATATGAAAATTTTCACTTACTTAGGAAGACTAGCTTTAGTTAATTATTCTTTTATAATTTATAGTTTTGTGTTGTGGAAGTAAACCTTTCTAAATAACGATACTTCTTGCAATACTTTATGTGTTTGTATCAACTAAATAACTTCATCGTTTCTCACTTAATTAAATTTTTTCATTTGCAATAATTCTTATATTACCAAATAGGCAATAAGAATGGTTTATCTTGTGTTGTTAATGAATCATTAGCCACGTCTAAATTCTACACCGAACACCAACCATTTCGTGTCAGTGTCACATCTAAGCATCACATGTTCATTAACAAATTGAATTTGTTAAACTTCACAAATCACACTTGTTTAATACTAATATCCAAATTAGCAAACATGGGACCATAAACGAGCAAAACCTTGCACGTTATAACTAATTTGTTTCGAAAGTTGGTGGTTAACCAAATCATTTAAAAGAAATTCCCTCTATTTTCTTTAAGGTTTTCTAGCATTTTTGTTTTTACTTATTTAGAGTCATTAACTCTTTCAAACATATCACCTACTCCCTCCGTCCCATAATATAGTGCTTGTTTCTTTTTTACACGGTCTCCAAGACGTAACTTTGACTTTTAATATCTTCAATTCCGTATTAATAAAAAATATAAAAAGTTGATATTATGAAACTACACATTGAGACAAATCTAACAAGACCCCACATGAATATGTTTTTTTATATATACAAATGAGAATATTCGGTCAAAGATTTTAAAGTTTGACCCACCAAAAATGAAGTAGGCACTATATTATGGGACGGAGGGAGTACATGGTAATATGAAACCGAAAATCACTGAATCAATGTCCCTTAATCAATCAATCATCAATATCATCAATATATATAAATAAAGGATAAACTTTTCGGAAGCATAGGGAGCTCCTCAAGATTTCGAGGCCATAGAACGCGCCACGTAGGATTGTCATGTCATCAAATTTTATTTTTATCTTTTAAAAAAATAGAGTTCTACATAGATTTAAATACACATAAGGGGTTCTAGATATGCTAAATTATTATATTATGTAAATTGTGTATAACTTTTGCTACGTAATTCGGAATATTATAATTTTTGTTCCATTGGATAGTGCTCGAAATATACTCCGAAATAAGATCCATTTACAATATAGTTCTACAACTTATGAAATAGAGAGCGCCACGTAGGATTGTCATGTCATTAATTTTTATTTTAAATATTTTAAAAAATAGACACATATTTAAATACATAAAAGGAGTTTTACATAACGAGAAATTAGAGTTTCGTTTTGAATAAACAACCTAAATTATTGTATTATGTAAATTGAATATAACTTTTGCTACCTAATTCAAAACATTATAATTTTTTATCATTTGAGAGTGCTTGAAATATGCTTCAAAATAAGATCCATTTACGATATAGTTTTACAACTCATGAAAATATATTTAACTAGATGAATGGTAAGACATTATTTAGTCTTTCTTTTAGATAAATATAATAATAGCTATAACTATAGTGTACTACATCTGACTATAGCATTTAATCATAGGTCCAATTTTACAGGATTAAACATATATATAATCTTTAAAAACCTCAGTCTTACGAGTTTCGGATCCTCTAGAGTTTTAATCAAATTCTACAAGGTAGAGTTGTATATGAACCATACATTTTAAAATCAAAGACTCATATTGGTGGAAGGGGGGAAATAAGGGGTGGATTTTGATGAGAAAATTAGAGGGGGTTTTGGAAAGATAATATATGAGTCATTAGTTTTTTTATTCAATGGTTGATATTGCTCAAACTCTACATTGTAGAGTTCGTTTAGAACTTTAGAGGATCCAAACACCAACCTTACTCAATTGAACCAAAGCAATTTAGTATTGCAACCAAATTTATTAAGGAAACTTTGTTGTTAGAACAAAAATTAAAATCTATATATATTAGAGTTTTGGATAAAAAAATTAGAGTATGATTTTAAAAAACAACCTTAGAATATTATAGAGAGCTCCACCTAAACATGACATGTCATTCTTTTTAATTTAATTTTTTTTCAAAATAGTGTTTAACATAGATATAAATACATATAAGGTGTTTTTAATAAGTGAAGATTACAATCTGATTTTAAATAAACAACCTAAATTATTCAACTATGTAAATTGAATATAACTTTTGCTACATAATTCACAATATTATAAATTTCTTACCATCGGAGAGTGCTCGAAATATGTTTCTATATACAATATAGTTTTACAACTTATGAAAATATATTTATTTAGATGAACAATAACATATTATTTATTCTTTATTTTAAATACATACAAAAATAACTATAAAAATAGCGTATTATATGAGAAAATAGCAGTTATGTCTTTTAAAATCAAACTTTTAAAAATTGAGTTATATAAAGATAAAAAATACATATCTGTAGTTTTGAGCATACCATAATGGCATTACATGAAAAATCAAATGAAAGTTTGTCAACGACATTGCAGATGTATTATGTAATTGACTAATTATTTTATTCCTAAAATATTTGTTGTATATATAATTATTTATGTTTTTCTTTTTCATATATTTATATGTCAGATCTTATTCTTTTCTCAATAAACTTAATTCTACTAAAACTAATTGGGAAATCAAGGTTCGAGTTTATAGACTATTTGAGGTCACAGATCATAAAAAAGGGGTAAGTTTGATAAGTTTTGATTGGTCATGATTGATGAAGAGAATTTTTTCTCTTAAATAATATTTTCGATTATTAATAGAGGTTAGTTTTATATTTTTTTTTTTTATTCATGATACCATCATTATGATCTTCTTTTTGGCTTTTCCATCTTCTATTCTATATGCGTTATGTTTATGTGCTATATTAAAAGTTGAAGTTATGGATGACACTCATATTTTTTCACTATTATTTTTGTCCTGCATCTATTAAATTATTACCCTCTACTTTCTTAAAGTATCGTTCGGGTATTTTCCATGTTAAAAATGTGTTAACTATTGTTAATCATACCAATTATTGGGATACTATTTAATAATAGACTTAGCTACAATATTCAGTTGAACATTAAAAATATAAATTTATATATTACAATAACAAATCTAGAAATTAAAATATAATGACAAATACTTTCTCTGTCTTTTTCTACTGCAACAATGGGTTTGGGCATGATTTTTAAGAAAATAAAACAAAATGGGTAGTAGGGGTTAACTAGAGTAGGGGATAGGTAAATCCTTAATAAAGTAAACGCAACTTTATGAGACAAATTGAGTAATTAATGATGGTTTTATTAACATAAAGTAAAGGTGATGTTGTCAACTATAGTTGTTTTTTTTACCAAAAGTGGAATGGTTCCAATAGCTAAAACTACCCAAAGTGGTAATTGTTACAATATGAAAAGAATGGAGGAAGTATATAAAATAAAATGGTGTTGAAAAATCACATTTCACAACAACAAAAAAGCAACAATGTTAATAAAAATTTGAAAAAAATAAAATAAACAACAACCCGTGCAACGCACGGGCTTCAAAGCTAGTTGGTAAATATTAGCCAAGTTTAGTTGATAAAATTTGATATCTGAATTATGGGATCGAATTCCACCTACACCTCTATCTTTTGTGATTATTAAATCTCTAATGGGAGATCAACATAATACCCGACTTTTTAATCTAGAGAATTTTCCTCATAAAATTAATTGGTAATAGAAAGTGTAGCCTACTACTTATGTTTTTTAGATGGGTAAGATGAATAACTTTTAAGCAGTTGGTCTTGTAAGAGACCGCCTACTTTTAATTTAAAGTTAGGCACGGGCCAAGCCTAATATTAAGAACAGAACAAACGAGCATTTGGAATATAGTGATTAGTTTAATCTATTTAGGAACCAGTTTAATCTATTCAGTTACCAGTTTAATTCATTCAGTAATCACATTCTTTAATCAATTTAGTGACTAGTTTAATCCATTCAGTGACTAGGTTAATCCATTCGGTAAGACTGCAGGGTTATTTTTTATAATTGTCTGCTGTAGTTCGAGATTGAAAGGGAAACAAAGGAGAAGAGAAGGGACCACTAGGTTGGTGCGAAATGTCTAGGAATAGTGTTAGATTATAGTGGGATGGAATGAGCTTGTTAGGAGAACATAGGCTTGGATTTGTCTAATTTTATGTTAAATTAGACCGCTTATTCTAATCATTTGTGACTTTTAAATTGCCCTAGCACAGGGTCCAACCCAAAGGCTCAAGCACTTGGAAGGAGGGAGGAATGATAAGGGAAATCCTCCTTCAAGTGCCCTCACTTGATAGGGTTTGATCCCCTAACCTTTAGATCATAAGGTGAAATTCCCACCAAGTCAATCAAGCCAAGCTTGGTAACCCTCATCTTCCTTCATGTGAAACAACTCACATAAGAATTTCGCTGGAGTCTTAACAAGAGCTCTTTATATACCCAATAAAGTATAAAAAAATATTTGTATCCAATGTTGAATAGGATAGAAATGAGTATAACACTAATTTTCCCCATTCAGCAAATAACTTAATCCATGAAGCCCCAAAAAAAGATTTTCGTTTTAAAAAAAAACAAAATACAAATGGCTTCTATCATCAAGTTTGGCACCTACACCTAGTTTCATAATAAACATATAAGCCCAATAAAGCATCATGAATTCATGACACAATACAATATACAAGAGCTAATACACTCCAGCCTTACTCTTTATTAGGTTCCAACTTTCCCCAATACTCATTCTCCCACATCCCCACTTGCCTAGTCAAATTAGCTTTCTTCTCCACAAAAGTTCTAAGACTTGAGGGATCATAAGGAGGGGGCAAAGTACAAGGAACTCCATTACTTGGAGATTTTTCCAAGGACTCCTCCATAAATTTCCTCCAACTACCTTCAGTTTCACACGCCATTGCTTCGGCACATAGCTCAACTGCATTGGGAGGAATCGCGGGTTTAAACCGTAATAGTTTTGAATACTCGGTTAACAGATGTAACATGTAATCATACACATATTCCATCTTCATCTCTTCGTGAATGTACCTAGTTGCAGCCTGCCCTATCTCTTGTGCCTGCTTAATCATAGATTATGAGTTAAATGATAACTAATTCGGGTTTAACTTACTAGACTTTAGCATTAAATTTACCTTATCAGTGTGATTATTGCCCCACTCCACAGCAAACTTAATAGACTTGCATTTGTCATTGTCTTTGATGGGCCAGTAATGCACCAAAGGTAACATCCCTCTATTGAAAAAATCATAGTACTTGGGCTTCACTACCAATGTCATAGAGTCACATCCTAGAATATATTTCTCACTCACAGACCAAGCCCATCCTTCAATGTAGACTTTGTACCTTTATAATATTAAGCAAATATTAGTATGAGATTCTAGCTTATTTAAAAGTAAAAAAGAACTATTAAATACTTTATACTAAAATATTTTATATTACCTATGTGTGCACTGATCCTTCAGGTTGGATTCTTTATACCCTACTTTAGCTTGTTTGTCCCAGTTCTGCAACCATATGTAAATGCTGTGAATTCAAGAGTGAACCTAGTGAATCAAACCTAGGCCTTACAACTGGAATTCGAGAGCTTCACTAACTACTCCAATCCCCTTACCCTCAACTTTGTTATCTTAAAGCTAAAACATTACACTACGTAGAATAATCTCCTTTTTCGTATTTACTATATAGTTTTACACACTAAAAATTGCTAAAATAAATTGTATTAAAATTTTGCTAAAACTTGTGGTGCTGAGATTATTAGGCGGGCTCCTATTATACTATGCCAAAAAATGCAAAATGGGTTGAAGGTAATTTTTTTGAGATAATTTGACATTTTGAACATATATAATAAAATTGACCCCATAACAATTAAAATAATGACATCATTCTTTGATTACATATGATCAAAGTTAGTATATAGATAATTCAGAAAGTTAAAATGATGCATCTATTGAAAAACGGATGAAGTATTAGTCAAGACCATAAACGACGTGATTGTGACAAAATTATGTAATCATTGCACAGCGGGACTTGAGCTTTCTCAAAAGATACAAATTTTCAGGTTAGAAGGAAGCAGACCTGGGTATAAATGCGAATGTTCCAGTCAGTAGTGTCAGTAGCATTACACTTGACAAAGTTTGCCCTCCAAGGTGCAACGTGAGGGTTGCCTCTCCAATAAGCATAGGGCACCCTGTCCTTCCACTTTACCATTTTGCTGCCTTCTTGTATGTCCCTGGATGCATTTCTCCATGGTTTTACGTTGCACTCCGGCCTACGATCAAATACGTATATAATTATACATGAATTCGTCAGTTTTCTAGGAACTTTTTTTTATTGCTATTTGTAAAGATCCCTGTTATGGTGTTATCTGAAGTCCTAGGAACTAACAAGAAATGTCAAATTATTAACCTTCATTTTAGAGTGGGTTTTCAAATGTCAATTGAGTAAAAAGGAGATTAAAAGAGAAGCTTAACATACCAACCCCAAAAGGACCAATCAGGGAAAACAATGTCCAAACCCCATGGATCAGAGCAATACTTAAACAAGGGTGGTGGGCCAGAATTGGGTCTCCTAAATTTCTTTGCTGGAACCACAGGCCTATCATCACAATCAAACATTAGCTCCAAATCAGGTAATCTCCCAGGGTACCACCTTAGTAACTGCAGGAACCCCCACAAAGTGAACTCATCTCTTGTTTGAAGTGACTCCCTGAACTTCTCTACATACACCCTCCCATCTAGGATCACCAGCCTAAAGTGGGCCGTCTTTTGAGCCCCATCCACCATTCTCCGTGTAACACCTGTTTCCTTCCACGGTCGTAGATCTTCGTGGATCCAACGGAAGTAATCCGGGCATGTTGACGGAAGGCTAGGATTCGTAGAGCTATAGTTGGTAGGATAGTTGCGGGGGCATGTTTGGGTTGTACTCTTGGAGGTACATTGTAGTGGATATTGTTGTGATTTTGGCTTTGATGTTAATGTTGAGATTGATATTTGTTGTGGCGGTGGCGGCGGCGGTGGTAAAGGTTTAGAGATTGTTGAATATTGTGATTTTTGTAATGGAGACTTCACTGGCTAAAATGAGAGAGAATGGAAATAAAAATAACTTAATTAGCAAGCAAGTTTAAGAATAACCCAGTCGCATATATAAAATATAATACAGCAATGATATATTATCATGATATAGCTTTACAAATATATACTCATGAAATGCAAACTATAAGCATAACATGCAAGTTCGTACATGCAACAAATCTACATCTTTTAACAACATATGTAGAAAAAATAAGTGTACGAAAAGCTACAACAAAAAAAAAGAACAGAAGGTTGAAAAGTTGATGAAAATTCACAAAGAAAAGAGGGTCAAAGTTACCAAGCTCTTTTTCTCTTTTTTTGAAGGTGAAGACACCATCACACCAAGCTATTAGTATAACATGTAGATTTTTAAGAAAGAAAAGCTAACACACATACAAGAAAGCTTTGTCGAATATTAACAATAGCAACAAAACAACATCAAATAATTTCGTGTTTCAAGCAAAGAAACCACATCAAAGTCATAAATTTGACTTACATAAGTGCTCCAACCAACAAAAAGTTCGTAGCAAAAGAAGAAGATGAAGAATAGGAAGAGAAAGAGCAAGAAATTGCTAGCTAAAGAGCCTCCTTTCTTCGATTCCCGACACCGTTGCCCTGCAGCTAAAAGCTTCTTGGTTGTATGATCACTTCCATACCCCAAAAAATTCCAACTAAAGAACTTAAAATTCTTGATGGTCATGGTCTATAATGGCTATGACGGGAGGTGTATAATAAACCTAACTGCACGAATAATAATAACAATTAGGAAGTAAATCTATGGTATTATGAACATTGATTTATAACTGAAAAAGTGGGGCCTCAATTCACCTTCTTCTTGTATGTTGGTGGACGTATTGCATGTGCTAGTGATCTTTTTTTTGTTTACATGACGTTGAATTTTACTTTGGGTCACAACATTTAACACTTTTGAATGCTCTAAAGAAGGTCCTTGCATTTTCTTGAATCTGCTTCACGTTTTCCATTCTGAAGTAAAATAGGAACAAAAAACAATACAATCTGAATTGGTAACATTCTATAACAGTTAATTTTATACTATTTTTGTAATACAACTGTAGAAAGCTAAAAGATGTTTCATATCCCTCTAAACAAACACGGGACTCGCTCTTTTTGAGATCACAAGTCCGTATTAAGATCCTTTCCATTTCTTTGTATCCATTTCTTATCCTATGTTAATGGCATAAACTAGCAAAAAGTAATCTTCTAAACGGAACCCATATTTCCCCTCTTTATACATTCTCAACCATTGATCTAGGAAATATACCACCCATAGGGAGAACCCAACTCCACAAATCTGTGTCCCTCTAGCAAAATAACCCGTAAAGGATGCACATATATCTCAAAGATATACACCAATAGTTGATAGAGTATGAAAACAATCTTAATATTATTCCGTATATAGGATATTATATTCTGTATATACTATCTTGTATCTCATAGATGTTACTCGGTATCTTGTTTATTTATTCTTAATCTCAAAGATATACACCAATAGTTGATAGAATATGGAAACAATCTTGATATTATGCTGTATATAGGATATTATACTCTATATATACTATCTTGTATCTCGTAGATATTACTCGGTAGCTTGTTTATTTATGTTTCTTAATCTCAAAGATATACACCAATAGTTGATAGAGTATGAAAACAATATTGATATTACATCGTATATACGATATTATATTTTGTATATACTATCTTGTACTCCCTCCGTTTCTTTTTAGTTTACTCACTTCACTTTGAGGAGAACCAAGGAGGAAGTACAAAAGTTTGAGGGAGAAACTGAAAGGTGAGAGAGAGAAACTAAAAAGTGGGTTAAAAGTGGATGACATGGGTGGAAAAAAAAGGAGAACGTAGATGGGAAATGTTACCAGAATAAGCAACAATGCGTAGATAAAAAGAAACAAACCAAAAAGGACAGAATGTAACTCCCTTGTATTTATTTATCAGTAACAGAATGATATTGACATGGTGAATAGAACATTCCTTTAATAATAACTTTCACAAGTGAATAAAGATAGTAGTGCCCAAGTTGTCTCCACAGATAGCAGGTGTACAAGGAGGTGATACACCAAGCTCTTCGGGATAGAGCGCCAGTCATACTTTTAGCTCCACTCTTCACTTTGAAAAAATAAGTTTCAAGGCTCATCATATTTAATCGAGTTTGATCAGGTGAAATCAGGTCTAATAATTTTAGCTCCAGTGAAGAGAATGCATCCTACAACATCTCATGAAAGATAGGGTCTTGTCCAAGCCTTTCGAAAAGAAGGCAAAAAGTTGTTATAATAGATGAAGTCATGTAGATAGCTCCACTCAATTAGTAAGATAGAATGTCAATACTAACATCTGGTGGCCAGCTCATGAGCTCGAGTACACCCCATCATCGTTATCAGGAAGTTTATTTCAAAATCTTCTTATCTGTTTTTTTTTTTTTGAGGGGGTGGGGGGTGGGGGGGTGGGGGGTTTGGGGGGCAGGGAAGGTAAGCACAAGTAGGGAAGTCTTCTCTAAAGAATGTACCCTACTTGAATCTTTAACATCTCTAGATCCTCGATTTAATCACACAAATCTTCTTGGATCCATTTCAATTTAACCAGAGTTTATCTTATACATCCCGTGTACGATTTTCCCTCAATTCTTTTGCTGCACTTGATGGGCTGATTGCAAAAACATATAAGCTTTCAAGTGAAGCTCAACAGAAAACATGTGTCATATCCTGACTAATGTACATTTTTCCACAAAAAACCATTGGATATACACCAAAATCAAGAAACACGCATTCAACCGGTTCAATTAACAATTAGCAATTAGCACTTCAGCATGATGACTATTATATTTTCCTTTTGTTCCCCATCAAACTTTTCGATCAAGCTGATCTGGTAGAGAGTCAATTACCTTGCTACTGGCTGATTAAAAACATATCAGAATCAACAGGTTTCATGAGCCAATTGCAAAAAGACGGGCTTCCCTTCAAGATCTTAGACATTTGATAGTACTCTTGAGCATTTTCCTGCAAAAGGTAGTATACAACACAATCAGAAGCATTGAAGCATTAAGCATTGTGGTAACAGGAAGGGATTAGGATTAATGATAAAGAGTAAAATTTAAGAAAGTATCAGCTCTTATTCTTCAATAAATCGCTCACTAGAATTGGTGGTTCTGTTTTACAGTGGAGGCCTTCTCCATGGATAAGTTTTATGTCCAAGATCCTTAAGCAGGCATAAGTTTTTCTGAGGTTATTACATTCTAGTTGCTTGAATATCAGCAGATGTTGCAATTGCCATCAACTACCACAACTGGACCTCTTCAAGTAAGCTTGGCTCTGGCACTTGTATATGGAACACCTATCACCTAGAGCTGACCCACCAATTTCTGTACAGAGGTTATACTTCCTGTGGCACTTCTAAGAAGATTTCACACACATTAGGTTACCTCCAGAAACAAACACCCCACCACATAGAAGTTGCACTGCCTAACTAAGAGAGATGTATCTCACTTCTGACATGAATTCAAGTAAACAACATCCAGCCATCATTTTATTTGAAGTTCAATATTAAAGGTTGGGATCATGTCTAGTTATGTCTGAGTGGTAGCCGAGGTAGACTTCTAAAGGAATACCATAAGCAACTTCTTCACAATAGCAGGTAGGGGGTTGGCGTAAGAAAAGAAAAGAATTTAACTTCTAAACTGGGTGCAAGGCTGCAAACTCAAAGGTTATAGCATTAACATGACAAAAAGACAGTATTATTATCTAATCTTGCTGCTTTCCATATGTGGATATTACAAAGACTGAAAGAAGTACCAACACATGTATGACCCACAGACCACACACATGTAGCAAAATCACACAAGACCAAGTGCACAGACGGATAACTTCAGCTACATTATGAAACAGGCATAGCAATTAAGATGCTCATTTATTAAAAAGGATCAAGGCAAATGTGGAATACACGTTACCTTAAGTTCTCTATAAGAAATCCCATTGTTTTTCCATTCAGCCAACTTATTGTGCCTTGAGGACAAAAAACATTCCAACAGTCTCTTCCTGCAATATGCATAGTAACTTTAATAAAACAAGCTACTGCGAGAGACGTAGCCAACAACTACATAGACATGCATAAATTTATCAATACTACACCACAACCCAGTCTAGCCAAGTCTAAGCCTCTTAAGACTTAAGAGAGTCCATTTCTCCAGATACAAGTAAGCGCACCTTAATAATTTGTAGCATACAGTATATTTTATCCGAAATTCAGTAAGGGGGAAAATAATTTTAAAAAAAACGAAATCATTTGTCTTGAGCAAAACATCAAGATGAACAAAATTACATATGTATATTACTTGCACAAGGATGACTGTGTGGATGGAAATAATGCTCCTTTTGAAGACGTTCCTTGTTTCCTTCCAGTCGTCCCGAGGATGACCTCATGCAATTCATGCTTATTCCAGCATATAGAGTACCTGAATACCAGTGCAATTTAAACTTTGCAACTCAAAGCCACACAATCACCTCTGAGATGAACTACCAAACAAAGACTCACCCGCATGTTAATGTAGCCTGAGCAGAACCATTATGCTGGAATTCCTTTGGTGGGACGGGAGCTTCGAAAAATAAAGGCTGCCAAATCAAGAGGTCACTTATATTAAGAGTCAAAGTGCTTACAGCATTAACATATGACAAAAGAGGCATACCTCATTCACCAAAAAAGCACCAACTGACGTATTCGATAAGGGTAGTAGCCTATCATACAAAGCCCTCCTCAAGTTATCCTTCAAGGAGAGATTTTGAGAGCTATTGCATGATTGCCCGATGGTGATTGAAGAGATGTAAACAGGTTCGAGCAGGTAGGAAAGCAGAGCACCTAATAACCAAGTATAGAGTAAAGACCCATAAAGTCATAACCAATAGAAACCTCCACTAAGTCATTGACTTTAACACTCACTGACCTTGAATTCCAACAACATTCCAGCGCGCTATTTTGTCTGAACAGCTGACAGAAGAAGTCGTAGCACCACGGCCAGGTTTCCTTTGGACTAAGCCAGTTACTATTGGGCAGTCACCTGCAAATAGTGTCACCAAGTACAATTTCAGACTTAGAGACGATGGTTATGTGTTGAAGATTCAGAAATGAGGGTTATGTGTTACATGTTTTTTAACACAACCCGTCAAATATTAAAACTTTTTCTTTTGCTCAAATATAATTGATTGATTTAATGTGTAACCAAGAGCAAAATAAGCTGAATCGACTTGATCTGCTTACTGTCAGCTGCAGACAAGATGCATCGAGTAATATCTATCAAATTATAATGCAGCCAAGTAATATTACTGCAGAGGTAAAAAAGAAAAAGAAGAAAAAAGAATACATTCAACCATTGCTCTTCATTGAAGCCTCAGAAGATGTTTGTCCAGCAGGATGAAATGCATCTGTTGATGATGCTACAACCTCCTCTCCAAAGGGAACATTTCTTAAGGATTGTGGTAAACTAAGTGAAGCATCCCCACCTATAGGAAAAAAATAAATAAGCCCCCAAAAGAGGAAAAAGTAACAGTGAGGGTAGTCAAAAGACTATTTTTGACACACCAATATACTGTAAGTGATGAAAGAAATAAGGTATACTTAGACTTACATGGCAACTGCGAAATATACATATGTAAACGCCAACCCTCCTTAATTCTGTATCGTACTTCAGCAGACCCATTAGTCTCCAGATAAATAGGTAACTTTGTGGCATTGACACCTTCATCCTTCTCAAATAAATTGCAATATGACTGAATCTGTGAATAGAAGAATCTGGCATCATCCAAAAATAAATCATTCTTATAGCGGCCTCCATACAGTAATTGAAGGAGCATAAAAAGTAAAAAAACAGATACCAGATAAACAGGATCAGATGCCCGTGATAGGATGAAACAATAATAAAACTATTAGTTTTCAAGCGCATAAATCATGCAGAATCACAGATTCAATGTCTAATACATCAACATTGAGCAATGCCTCAACTTAAGTGATTCCTAGCACATACTTTCCCCTATGATAACAAAGAGGACATTTCCAGTTGACCTTAACTCGGAAAGCAACATTTTGATTACAACTACATGTGTCTTAGCAAGTAGCAACAATATAAACCAAATTCATACAAACAATAAGTTAAACTAATATCCCATCATCTCCTATTTTCCTACGACTGCCCTATTCTGTCAAACTTAATTACAATCCTTATAAGGAAGATTAAGTTCAGGTAAGGTCTAAGAAGGTATAATAAGGACTAGTAAGTTTAGTTCAGCAAAACTAAGGTTTGACCCACTTACGAAATAAGGTCTAATAAGTTCAGATAAGGTATAATAAGGCCTAATAAGTTTAGATAAGTTCAGTTGAGTAAAAATAAGGTTTGGCACACTCACAAAATAAGGTCTAATAAGTTCAGATAAGCTCTAATAACGACTAATAAGTTCAGATAATTTGAAAAGAACACCCCCTTAATGGCAAGCTACACACTAAATAAGAACACCTTGATTCGGAATATCGAACCACCCTAACCAGCCGAAATCACCAATTGTATAAGTAACACATTCATCCAATCTCGCTTAACAATTGCTAATTCACCCTTACACATTTCATCAAACATAATAACACTAATAAACATCATTACCAGCACAAAAAGAATATTGAAAAAAATCTTAAAAATCAAAAAAAGAACAAGTTAAATTACCTTAACAAAGCACGTCGAGCAATGATTTCAGCATGGGAATCATTGACAACATCACCATATAAACTCCGATTTGATCTAGGTAAACATTTAGTCCCTGTTCCCAAGGAAACCACCTCTAAATCTGCAAACATAATACTAAACTATTTATAAAAATTGCGAATTGCAGAAAACATCGAAGTTTTTCATGAAATTGAAGCAGAAGATACCTTGAGAAGGAGATGATAGAAGAAAAGCAGCTAAAACGGTGACTTCGCGGCCTTGAGGTTTGCCCTTTTTAGGAAGAGAATTGAAGAGAGAGAAAACCTTCTCGGAAATTGTGTCGCCCCATGTCTTTCCTTCCTCTAACATCAAATTTTCAGCCATTTTTGTCTACAATTCTAAGCTTCTGCAACACTTCAACTGTTTGTTTGTGTTAACGGCTTTCCCTTTTATTTTTATTTTATGGGTTTTTCTTTTTTTGAGGGGGTTATGGGTTTTTCTTTGTTGTGCCCTGTGAGCCCTGAGCTATTAAAATTTAAAGCTATGTTCTTTTGGACTGAATTCAATTGAATTGAACTGAATTTGTTTGAATTTTGAATTAAACTGAACTTAATTAATCTGAACTGAACTAAACTAAACTGAACTTAATTTGTCTGAACTGAACTGAATGAAAAATGTGAGTGAAAACCAACTGAACTGGATTTTCTTGAACTGAATTTAACTGAACTGGATTTGTCTGAACTGAACTGAACTAAATTTTCATTTATTCAGTCCAAAAGAACAGAGCCTAAGATGCTTTATGCATTTTAAACTCATTTTTTAGGGCTAACAAATTTATGTAAAATCTATGGTAAGATCACTAAAATGAGGGTAAGTTATTAAGGAGATGATCAAATACTGATGTAAATCCCTCTAATAAATATTTACTTTGTCACTAATATTTATCTTATTTGTCTTAGATGAGAATCTCTATTATATAAGTGAGGAGGAGGAAGATGATGTCCCCTTACAAAAAGTCTGATATACCTTTAATTAATTTAATTTGCCATATATATTAAAAGTCTGATATGACCTTAATGAATTTAAATTGCTATATATATTAAATAATCTTTTCTTCTTCCTACTTGACATATATATTAAACAAGTTAACAATGGAATTGAATTTGAAATTTCAATTAATTATTAAATTAAGAAGAATGATTTCGTCTTCTTACATATATATGAAAAACTCTCATAAAAAATTCATTGACAATATAAATTGATAGACACAATCAGATGAAAAATTAAAAACTTGAATTTCATATTAATAATTATATTGATAATATTTTAAAACCTATATGTTGATTATTATTCGGTAATCTCTATTATATAAATCAAACTCTTCCACTTTATAAATATTCAACGATTGAACCTGATACACAAATTCTTCCACTTTATTTGAATACAAGCTTTCTTCTACTTTATATTTCTTTCTTTCAATACTATATTTGAATAATGATAAACAAATAACTAAAAAACCAACGAAATATTGTTTAAGAAAAACATATTTAAAAAATTAAAAATAATTATAAGTGTTTGTTCGAATCAATTTTTTTGTAACATTGATGAATAACTAATTGAGAAAAAAAAAACGTTAATATGACATGCACGCATAGCGTGCAAAAAATGCTAGTTTTCCCTAACTTAACTAAGGCTATGTTCTTTTGGACTGAATTAATAAAAATTCAGTTCAGTTCGGACAAATTCAGTTTAGTTCAGAAAAATTCAATTCAGTTCACTTCAGGAAAATTCAGTTAGTTTCCTCTCACAATTTTAATTCAGTTCAGTACAATTCAATTCAGTTCAGTTCAGTTCAGGCAAATTAGGTTCAATTTAGTTCAGTTCAGACAAATTAAGTTCATTTCAGTTCAGTCCAAAAGAACATAGCCTAACTCTCTTAATTGGAAAAAACTTTATGTAAACGTTGAGTAAATTACCCATTGGTTAAAAGCATTATTAATACATAGTGAAATATCCACTGAATAGATGTATCATTATTCCACTTAACTTATGTGATGCTGATTTGTCCAAGGACTATTTCTCTCACAGTCTTTTACACCAAAAAAATGATCATACACCCGGGTGTACCGTAAACATGACCTTAACCATTCCTAGTAGCAAAAGGCATTAGTCCATAATATGCAACACTTAAATATAAGGGGTAAAATAATGAGAATCTCACGGACCATATTTTCACGTGTCTGGGTTGTCAATAACCTGTCATAATGGTTTGCGCATGTTCTTCGACTTAGAGAACCACGTCAAGAGCATCTAAATAATCATGAAAATAGGTGAGCGGGTTCGCATCACCAACGCGAAAGTAGCAGTTGGTCCAGCTATAAGAAACAAATACCCAAGATGCTAAAAGCTCTCAAGTCTAATACTTCATCCGTTCTGTAATAAGTGAAACACTTCTCTCAAAAAACTTTCACATAAAAGATAGAAGTGTTTCACTTATTTCAGAACGCATGAAGTAATATAATAATCATAAAAGACCTTGTTGTTAGCATTTTCACAACAGGCCTTCTCTGTTCATTCAATTTCCACCATCTTTTTCCCTTCAATCATGCTCAGCTCGATCGTCGTAGTTAGAAATAATGATCCAATTACTTATGTACCTTTTTCATACTCCGTATAGAAGCTAATTGTATGATTATTCTGTTTTCTTGCCATCTATCAAATAGATACAAAAATATTTTACTTATTACAATATGTACAATTCAAGCTTAAAAGTTATTATTAATAAGGAAATATTAGACCATTAGAATTTTACAGTGATTTTGCTTTGCATTATATTCTCTAATTATACACCTAAAATGCTATTGGGCTTGATCTTGATACAGTTATTTGCGTTTCCGCAAACCCAGTATAATATCTGTTTCAATTTGAATTGAAAAAATCAATCAACTATAATCAACAAGCTAAAGGTATATTCAACATTATATTCATATCTGTTTGAATATTACAGGGTTATGGATATTAACATAATACTAATACAGTGCGATGACAAAATGACTACAATGCTCCAATCTTCCACAACATTATATTCTTACATTTCCCCAAATAGATAACAAGAATAGAATATTGAACAACAACAAAAAGAAAAAAGAAATTACTACATGACCACTAGACAATAGGACAGTCAACTTGCTCTCATAGCACCATCGATGACTTTCGATCCCATCTTCCACCAACGAGATCATGAAAGGAGAGAAAGAACTCAAAAATTGGGTAGATCACTCTAAAAAAGAGAGAGAATGAAAGATTATTAATAAAAAAAACAATGAAAACTAGAAGAAAAAAGAAGAATTAGGGGCTTACCACCATCGAAAGGATGATGACAACCCCAAACTAGAAGAACATGATTAGGGTTTTTTAAGAAGGAAGAGGAGAAAAGGGTGAGGAGGAGGCTAGGGGTTTTAACCAAACCCCACATAATTTACCTTTTACATGTAATTATATAAGGGAAAATTTCAAAAAACTACCTTTTATAAAATAAATTTTTCAAAAAACTACCTTATAAAATTTTTCTTTCAAAAAACTACCTTATACTACCATTTGACTTTTTTTTGTTGACGTTAACTCTTAAATAACAGCGGCCCTAGGTGTTGTTGCCGGTGGGGCAACAAATAAAAAAGAGAAGAACAAAAATGGAGGAGAGAGAAGCTAGCAGGAAATGGTGCTCGTTAAGAAGAAAATAAAATGAGGGCCAGTTTGGCACCCTATGTGGGTCGTCAGCGGTTCCTGGCCCGTGAGATCAAGGCAATAAGTAGCTATGAACCCGTCACGGGTGGTTAAACCTTCATTTAGCAATCAATTGGTAGTATTTTGAAAAAAATGTGTTGTATAAGGTAGTTTTTTGAAAAATAATTTTTAAAAGGTAGTTTTTTGAAAAAAAATTGTTATAAAAGGTAGTTTTTTGAAATTTTCCCATTATATAAACAATTTAATGCATTTCCATATTATAAAATCCTGTTTAATGTCTTTTTAACTTCAATTTTCTAACCATTTTTATCATTTTTAGATTATATTTTCTCACTACATTACTTTTTTTTACCAGGAGAAAAAAGATTTCATCCATAATAGATAGTCAAACGACACTTGTAATCAATTCCTGAAAAATCGAAAATTCCAACATAAGTACATAACACCTTAGAACTAGATACATAGCAGATTCGATTAAAATTAACCTTAATAAAAAACTTCATCTGAAGCAATACAATATGCGAGTTCGCTCTAATTTGGCTTAACTTCTACTGATGCATAGTCATTTGAGTGAAAATACTTTTGTTGTCTTATAGAATCTTACAAAGAATAGAGATTGTTAGATCGTTCTTCTTCATTAGACGAACAAACAAAGAAATTGAACACACTGGAATAAAAATCATCTTAAGGATGAGATATTCTTATTGGAAGCAATTAAAGGAGTTTTTGGTAAGAACACTAATGGAAGCCCCTATCAAGATTCACAATTGAGGCCAAGAAGAAAAGAGATGAAAGAAAAAGATAAAGGAGGGTAAAAAATGAAGGAAATAGAAAAAAACCTAGCGATGAAGACTAGGAAAAAACCCTTAAGGAGAAACCCTATTGGGAACAAGGACCTCCACTACATTACTTATGGGTTTTCCAGTACTGTTTTGCAGAATTTTGTGATTCACTTTTTCTTAGTGGGTGCTTGTACTATATTCTTCCTTTCTAGTTAAGAAAACAAAAAACCGTCTATAAATTCTTTTATTTTTTTGGAATTATAAAATATGGGTTTTGTTTTTATAGATGTTTAGCATTCTGGGTTATTGATGGTTTGATGATTTTTGGTGCAGTTGGTTGATTATAAGGGAGGGTTTAGCTTTATCATCTCAGATGAATGAGAGAATTGCTAGAGATTCTAGTTTTCTTGATAAAGTGTTTTCATGGTCTATTTATGAGATCTTCAATGATGAATTTTATAGTGAGAAGGTATTCCCACTTTCTCTCTCTTCATTTTTTTACTGAAATGGTTGAAGATTAGTTTGAAGATTTGTGGCTTGACATGAATTTTTGTATTTGATGCTTGTTGCTTGTCTGTTTTTCCGCAACTTCAATTACATTATTATATTATATTGTTTTTAAATTTGTCGTGGTTAGACTGTATGGCGTAGTGCTAAACATCGCTCCAAAATTTCTTAAATCCACCCTAAGCTCATTAAACATTTTCAACTTTACCCTTCCTTTTTTTTATTTTCTTTTCCCAAACCACCACCTCCTGCCACCACCACCCCGATTGCCACCACCTCCAGCCCTACCACCTGTCACCACCCGCCACCACATACCTCCCCCGCCACCACTTGCCACCATCCACTTCTGATTTTGTTTTTAATTTAGGGGCAGAACTTCTGGCAAGGAAGTTCCACCCATGGCCCCCAGACGTTTGGGCCATGGGTGGAACTTCCGACAATTTTTAATTAATGGGCGAAACTTCTGGCCGGGAAGTTCCCCCCATGGCCCAAACTTCTGGCTACCAGACGTTTGGGCCATGGGTGGAACTTCCTGGCCATAAGTTCCACCCCTAAAATAAAAAAATTTCAGAGGTGGGTGTTGGCAAGCGGTGGCGGGTGACAGAGGGAGATAGGTGATGGCGGGTGGTGGAAAAAAGAGAATCGATAAAATAGTAAATTGAAAATGAGCCCAGGCGATTTTAAGTAAATTTGGGACGGTGTTTAACAATCTCTGCGTAGTGTGATCATGATGTGATTCTTTTGGTGGGTAGTAATTATGTAGGGATTTGATAATCTATTATTTTGAGAGCGTTAGTTCATCTCAGAGATGTACATAATAAGATATATCTCATATTTTCGAGTATGTTCAAAAATTATTATTTAAATACAACCATATATATTTAAGAATTTTGAAGTTGATTGAATATGTTTTTTTAATGTTAAAGAAGGAAAATCACGATTGTATATTAGTTTCATTTTAATTACGAAAATGCCATTTGATTTACAAACTTTGTTCATCTTTATATGGAAGTTCAAACTATCAATCACGACTTTTAAAGTTGATTGAATATATTTTTTTAATAATAGTTTGTTTTAAGGTAAGATGAAGATTTCAAGTAGGGGTATTTAGATCCCACGTTGTAAAGGGCGAGAATTGATCCCCAGTCACATAGGGTACCATTTTTTAGTATAAAAGAAGGAAAATCACGAGTGTATATTGATTTACAAACTTTGTTCATCATATATGGAAGTCAAAATTACCAATTAAATGCAATTTTCAAAATTTTGATTATGTTTAGTTGTCAATAGTTTTTCATGTGTAGTTAGTACTTTAAGGTATCATTCCCAGATTTTAAAATGCCAGAACAAACTCTCTGCAAACTGGTATGGCAATTGAGACTTGAAGTTTTAGTTACCACTGTTTCAAAGCCCCCTGATCCTCACCTTATTCCACTTAGTTTACGTCATATATTTTTTTTTTACAATGGGGAAGATTTGCATTAATTAAAAACAGAAGTACAACCTAATGCTAATACAACCAAACATATAACAAAGCAAAATGAAACTAGAGGAGCTTCATTTGCTCTTACAGACTCTATGAAACAAAAACAAACTATTACATAACCAGACCAACTTAGACTACGCTCGGATGATAGTAGGTGGTGGGGTTGGGATAGAGGTCTTGTTGGAGCAGACCTGATATGAGAGGGAACTTGTTGAAAGACGACACCTAGACAATCTTCAGAAGTAGATTGCCGCAACTTAGCTAGTAGACCCCAATGCCTACTAGCCACAAAATCCCAAGGTCCTTGAAACTGAACACCTTCCTGGGATTCGACTGATAGAAGTACCCAAGACCCTTTTGCAAGGGTAACCAAAGTTTATTCTCGCAAGACTGAAACTAAAAATGTGTTGAGGTCATAACTTGCTCCAAATTAAATTGGAGGGCCTCCTACAAGATGCATTTTTTAGGTGTGATGACTCCAAAGGTCATCACTTGATGACCTTTGGGCGAATTATATTGAAGCAATTCACCCAATCTACGGATCCGAAGATCCAACCTTGCAATCTCTAACCTAGAAGATCTAACCATAAAAGGATTAAAGAGTAAACCTCATCTCATCTTTGCTGCCCACCTATCAGTACTAACTAACACCCAAGCACACCCATACAAAAAAAAATAAGGATAACCGGATTTGCATACAACTAAACTAAAACTTCAACAAATTACATCAACAAAACAAGCAAACCAAGTGAACATCCGAATCATTATACCACGCCGTCCACAGTACTATACCTTCCAAAAATTGACAATAACCTTCGCGAACCTGATGCTTCCAAGCCAACCGAATACAATAACCAACACTAACAGGGAACGGGGAAGGGAAACTACTCTCTAAACTCAAGACTAAATCAGGGGAACGGGGAAGGGAAACTACACTCTAAACTCAAGACTAAATCAGGGGAACGGGAAAGGGGATACTAAAACTTAACCACTATAACCGGAACCGGGGAACGGGGATACTAAAACTTAACCACTTTAACTGGAACCGGGGACCGGGGAACGGGGAAGGGAAACCTATGACCTAAAACTGAACCAGTAACAGGGGACCGGGGAGGGGAACCTAAACCTAGAAAACTCAAAAGATAGCCGGAGGGGAAGCACGAAGGAAAATCCTAACACCAATCCTGATGAACCGACTACAGGGAATGGCCGACGTGCGTGAATTCAGGAAACAGAGTGACTCGGCTATGGGGAAGAAAGTTTTCTATTGCAAAAATATTATTGAAAATGTTCAAGGGCCGCTATCACATATTCACATGGTATGCGCTCGGTTTTATCTTAGCAGATAATCTCTTAAGCTCTGTAGAGTGTACAAGTACATTATGCATCATATTCATGTTAAATTCAAGGTTGTTGGCTTTAGAATTTTAAGACCAATCTAACATTTTTTGTTCTATATAGGTTCAAATGTAGGCTCACTTTGATGACTTCTGATCATTATGCTTTCTGTATTAGGTGTTAGGTACTGTCTATGATTTACCTTAAAAGAAAAAAGGCTTTCTATGAGGGTTTCCCATCCTCCCTCTAGCAAAATGATTTGAGCTCTTTAGAAAAATTCTTTATTAATGCTGTGCAAGAAATTACTATCGGACTTTGGTGGACTCACTATGATGGATTTGTTTACAGATAACCTGATTGTCTTGTATTCCTCTTTAAGTAAGCTCAACAGAGTAAGAGGCTCTATAAGCGGCGTAACGCTAAATCAGTTAGAGGAGAGTACCTTGACTGGGATATTACTTATGAATTGCTTTTCCACATTCTCAACATTGGGTTATTGTCAGAAAAATGCAATATTTGCTCAAGTCCATGACATTCAATGCTTTTCAGGTCAAGAAGATTCCCGATTCATTTGAGACAATACCGGAGTATTTCTTCTCTTATGTTTATCCTCTGTTAGAAGAGACACGGGTTGACCTTCGTTCATGTTTGGAGATAATAGCAAGGGCACCATATGCTGAAATAGTGTCATATGAAAAAATTGGACGTGACAGATCACTTGTGTATTATGTTCAAACAAATGAATGGAGAAACAGGTTCAATGACCGAGGCAAGGAGCCATACAAGACATTGCCCGGTGATATTTTTGTTCTTGTTAAGTCTCGGCCTGAAACAATATATGATTTGCAAGTGCTGGCCCAAACATGGGTTTTGGCATCAGTCACCAAAACTTCGATGGATAAGTCAGAGGACGAGATAGATGACAACACTTCATCAACCTCTTTTACAGTGAAAGCTTCACGAGACATTGGGGAGATAGATGACAGCTACAGCTCTCTTTTTCTGGTATTTTTAAGGAATAGCACCACAAATAAAAGAATATGGAATGCCCTGCATATGTTTAAAAATATGAGAATAATACAAGGAGTTCTGCAAAGTAAATTGCCGGTAAGTTTGGGATAGGTATCATCGTGTGATTATGTTATCTGGTGCGTTTGAGTGGATTATGTATATTTTTGTCATTTTGACTAGCTTCAGAGAGTAATGCATTGTGGGAACTTTGGTGCTTAGTTTCATATTGTTTAACTGCCATTAGTAATTTAACAATAATAGCATAGTATATAAATATCCCTGTGCTTTTTCTAGCTTATGCATGTGTTATCTAGTATCTACCATAAACTTGTTTGGTAACAAACCCTTCCCCAGGAGGGGGTGTGAGCTGAAGGGATTTTCTAAACTTGCACCAGCAATTATGTCAAGTGTCACTTATGTACATCATATCTAAAATATTAGCTGTAGTTAAACAATCAAGTCAACATGACCTTTGTAGCAAGCATCTTAACTATATCGTTTGTTTTTAAGAACGAGCCTTTGAACTGCAATATAATGTGTGGATTACAGGATTGTGGCTCCACTCATAATGGGTGCTTGTCTGAAGACCTTTGTATGCAAATATCTTCAAGTCTGAATCCCTCGCAGTACGAGGCAGTTTTAGCTTCACTGCGAGCAATGCAGTGCGAGCACATGTCTCAAGTTCAACTTGTCTGGGGACCACCAGGAACAGGCAAAACAAAAACCCTTAGTACATTACTATTTTTCCTCAGGAAAATGAACGTCAGAACTCTGATATGTGCCCCAACAAATATTGCCATCACTGAAGTAGCTGACCGTCTTTTTGAGGTGATTACGAAGCCTTCTTCAAGGGATTCAGGAGAAACATCCGACTGTTTGGGAGACATACTCTTGTTTGGAAATAAAGATAGGCTGAGAGTAGGGCTAGATATAGAAGATATATATCTGGACTATCGCGTCAAGAGGCTAGCAGAGTGTTTTGCCCCCCTAACTGGATGGAGGAGTTGTTTCCTATCCTTGTCAAATTTTCTTGAGGATTGTGTTTCTCAGTATGATGTATTCTTGGAAAATGAGTTGATTAAGACGAGGGAACAAGGCGTGGATGATGTTAATGCTACAGAACAGATTGAATCATTTCTTGCTTTCTTTACAAACCGGTTCAAGGCTGCTGCGGAATTAGTCAGGCACTGTATTTTTATCTTCCGCACTCATGTCTCGAAAAGTTACATTGGTGAACATAATCTTGCAGACATGATAATTCTTGATGATCTGCTTGACTCCTTTGAAAAGTTGTTGCCTCAAATTGATTTGGGTTCTGATGGTCTGTTGGAACTTTTTTCTTCTGTCGAAGTCGAGGACTCTCTTGTGCATAGGGCAGGCCTCAACATTATTTCTCTGCTTTTGGCAAGGAGGAGAAAATGCATTTCCGTTTTAAAAAATCTGCATCGATCTCTTGGTGTTCTCAACCTTCCTAATATAATAAATAAAGAATCTATAACAGAGCTCTGTTTCCAGATGGCATCATTAATCTTCTGTACTGCATCCAGCTCTTATAAGCTTTTTACTACACCAATGGAACCACTAAGCCTTTTGGTCATAGATGAAGCTGCACAATTGAAGGAATGTGAGTCAGCGATACCCTTGCAACTGCCTGGTTTACGGCATGCTATACTTTTCGGGGATGAGTGCCAATTGCCAGCAACGGTTAATAGTAATGTAAGCTCTTAAATTCTAGCACTCAGCTTCCAGACAATATTCAATTTTCATAAGAAACTTTCATTTTGCAGCTATCTAAGGATGCTGGTTTTCGACGAAGTTTATTTCAGAGGTTGAGTTTGTTGGGTTGGCCAAAGCACCTCTTGGATATGCAGTACAGAATGCATCCTGCAATCAGTTCATTTCCTAATGAAGAATTCTATTTCAAGCAAATTCTGGATTCCCCCAGCGTTAGGCGTAAGAGCTATGAGAGACAATATCTTCCAGGGCTGATGTATGGGCCTTATTCTTTCATAAATATCTCTGAGGGACGGGAGGAACGTGATGATGATGGACGTAGTCTGAGAAATATGGTTGAGGCTGCAGTTGTGGCTAGAATCTTGTATAATCTCCACAAGGGTATGTTTTGATACTTTGGGATCATATAGCCTTAATGGTGTATCATTTTCTTGGTGCAGTACTAGATAGGAATCTGGTGTGTAGTTTGGAACAATTTTTACAGTGAAAAGAGAGTAGGAGACTTAATGATTAAGTGTCGCTAAAGAGTTTTTCTGTCAGATACTGATTGAGAAAAGAACTCATGAGCCCTTTAGAGCTAATTTCAGGAGGCAGTTAACAAGTATAGATTTTTCCGCGTGCTGTTATGTATACTGTTCTAAGATTTCTTATTCTTTTAGTCCTTATTTTCCTGAGCAATCAATTCCTTCCAGTGGTTGGGCTTCTTATAAATGCTGATAAACATGTATTTTAGTCCGTTAAGTGATCAGAAATTCGATCTGTTTTACAGCATGGCGCCACTTCTCTCAAAGGCTTTCTGTTGGTGTAATATCACCCTATGCTGCACAAGTTGTGGCCATTGACGAGATGCTTGGGAGAAGGTATGAAAACCTCAACAATTTTGGAGTGCAGGTGAAATCTGTTGATGGATTTCAAGGCGGAGAAGTGGATGTCATAATAATATCAACAGTACGATCTAATACTTCTGGAAATGTGGGGTTTATATCAAGTTCTGAACGTACAAATGTAGCTCTCACCAGGGGGAGGTGTGACTCTGAATTTTGGTTTGTTCATCTTTTCCTCTTCTTTTGTGGCTAACAAGTTTAACTTATGCACAGGCACTGTCTTTGGGTGCTTGGGAATGAAAAAACTCTAATTAGAAGCGATTCAGTTTGGAAAAGATTAATTTCCAATGTTAGGGAGCGTCTCTGTCTTTTCAGTGCTGATGAAGATAAGAGCTTGACTGAAGCTATGATAGATATTAAGAAGGAGCTAAATCAACTTGATGAATTACTCAATAAGGATAGTATACTTTTCAAAACTGCCAGGTGGAAGGTAATGCTCACTTTTGTTTTCTGCTGACATTTTCATCATCCATATTTGTTGAGGTTCTATCAGCGCAGTTTATAATATGCTTTCCTCCATTGTGCTGTCAAAGGTTATGTTTAGTGACAATTTCGTGAAAAGCTTTGCAAAGCTTCCATCTACCCGGGATAAGAAATCAGTGATGAATTTGCTTGTGAAATTATCAAATGGCTGGCGGCCTAAGAAAGTCAAAACTGATCCTGTCTGCGAGAGCAGTGTACAAATTGTGAAACAATACAAAGTTGAAGGTCTCTACATTATATGTACGAATGACATTGTAAAAGAATCGGGATACATCCAAGTGCTGAAGATCTGGGATGTTGTGCCACTGGAAGATGTAACAAAGCTGGTTAAGAGACTTGATAACATATATGGAGCTTTCACTGATGATTTCTTGCGTCATTGCAAAGAGCGTAGTCTTGAGGGGTATGCCTTTTCTCTCTATTTTCTGTTGAAATGGATACCTTCTCCTGGTTTCTTGAGAAAGACTTCCTCCATTTCATAATAGTTGTTTCCAAAGGAGTACGACCGTTTGTCAATGCACAAGTTTGAGAAAAAGTTGATTTTATGAAGATACATATTGAGATATATCTAAAAGATCCCACATGACTATAATTTTCTGCAAGTATACATAATACAAGAGGGTCGAAGTAGAGAATCTGAATAGTGTCAAAAGTCAATATGGTACAACTATTATAAAGCGAAGGTAGGATTAAATATTACAGTTAATTCCTCATTCTTATAATCATATTGGCTGCCTTTAGGGAGCTAGAGGTCCCAAGGACTTGGAGCAATTCAATTGACATTGTCCGATTGAAGAGCAACTATGCTGAGTCAACAAGTGCTTCTGATGGTGATTTGGATGGCACAAATTATACTGAGAATGCTAATGTTAGCGAGCTTGTTGTTAATGAAGTTCTACTCCCTATCTGCGGGTGTAGTAGGTCACCTGTTGTCTGATTCTGATGGTAAAGCTTTGGACTTACCCTTTGAAGTAACGGATGAGGAGCGGTAAATAATTATCCACCCAAAAACCTCCTTTGTTTTAGGACGATCTGGTACCGGAAAGACAACTGTGTTAACCATGAAACTGTTTCAGAAAGAACAACTGCACCACATGGCTCTTGAAGGCCTTGATGAAGTAAGTAGAGATGCCACCATTGCAAATGCTACCCCCACTGAAGAGAATGTAGAGAGGGAAAATGTTCTACGCCAGCTTTTTGTGACAGTTAGTCCAAAACTTTGTTATGCCATTAAACATCATATTTCTGGTCTGGAAAGGTACATTATGGAGTTTGTTCTCCTTTGTTTTGGATATTCATCGTTTGAAGTCTCTAGTAGATATATTTTAATTCTAGAGATACGGCATAGAGTCCTTAATATATCTCTGTCTCTCGCATCCCACCACCAATTCTTACCAATGTCACTTTTAACGCTCGCTAGCTGTTTCCCTAGATAACTTCTATATAGAGTCGTACATATTGTTGTTTTGTGTTTCAAAGCTGTGCATGCTAATTTTTGGTCACCCTGCAGATTTGTTCGCAATGAGAGCTCTTCTATGGCAAGTGTCCCCATTGATGCTGATGATATTGATGACAGTGATCAGTTTAGTGGTATCTCGGACTCTTTTGTTGGTGTTCCTCTGAAATCATACCCTCTTGTGCTAACTTTTAACAAGTTCTTACTCATGCTTGATGGCACATTAGGTATGTCATACTTCGAGAGATTTTATGATGAACTAAATCATTCATACGGAGGAAATTCTAGTACATCTGCTACCTCCATTATGAAAAGGAAATAGGTTAACTATGAGAAGTTTAATTTGTTCTACTGGCCCCACTTCAATTCACAGCTTACCAAGAAGCTTGATTCCTCTAGAGTTTTTACAGAGATAATTTCCATCATTAAAGGTGGTCTCCAAGTAGGGGAAACAAAAGATGGTAATCTTAGCCAGGAGGATTATCTTTGTTTGTCTGCAGGTCGAACGTCAACTTTAAGCCGGCAGAAGAGAGAGTTGATATATGTCATATTCTTGACTTATGAGAAGATGAAAGCAAAAAGAAGAGAATTCGATTTATCTGATTTTGTGAATGATCTTCATCGGCGGCTAAAACGTGAGAGATATGTTGGTGATGTTATTGATTTCGTTTATATAGATGAAGTTCAGGACTTGACTATGCGACAGATCGCCTTGTTTAAATATATCTGCAGAAATGTGGATGAAGGATTTGTTTTTTCTGGTGATACAGCTCAGACAATTGAACGGGGGATCGATTTCCGGTTTCAGGATGTCAGATGTCTGTTCTACAAGGAGTTTTTGATGAGTGAAAGAAATGATGTGGCCAATGGAAGCCAAACGCGAGGACAGATTTCTCCGATTTTTCATTTGAGCCTGAATTTTCGTACCCATGTTGGTATACTTAAGTTAGGACACAGTGTTATTCAACTCATTTATCATTTCTTTCCTCATTCTATTGACATTTTACCCCCCGAGAAGAGTCTCATCCGTGGAGAAGCTCCAATCTTGTTGGAGTCTGGATCAGATGAGAATGCCATTGTCACAATCTTTGGCAATTCTGGAAATATGGGTGGTAGTAATCTTGTTGGTTTTGGAGCTGAGCAGGTGATACTTGTACGGGATGATTGTGTCCGTAAAGAAATACTAAGCTATGTCGGTAAACATGCTCTCGTGCTAACAATTGTTGAGTGCAAAGGGTTGGAGTTCCAGGTAAATGAATATAGAATATCTATGTAAACCTATGCATCTCATCAAAAATTGATGAAAAGCCAATATGGGTTATAAATTTATTTCGTTTTCTTTATAGGATGTCCTCCTGTACAATTTCTTTGGGTCATCGCCATTGAAAAATCACTGGAGAGTCATATACGAGTTTATGAAGATGCAGGATATGCTTGATTCAAATTTGCAGCCGTCTTTTCCCTATTTTAATCCCGCAAAGCCCAATGTTTTATGCTCTGAGCTGAAGCAGCTATATGTTGCTATCACTCGTACTCGACAAAGATTATGGATTTGTGAGAACAAAGAGGATGTTTCAAAACCTATGTTTGACTACTGGAAAAAATTATGTGAGGTTCAGGTCAGACAATTGGATGATTCACTTGTACGTGCTATGCAAGTTGCGAGCAGTCCAGAGGAATGGAAAGCACGGGGAAGGAAGGTCTTTCTTACTCTCTGTTTCTTTCAATCTTCTGTTAGCAATTATTTCTCCCTTTCCAGTAGTAAAAACAATATCCAATTTCTTCTACTGACATAATGATGATCTGTATTTCTTCTCTTGACATAATGATGGTTATTAGTTTCATCTGCAGTTGCTGGCAGTGGAAAACTATGAGGTGGCAACCATGTGCTTCGAAAGAGCCGGGGATAGGCACTGGGAAATTTATGCTAAGGCTGCAGGGTTAAAGGCAGCAGCTGGTCGAACTTATGAATTAAATCCTGAAGAGGCTTTTAGCATTCTCAGACAAGCTGCTGAGCTTTTCGAAAGCATAAACGTGTATCGGAAAGCTGCAGATTGCTTCTATGAGTTGAAAGAATATGACAGAGCAGGTTTGCCTTAGTGCTTTGAATATTACTTGCTGCCATTTATAGTAGATATTCGTGTCTACTTATGCTGTGTAAACTTGGAGGGTTTTGATGATAGTATGAAGTAGATTTTTTATTAGGTTAAAAACTTAAAACCACTACTTGTAGGATGTTCCTGCCAATTTTGGGGATTGAGAGGCACACATTGTACAACCTTAGACTACTGATTGCAAGGATTATGCCTCTGTTTAGCCTCTGTTGAATCCTTAATTGGAGTACTGTCAAATTTTCAAAGTGGAGAACAAGGAGTTGTGGAATCGTTTTATAATTATTGGTAGTGATTATCTGAAACATGGGCCATATTAGTTCTGCAAAAATTGATTCTATTTTTTTAATGATGGGTTACAAGTTTAAAATATGTAGATAGTAACATAGTTAAGGTTTCACTTTGTCTTCATAAACTTATCATTCAAGCACATAATCGAATAACCATGATTCATAATGGCTTAGAATTTGTACTTTCTTTGTTGCTTTTAGTTAATAGGTATAATGTTTTGGTTTAGGAAGGGAAGGGAATTTAGATCGCTATCAATCAGGAATTGTGGGAATTTACTTGAACTTAGAACTGTAAAATATATTACTCGTTGTTACTTAAATTGTAATAGTAAAAGGTATCTGGCTGCTGCTTTTGATGGAAGACTAAGAAGCAAGAAGTCAGAGCACCACTACTTTGAACCCTCTTATCTTGTTTACTTGGCTCATTAGCTTATGATTTGTATATATATTGTCGCTATATCTTGAACATTACCTTGTACTTCCTCCGTTATTTTTCTATTGCAACAATGAAATTTTTACACTATTCATCCACAACCCTTTAACTATCTATTGTGATTTTTACGTAAAAAAAAATATAGTCATGTGGGGTCTTGTTAGATTCGTCTCGATGTATACTTTCAAAATATCAAATTTTTATAATTTTTACTAAACAGTAATTAAAGATATTAATAGTTGAAGTTGTGCATTAACAAGTGTGAAACTCTATTGTTGCAATAGAAAAAGAACGGAGGAAGTATATTTTATTGGGTTGGTGCTAAAAATTTGCATCCAAGTTGCTAGTGATCTATGTTTAATACAAGAGTGATACCTGTTTCTGGATGTGATTGCATTGGAATCAAATTATGATTTTTGTTACTTGATATTGTTTTCCTGTTTGATGGTTCTTGTGATGCTTTGGGATTTACAAAACTTTTTCACAGGTATAATATATCTTGAGCAAGGTAAGGAGTCGGATCTAATAAAGGCCTGTGAATGTTTCACCTTTGCTGGACATCATGAGCGCGCCGCTGATGTACATGCTAAGTGTAATCTCTTCTCTGAGTGCCTTTTGTCTTGCACAAAAGGGAAGTTGTATGACTTAGGCCTGCAGTATATTCAATTTTGGAAACACCAGGAAATGGGTGGAGAATTGGACATGATTGAACAAGTCTTCCTAGAAAATTGGGCTTTTTCGTTGCATGAGCAGGATGATAAGATAAAAACGATGAAATTTGTTAAGGTGTTTAGTTCAGAGGAGTCTATGCAAACCTTCCTCAAGAAAGTAGGTCGCCTTGATGAGCTTTTGGACTTGGAGGTAGAATTAGGAAACTTCTTGAAGGCTGCTGATATTGCAAGGGAAAGAGGGGAACTTCAACTTGAGGCAGATTTAATGGAAAAAGGCGGGCTTTTTAAGGAAGCTTGTGAATTTTTTTTATGGTATGCTCTTGCTGGTTGTCTTTGGGATGATGGTAAAGAGATACCAACTTGGAGACTGCCATGGACTTAGCCTTCAAGGTGGAAGAAAAATTAAAGCAAACCCAACCCAAACATTCCTTTACCAAAAACCCACATCACTCCGGCCCAACAACCAACAAATTCCCTAGCCAGTATTCGAATCCTATCCCAGGCCGAACTACTTATCTCAGCCCAAACTCCAACTCCACAAAAAGCCCAACCTACAACCCAGCCACCCCCAGGACTAACAACGGAGGGATAAGGTGATTATCGGACAAAGAATATCAACACCGGCGAGAATAAGGTTAATGTTACCGGTGCGACGAAAAATGGAGCGTGGGCCACCGTTGCAAGCGACCGGAGCTGAGCGTGTTGTTGGCCACGGCGGACGAAGAGGAAGACCTAGGGGATGTTGAGGTTCCTGAAACCGAATCTGAAGAAGCAAATCCACCATTGGTGTCACTAAATTCGGTGGTGGGATTTACTAACCCACACACCATGAAAATGGTGGGATCAATCGGCGGGAAAGAGGTGGTGGTGATGATAGACCCCGGAGCTACGCATAATTTCATTTCCACCGCCACCGTTACCTCCCTGCAAATTCCCACTACTACCACCGATCAGTTTGGCGTGTCATTAGGCACAGGGGTGGCGGTGCAGAGCCACGGAGTTTGTCAAGGAGTGAAGCTCCTTCTACAAGGAGTAATGGTGATAGAGGACTTTTTAACCTTAGAGCTAGGCCATTCGGACCTCATTTTGGGAGTCCAATGGCTGGAAAAGCTGGGAGCGGTCACCACAAACTGGAGGACTCAGGTCATGAGATTTAAAGCCCAATGAGAGCCCATTACTTTGCATGGGGATCCTTCGCTGGGCCGCACACGGATTTCACTCAAATCTATGATGAGAGCCATACAAAAGCAAAACGGGGGCATCCTTGTTGAACTGTATCTTTTGGAAACAGACCCAACTCACTACAACGGCCCAATCCCAACCAGCCCAGAAAACCCAACCCCACCTAATATACCCTTGTTTTTGGAGCCCGTCCTCAAACAATACTGGCCTGTGTTTAATATGCCAGTGGGCCTTCCCCCTAACCGGGCCCATGAGCACGCCATCAACCTAAAGGAGGGGACCAATCCAATCAGTGTGAGGCCCTACCGCTATCCCCAAATCCAAAAAAACGAGATAGAAAAATTGATCACCGAGATGATGGAGGCCCGCATCATCCAACCCTCCTCAAGTCCATTTTCCAGCCCCGTCTTGTTGGTAAAAAAGAAAGATGGGTCTTGGAGATTTTGTGTTGACTATCGGGCCCTTAACAAGGAAACAGTCCCCGATAAATACCCAATACCCGTAATTGATGAATTACTAGATGAGTTGCATGGGGCAACAATTTTTTCCAAACTTGACCTCAAGTCCGGATACCATCAAATAAGGATGAAACGAGAAGATGTTCCAAAGACCGCATTTCGTACTCATGATGGGCATTATGAGTTCTTGGTGATGCCGTTTGGGCTTACCAATGCCCCGGCCACATTCCAATCCTTGATGAACGATGTGTTCCGTCCCTTCCTACGGAAATTCGTACTTGTGTTCTTTGATGATATTCTCATCTATAGTCAAGATGAGGAGAGACACGCCCAACACATGGCCCAAGTGTTGGAAATCCTTACCCATAAGCTCTATGCAAATATGAAGAAATGTGAGTTTGGCCAAACCCAAGTTTCTTATCTGGGCCACGTGGTTTCAGCCCAAGGAGTGGAGGTGGATCAAAGTAAGATCCAAGCTATGGTGGATTGGCCTACTCCCCAGAATATCAAGGAGTTGCGTGGGTTCTTAGGCTTGACGGGCTACTACCGTAAGTTTATAGCCCAATATGCTACTCTGGCTGGGCCACTAACGGATCAGTTGAAAAAGGATTCCTTTGGGTGGACTGAGGAGGCAACTTGGGCTTTTGAAAAACTAAAGAAAGCTATGACTCAAACCCCAATCCTCACTATGCCAGACTTCAACAAGACTTTTGTCATTGAGGACGACGCGTCGGGCTACGGGCTTGGAGCCGTCCTCATGCAGGACCAACGGCCCATTGCTTATTACAGCCATACATTGGGGCCCAGAGGGAGAGCAAAGCCCATTTATGAAAAAGAATTAATGGCAATTGTCTTAGCTGTCCTTAAGTGGCGCCACTACTTATTGGGCCGCACATTTGTGATCCGCACAGACCAGCAGAGCCTAAAATTTTTAATGGACCAACGCGAAGTGGGCCCGGAATATCAACGTTGGGTCCGTAAGTTATTGGGCTTTGACTTCCAGATTCAGTATAAGCCAGGGGATTCAAATAGGGTCGCAGACGCCCTCTCACGTCGAGCTTCCCCTGAGCCCACGTTGGATGCTTTGATATCTAGCCCCATATCTAATTGGGCCAAGTTGGAAACCCAGTTGGGAAATGATCCTTTTATTTCTCATTTGATGACTGAGATCCAGAATGGAAAACAGATCAAAGGCTATGACATCCACCACGGGCAATTGCTCTACAAAGGCCGGAAAGTTCTTCCCAGCTCCCACCCCTTGACACGAGAGCTTCTCCAGCTCTACCACGACTCCCCCTACGGCGGTCACTCCGGCGACCTTAAGACTTACCTCCGGCTCGCAGCCGAGTGGTTCTGGCCCGGAATGCGAAAGGATGTCGCCACTCACGTCCGGCAATGTTCGACCTGCCAATTGAACAAGGCATCAACTCAATCACCGGCCGGGTTGCTACAGCCCTTACCGGTTCCGGCACAAGTTTGGGACGAAATTACTATGGATTTCGTTGAGGGGTTGCCAAAATCCAAGGGATTTGACATGATTTTGGTAGTAGTGGACCGATTCACGAAGTACGGGCATTTTATTGGCCTCTCCCATCCATTCACTGCCCTCACGGTGGCGGCCGTGTTCATCAAAGAAGTCGTTCGTCTCCATGGGTTTCCCGCGTCCATCGTGTCCGACCGCGACCGCATCTTTATGAGCATATTCTGGAAGGAACTTTTCCGTCTCCACAACACATCGCTTTTGCGTAGTACGGCGTACCACCCTCAGACCGACGATCAATCAGAAGTGGTCAACAAGTGTGTAGAGACATACCTTCGGTGCTTTGTGAGTGGGAAGCCCCGTACTTGGGCTCAATGGTTACCATGGGCAGAATTCTGGTACAACACTTCACCACATGTGTCCACAAAAATGACTCCTTTTCGAGCCTTGTATGGCCGAGAAGCACCCCACCTCCTCCGACACAGCCATGGGGCGACAGTGCTCGATTCCTTAGATCAACAATTGCAAGAACGTGATGCCATCACGGACGAGCTTCGAGCCCAAATGCTAATGGCACAGCAACGCATGAAGGCAGCAGTAGACGGGACACAAAGAGAAGAGCACTTTGGGATAGGCGACTGGGTATACCTCAAGCTTCAGCCCTACCGCCAAAAATCCTTAGCTCGACGGCCATTTGAGAAACTTGCTGCCAGGTTCTATGGGCCATACCAAGTGCTCTCTCGAATTGGGACAGTGGCGTATAAACTAGCCCTCCCACCTTCTAGTAAAGTCCATCCAGTATTCCACGTTTCTCAGCTCAAGCGTGTCCAGGGGCCTCCTTCAACTCCTCCTACTCCACTCCCTGAGCACATCAATGGCGATCTAGAGCTGGAAGCCACACCTGAAAAGCTGTTGGGAGTGCGTACCACATTGAACGGGGATGTCTCTACTTTAGAGGTCCTCATCCAGTGGCAAGGCATGTCTGAGTTTGAAGCCACATGGGAACAATTCTCACTCATCCACGAAAGGTTTCCTGCTTTCCACCTTGAGTACAAGGTGCGAGTTTGGGAAGGGGGTAATGCAATATATCCACCAAGACCACCCATTCGTTTCACTTACAGCAGGAGGGCAAAGCAGTGATATTAGCGAGTAGTGGTGTTCTAGAAGAATGTTCTGTCAATTCTGTCATTATCATTCTGTTATTTAGATGGCTGAGTCATTTGCAATTAGTTATAGAGAGAGAATAGTCTGCTGAGGTGTAAGAGAGAAGAGCATCTTTTTGTTATGGTAATTCTATATATAGCGAGCTAGTTGTGTAAAGAAGGCATTGAGAAATTAGCCAAAGTTTATTGTAATTGGAGAGAGTCTGCCTCTCGAAAGCAGTTCACCCCTTATTACCCATTCCTGGGTCTATCTATCTTAATACATCATCAGTTTTCTCCCTTCCTTGTGTCTTTCCTTGCTGCGCTACACGTGGGTTCACCACAGTTGGCCATTGAAGAAATTCCTACATATGGAGGAGCTGCTACTGAGAGCCAAAGCCTGTGCTTATAATGTTGAGCCACGTGATCTTTATAGGACTGTATCGTCTGTATGTACAGATAGCCAGATTTTGTTGAACAGAAACTATTCACTGTCTGAGCTGAAAGAATTTTTTATCATTTCTCAAACACATAAAAATCTGAGAGGGGAAATACTATCGATCAGAAGAATCCTGGATTTGATGCTTCAAGTTGATATTTCGAAGTATGAGCAGGAAAGCGACACCATAGAAAGTTCGCCTGTGTCACATCTTGAAAGAATTTCTAGAAACAAGGTCTCTGTTGAAACACTAATCTACTCTTGGAACTTGTGGAAGGACACTGTTTTGAGAATATTCAAGTTTCTCGAGGCAGTGGATGTAAATGAAACTAGTGATTTAGCCGAACTTGGAGAATTTTGCTTAAACTACCTTGGGGTTCGAAGGCTGTTTGTTAGTACGGGAACAATTTATGTTTGTCTGTACCCTGATGATGCTGAGTGGATGAAGGAGGCTGGCAAAAGTTCTTTTGGAAAGTTTGGAAAGTTGATCAGCGTTGATATACAGCACTTGAAAGCTGATGCCCGCAACCATTGGTCCCTGGAGTTACTATCCACTGGCATGAAAGTGTTGAATGCTCTTGAAGCACTTTGGAAGAATGCATGGAGGGGTTCTTTGTCTGAATTTAGAAAGGCTAGGTTATTACTCCATCTTTATGAAGTTGCACAGATGCTATCCTCCCAGACACCTTTGAAGCAGAAGTATCAGGATGTAAAGTCGCTGCAGGGTTACGTTGATGTTTCAGTAGGAGAATATTTTAAATGCATGTTTCCTCTCGACTGGAGAAAATCAGTGAGCCAAAACATTATGTTTTTGAGAGAGATGGAGATTTCTCGGAAAATACTAGGAGTAGTCTTAGTACATAATGTTCAAGGGACAAATATTTTAACATATGGGCAACTTAGAAGTGTAGCCATGGTGTTGCTCGGATCTCCTAAGGGTAAAATTGAATTTTCACATGTGGTTCTTAAAAGACTTGATGATGATTCTCCCTGGAAACCACTTCTTCAGGCCGTCTCTCAGTGTACTGAAGCTCAAGGTCAACAGGCCGAGCCCCTTGCTTGCAAGCTTCATAGAGCTCTAAGGAATGTTTATGATGCCAATTGGAGGACTAGAGATTACATACTGCCTAGCTGTTTCTTATATCTTGTTGACCGTCTAATGTTATCCCTTCTGGAGTTTCGTGGCTGCGTACTGATGACTAGATCATCTCTTGTTGAATGGTTTAATCATCTCGAGTGGAAAGCCAACCTCGGTACACATTTAGTGTCTGCTGGTGATGGATCTGTATTTTTGCGAGACACTTATTGCCTTTTGGCTCGCATACTTCATCAGCTTCTCATGAAGAAACATGAAACTGTGCAATGGGTTAAAAATGTTGGCATTAATGCAAGGGAACACTTCCCAGTGCTGCTTCTCAGACTAGTTGTTCTAATGTGCTTGCTTCATCTGAATTCCAATGAGTATATGGAAGAACTTCTAGATGTGTTAGATTGGAAAGAAATTTCTGTGCAATTACCACATGCATTTTCAAGTGCCCTACGAAAAATAAGCAAGGTTGGCTTTAACAATGCTGTTGCTGAAGCGCTAAATGCAATTGGGGATCCCCTGGTGGTTGTAAGAACTGGAAAAAATCTTAAGAGAGTGTCTTGTAGGGGTGCTATTTATCTGGATATTGTTGACCAGAGTAAAGAGGAGTTGCAGAGAATACTATTTTCGGATAAGGTGAATGCTTGTGCAGATAGAGTTAATGATGCTGATTCCAGTTCCACTAGTTTCCTTCCAAAGAAGAATGAAGGATGTATTGAGCTCCAAGATGGGATCGTTTGGGAAGTTTTTGATATGTTGAAGTTGATGGAGAAGGAAAATGAGGAAAGTAGGCACATCTTTGTGTCTAATGCACCAAAGATTAAGGTAATTTAAGTACTTCAGGACTATGTTACTTGTCTTAATGTTCGGGTTTGGCTATTTATAATAAATATCTGTGAATATGGTAAAAAATGAAGTGTTCTGTCGAGGGTCCAACACGGGTAGCCGAGATAAAATGACGAGTCCAAGTAACATATAATTTGCAATAGTTCTTTATACTTAATTTTGTGTTCTTTTATTTTACTTGTTACTTTCTTGTTCCCCTAACAGGTGCAGATTGACAACATACATACACTGATGACAACCGCGATAACATGCCATTGGAAAATGATACATGTACTGATGATGAGCACAAGCTCTTTTTAGCAGAAGGTGAATGCCTGCTTCTTGAGTTACAGCTCTTGTCGGCAGCCATAGATACAAGGTTTGTTCAAATTTCTAGCCCAAGTGGAGAACTTTCCTCTCTTTTTCTAGTTGCGGATGTGATTTCTTCTCTAGCCTTGACTTTTGGGTGTGCCTAACACTTGTTTAGGTGTTGTTTGGTTGGACGGAAAACATTGTCAATGAACGTGATGGTCTAGCAATTATAAATTAGGATTCTATGGTTCCTTGCAAAAAAAAGTTAGAGAAGAGAAAAAATAAAATCGAGGGAAAAGGATAAATGGGAGAAGACAAAGAGGAATGTAAGGAATAAGGAGAAAGAGACAAAATGCATGTCCGTACACATTTTCTTGGAGAAGTGGTTTTCTTAATTTTGCATATGTGAGAGAACCATTTTTCACCCTTAAGAAAACCACCATTCTCACAAAATGTTTTTTTCCCAACTGGGCACTTGCTTAGTTTACGCCTGATTAGTTTTTAAACCACATTTCTCTGCATGGTTATTTACTTAATTACTTTGTGATTGAATGTTGTTTTTTGCAGTGGACTGCAGCTGAAAGATAGCATGTTGCTGATTGAAGACATTGCTAAACGACTGTTATCAAGAAAACCGGTATTTGAGCATTTCCTGAGTTTGCTGATTCCTCAAACCGATTTGAATACTTCTTCTCCGCATAATCGCGAGGAAAATGTTCCTGAATTAGGAGATCAAGGACATGCTGAAACTCAGGGTGGCGTGAGGTGTGGGGTGATGTGACCCCACTTAAATCTTGATTTGCAGTATATTTTGGTCAAAATGTAGTTTTATTTCTGAAAAATTGGACCATTACACCTACTAAAATATTGGGAAAAAAATATTTTTTGAACCCACTAATATGTTATTCTGGATCCGCCACTAAGTGAAACTGCTGATGATATCAACTATGTCGAGGAGGGTCAGATAGATGATTCTTCAGATGTTGCTCCTGGAAAGCAGCAAGAAGACAGTCAAGGTAGAAAGTAGAAACCAAGAAAAAGGAAGTAAAAAGTCGAGAAATGCCAAGAAGAAGAAGAGCAAAGAAAAATAGATAGTCCTGGAGAAGTCATTAATTAGATACAAGTCCATGTCCATAATCTTATGGCGTTAAGATTTTGGAAACCGAAAGCTGATGTGTATATTTGTAAGTAGATGATGTTCTTGTGGCTTATCTAAGATACCTCCTGATGTTTTCCTATGCAGCTATCCTCCTTTTTTGAGAATATTATACAGGAGCATCCTAGTATGGCTTCGATTGTGAGCCTATAGAGTATATTGTATGAGTAACTGTATGAGTAATGTAATTTAAGTTTCATATCATGTTACAAAGAGTAGTATAAAGTTCTGAATTTTTTTATCAAATGGGTTTTCAGGAGATCTGAGTGATTATATGGCACTATGATAAGCTCCTGAAAGTGACGTCCCTATCCAATAATACCTTTTGAATACGTGTACTGAGATTAGTACCATATTAAAGTTTAGTCACAAAACCTTTACGGGTATAAGTTCGTCTTCGGTTCGGTTTTAGGACAAAACCAAACCGAAAAGAAATAAATTCGGTTTTAATATTTCCAATCCAAATCTAAACCGGAATTCGGCTCAATCCAAACCAAACCGAAATTTAAAAACCAAAACCAAACCAAACCGAATTTTTATTATATTCCAAAATCCAAACCAAACCGAAATTAAACCAAACTTTTTGATAAAAATAACCCCGGTTTTCAAGACTTGCAAGTTTGAAAAGTACAACATACAATGTACCAACTGAAAATGGCAGCAGCAACATTAAATTCCCAACACTTGATACATGTTTATGGTTATACTACCAAACCATTTCTTAAAATATAAACACTCATTAAAAATCCTAAATTAAGTACATAAATAATTAAATGGCAGCAGCTAGAAGCAAGAAAAGTGAGAAAATTCCAGCATCTAGGAGCAATAATGACATAGTAGCTCTTCGACCTTATCTTCAACCATGAGAGGAGAGAGAAATGGAGGAAAGGAAACCCAAAACTTACTGACTTAAGAGAGAGAGGACAGAGGAGCAAGAAACGACGTGACTTACTTAGGGTTTTAGTGGAATTATGGTGTTCTCACTTCTGAATTGGTGACTAACGTGACTTTGGGTTTATGAGAAAAGGAAACCCAAATTGGTAAAAGGCCAAAATCCCATATTTTTTTAGAGTTGGAACGGGACTTTGAATATATAAACCTTGACATGGCCCTATATATCTATATTTCGATTTGGTTCGGTTTTTTTCGGTTTTCCAAAATCAAAATCGAACCAAACAGAATAACCGGTTTTTTTCCCCCCGAATCCAAACCAAATTACTAATTCGATTTGGTTTTCGGTTTTTAACCAAATAACTTACACCCCCTACCAAGGAGTAGGTTGTGCACATTATAGCTGATTAGGATGTGGATTGTGGATAGTGCTCATACCAAGCTAAGCTTGGTCTAGTGAAAAAGGATTACATTAGTTGGAGGTTCAACTTCCACTAGGATTACTTTGTAAGAGGAAACAAAGTTTGATTTCTAATTTCACCTGCGAGGAGGATCTAGCCCGTAGTTCCCACTGTTTCACCAGCCTAAAAAAATGTGGACTATGCTCATTGGTAAAAAACTTATATGGACTTGGTCCACGCTAAATTAGTATGGACCTAATACTTATTCATGTGATTGATATAAAAAACAGGTCACTATATAAGAAAAATACATATAAAAGATGAGTAGATATAAATTGTGAAGTTTGACTATGTGAAAGAAAAGGTTACTATGTCACAAAATGAAAATTTCATCATGATAAACTAATGTGAAAAAGAATGACTATATTAAAAAAAAACAGTCACTATGATAGATATTAGCTGTATAGGAGTTAACTTAAGATTTAAAAAGGTTACTATATGGGAAAAAAGGGTCACTATGTTAAATAAGTGTTTTTGGTCCACAATAATATTATTGTGGACCAGGTCCACCTAAGACTAACTCATGAATGCTCATACGTAAAAGAAAGAAAAAAGAAAGAAAAAAAAACAAATGAAGTATTATTTACTACTAAATATAAAATATTTCATGATCCTTTTGAATTTTGTTATTATATAACTATCTTAATTGCTAGTAATTGTCTGCCCAAATTTTGTTAGTAAATGCAATTCGCTTTCAAAGAGGTTTTACTGATGAACTCATAGTGTTGATAAACGAGAGTTAGTTTTCTGAACTTCTATTCATCGCCCTAAAAGTACTTAAAATTACCCCAAAAAAAGTTGAAATTACATCTCTAACATTTTCCTTCTTTTTCCCTAAACCACCACCACCACCCACCTCACTCCACCACCATCCACCTCCTGCCACCACCACCCCATCGCCCAGCCACCCACCAGTCGTCGAATTTTTTTTAGGACCATCGAGCGAACGTCCAGGCCAAACGTTCGCTCGATGGTCCTAAAAAAAATTCGACGGCTTCCAGGTGGGTGGTGGAGGAGGTGGTGGGTGGCAGTGGGGAGGTAGGTGATGGCGGGTGGTTGCAGGGGGTGGCAGGTGGTGGTGGGTGGTGTGGAAAAGAGGAAGGGTAAAATAGTCTATAAAAATAAATTTGGGGCGATTTTAAGTAATTTTGGGGCGACGTTTAACAAACCCCATTTTTTTATTGCTCTGTTGGAGGCCAAAGTGAATACATAAATAAGTCTTCGATCTTCAAACATAGAATGAACTTGTATTAATATGTAACTAACATAAATTAGATTTTCTTCAGTTATTATATGTCATATATATTTGCATTTCTTTTTATTATCTGTTGACGAACCAAACCATGCATAATTGTGTAGATCACTTAATTTCCAATCAAGTAAAAAGTAGCTCATGTCAAACCATTTACTCTATGCAATATGTATAAGACCATTATCTCTCTCATCTTCCTGTTTTTCCTCCTCCAACTCCTTTTTTCTCTCTCCCTTACATTTGGCGTACTGCTCTACTTTCCTTCTGATTTTCAGAAACAGCAGCAGTAACTTCAGGGCCGTCTCATATAATATAAGGGCCCTGTGCTATAGTAAATTAGGAGGCTTCAAAGAGTAAAAAAAAAGACGTCATTATATAAATATCAAAAGTTAAATTTCATACAACTAATAAAAGTTGTGTTTTTTCCGAACGAAATTCTATAATATACTACATAATACAAAATGCAACTTATATGACTTAGTAATCTCACTACAAGAGAATAATAAGTATAATCCCTACAAGTGAAGTACAAAGAAAACATCATTGAAGGTGAATTTACATAATTTTGTGATATAAATGTCAAAATTGAAAATATTTCAAAAATAATAATTAAAATTAACATATTTGTGAAACTACCTCTTCTTTGGCGGTTGCGTAAGCTCTAGCGGCATTTTGTAAAGCCAGAAGTTTATGAAAATTAAAGTTAACATAAAAATCTACTTGATTTCGCCTACGCGGTGTGAGCGCGTATTAGATTTGACTACCCCACTGTTAAGGTTTTATTAAAAATTGTTTTGAAAGAAGTCGCCAACAATTCTTTTTAGAAAGAATCATAAACCTAATTGGATATGGGAAAATCGTAGGGACAAATTATCCAATGTAGATTTCCCCGTCCTGACTCCATAGATGGTAAAAATGAACCAAAGATTGAGTTTAGAGGTGAGGGTACGAATATAGTCAGGAACTATATTGCCCATTGATGACCTATACTAAATATCGATTCATTACAGATTTTATGCCGAATATTTAGTCTAAATTGGTTCAGGAAACACATAAAATACTATTTTTAGTGACAAGTTATTATGCAATCAATATTACAGGGAACCTAGCAGGTTGTCCAAATTAATATGATTAATATTAGAACAGTTCTTTAAGTCTTTGATTAGCAAAAATAACATGTGGGTGATAAAAGCATTAAAGCAGGACAATCATATAATATGACAATCAGGCAAACATATAACATATACAAAGGCATTGAATAATAATAAAATAAAATAAAAGAAAGTATAGAAAAAGGGTTAGAATATACAATATAGCGATTTTACATTAAAGATCTACATCAGGAAAGAAAACTATTAGTAACTTCAATATAAAAATAATTTATTTAAGGACCCTCAGGATTATACCGTGACTTGGGTCTGCAAGATTCACGACCTTCGGGACGAGCAAATCGTGAAGCCTGAAAATCTGAATGTCTGAAAGTATGTAGATTGAATGTGTTTTGAAAGTATGAGTTTTTGTAGGGAAATTTTGTAGTTCGTAGAGAGGTTCGTAAAGTATTCGTCGAGTTCGAAGTGTGTTAATGTGAAAAATCCGTTCTTTTTTCTATACGAAAATCAAGCCTATTTATAGGAAAAACGGCACTGCGCCTCATGCGCCAACTGCGCCTGGCGCAGCAGACGTGTCAAGCGCATGACGCGGCATGACCGGTAAAAAGCGTACACGTGGTACGCGCTTTTGAAAAAGATAAGAAAGAAAGTTCGCGTCTCAAGTAGAGAACTGCGCTTGACGCAGGACTCTACATGAAACGGAAGTCTACGTGGCAATTCTGGTGCGCTTGGCACAGGCTGTGCGCTAGGCGCAGCTTACGTGGAAGCCCACGTGTCAGGACACGTGCGCTCGGCACAGTCAGCTGCGCTCAGCACAGTCAGTTGCGCTCAGCGCACCGCCTTGTTTTTTTATAGTTTTTGATAAAAAAAGACGCATTTTAAAGATTCTCATTTATCTTTTAACTCCGAAAATCTGATTTTACGGAATGAAATCCGATTTTTAACTTATAAAAAAAAAAATTTGAAAATATTTATTTAATAAAATTAATTAATTAATTATTGTTAAACAATTAATTGGGCTTTTCAAAGAATTGGGCTCAAAGTAATAATTTAAAATAGGACTTTGACACTTTTCGAAACTGTTTTGAATGGCTTTTCAGACTGCTCTGCCTTTGGGTCGGACCAATTAAGACCACGGTTTGTTTCATCATCGGATCCTTAAATGGGGAGACACGATTGTGTGTCTACAGAAGCCCCCACTTTGACTGAGGTTCAGGAAACCGATAGTCAAAGTATACGGTGTCGGGACGGAGAACGATTCTAAACGCTCTGTAGTTTAGAACTGATCTATAACCGCCGGTCTGATCTGCAAAACAAAGTTAGTATGCAGGACAATAACTACAAGCAATCTGATTACCTGCAGGGAAAGATGTTAGCAAATAGGTGCAAATAACTCACATAAGTACATAGTGATGCAATAATGCAAACTTAGACTCTCTAAGGATGCATGAGACGCAATGCAAGGATTAAGGTTATGCAAAGCTAAAGGGGTGACACGTCATGCAAGGTCAGGGTTATGCAGGACTAGAATGTATGAAATGCAATGCAAGGTCAGAGTTTTGCAAAACTGCAATGCAAGGTCAGGATTTTGCAAGGCTAGAAGATGTGTAGAATGATAGAATGATAGACTGATTAGAAATGCGTAGAATGATTTTCGAAAATCGTTTTTAAATAATCGAGGTTCATAAACGAGGTCCTTGATAGGCTGTCGTACATCCGTCAATAATAATTCCTGCAAAACCTTCTAACAATGTAGTAGGGTAAATAGGGTCGAATCCACAGAGAGATGGTCGTTTTAATCTAGCTTCTAAGGTATAGAAAAACTAAACAAGATCAGTAAAATTGAATATTATAAGTTCTAAACTAATCAAACTACGAAAATCAAACTAAAAAGGATCTAGGGCAATGGTTTACCATGTTTATAACTATAATATATCAAAATATCATCAATGGTTCAATTAATCAGATATCTAGAGCACATGTTAATCCTATGGTCGGCCTTAACGCTCTCAAATCAACATATGCTAGTACGGTCACTCAACATAATCAGATTTGCTAATTGTAGGTAATCCTCTAAAGAGTACTATCTCTCGATCTATGACTCGATATTAGCAATATTTAATCAGACAATTGATCAGATTGCAAGATTAATAATATAAACACTAATCAATTAGAAATATCAAGACTAATCAAACCATGAATAAATATCAATCAATAATCATATCTTATAAACATGGATTCCCAAACCCTAGAAAATAAGACTACTCAATCATGAAACAAAGAATAAAAACTAAAACTATAAAAGAAAACATAATTAAAGAAATCAATGAAAGAAACTAGTAGAATTCATGAATTAAAGAAGAATAAGAAAAACTAGGGTTTACAACTAAAACTAGAGAGAAAGAGAAGAAGACTAAACCTAAAAACGCAGAAAAATAAGATGTCTAATCGAAAATACTAAAAGCCTATTTATAGTTTTTACAAAACCGGCTAAAAAAAGGCAAAAATTAACCTTCCCGAAAAATCGCACGGTCGACCGGGCCAAACCTCCCGGTCGGGCGACGGTGATCTAAAATTACGATAAAAGGGGAGATCCAGCCCGGTAGGGCGCGTAAGCAGTTTTGGCGCCTCTTTCGCCCGGTTGACCGGGCTAACAAGTCTTGTGCTTTGATGAAGATTTTTTCTCGCCCGGTCGGGCGAAACCGAGCGGGAAAACTTTTATTTTGCATAAACTTGCGAAGGTTGTACCTCTCGAATGAAGTCCATTTGGGGCGTGTGACCTACCGTTGGAAATACCTTCAAGTCTAGTTTCCAACCCAACTGGAATTTCTTGATTATCAATTTTTTGTCAAAAGTTATGATCAAAATAGTGAACAGATGTCAGTTTTGGCACTTCTTTCACTAACTATTTGCTTCATTCTAACTCGAGATTGTCCCAAACGGATGCATTGTGATCCTTGTGCAAGCTATCTTCATCCTCAATGCTTAATAGGCTTGATCTTAGATAATCATAATCAATTTGCATCAAAATAACCTGAAAATCATCGAAACACGCAAAAGGGGAGTAGTAGAGCACAACTTACGTAATTCATGCCATTATGCACCTAAATGCTCTAAAAGGAGTTCTAAATGCAATCAAAATGCATCTAAAATCTATATATAAAAGTGACACATCAGTCCTCAGATTACAACTCTTCGGGAGTTTGATTTGAATTGGAGGAACCACCACACGTAGGAAGCCCCCACTTTGGGTGAGTTTGCCTTGAATTAGGCATGAGCCTTAATCGAAATGTACTTGATCTGATATTGAAAAGTAGTTGATCTACTTGAACGTTGAAAGTTGTCACTGGGGATTCTTCATTGGGAAGTTGATTAGGCAAAGTCAAATATCGCTAGAAACCATGGAATCATCGGAGAGTCCTTCAGGGACAAGGAGAGCTTGGATTGAAAAATAAAAAGGTTCAAATTTGTGACTCAAATGAATGTAGGTGGGAAAAGGCTTTAACGAGGCTAGGCGTAGACTCGAGTCTATGTCGGGATCTAGAAAGAATATGCTCCTAAATTCTAGAAAGTCAAATCATTAGACCATGACTAATTTTTATTTTATTGAAGTGGTCGGACCTCGAGATGAGGATTCCTACGTATCCTTGCGGAATCAGACCATTCGTAGTTCTGGATCTGATTTTTTACTATATTTTTTTTATGTGCCCTAACTTTTGCCTAGGCAGCCATTTTGGGTTTTCAACCTAGTGGGCTTGGACATACCTTGAATAAGGAGTTAAGGTTGATGAAAGGTTTGAGGTTTAGATGAAGGTTGAATTGGTTAGGATAAGGTAAGGATTGGATTTGGATTAAAGATTAAGGGTTTTGATGGATTGAAGGATTTCAATGAGGGATAGAACTTGTGTGCAAGCCCCCTAGCTTGACTTTTATTTCTTTGCATTTGGCTCTTTCTTTTTTTTGCATTTTTTCCTTTTGTCATGTGCGTTTTCTTTTTGCTTTTGCTTTTTTTTCGCACTTTGAATTTTTTTCACTTTTTTGTTTTTGCATGGCATTGATAAATTTTACGGTTTTTTCACCATATACCCCTGACAAATTTTTTTTTGCACCATATACCCTTTCAACTTTCCAAATTCACCATATATCCCTCACATTTGAAAAATTACATCCACTTACCCTTAATGACTAACGGCGTTAAACTCCGTTAGTCATTAACCCTTAATCCCCCCATCTAACCTAATTAACTAACCTAAATCTACCCCTAATCCAACCTAATTAACTAACCTAAATCTACCCCTAATCCTAATCCTAATCCTAACCCTAACCCTAACACTTAACACCCCCACCCCTCCCCCACCCCCCTTACCTCGGCCCACCCTGCCCCCCACCGCACCACCCGCCCTCCACCCCACTGCACCACCACCCTTCCCTAGCCCCCCCTCCCTCCCCCCCCGGCCTCCCCTTCCCCCGCAACACCCTCCTCCTCCCCTCCCCAAGCACCCCCCCTCCACCCTCCCCACAGCCCCCTCCCCTTCCCCCGCCGTCGCGCAACCCCCTCCCCCTCCCCTTTTCCGCGACGCATCTGCTCCTTTTCTCTCATCGCCATTGAAATGTCGAGGGGCGAAGAACAACAACAAACGGTTGAAGCTTGAAGACAAATGACTCGGGGCGAAAATTATAAGGGGTTTGGGGTAAGGGGTTCAGGCGGGTTTCGGGGAGGATTTCGAGTGGGTGTTGCGATAATTATAAGGGGTTTCCGGGGCGGGGGCTTGAGACGGAGGGGGTTGCGGGGCGGGGGGTTGCGGGAGTGGGGAGGCAAGTGGCGATGGTTGATGTGGTCTGGTGGTGCGCCGGTGCGATGCGGTGCAGCGGGAACGCGGAGTGCGCGGTGCGGGTAGGGATGCAATGAGGAGATGTCGTTCCCGGAGGTGCTGGGTCGCCGGAATTTTGAGCGCAGTGGTACTGGTGGATGTGGTCGGCGAGGTTGGTGCCGGGTTCGGGGGTCGTGGTGGGTTGCGATGGTGAGGTGAGGACTGGGGGTGGTGGACGGTGGAATGGGGTAAGGGGTGGGGGAGTGGGGAGCTGGGGTGGGTAAGGGTTGGGGGAGTGGGGGTTAGGGTTAGGGTATTAGGGTTAGGGTTAGGGTTAGGGTTTGATTTAGGTTAGTTAATTAGGGTTAGGGGAGGTTTAGGGCTTAATGACTAACGGAAGTCTAACGCCGTTAGTCAAAAGGGTAGTCTGATGTATTTTTTGAAAGGTGAGGGGTATATAGTGAATTTGGAAAGTTGAAAGGGTATATGGTGCAAAAAAAAATTTGTCAGGGGTATATGGTGAAAAAACCGTAAATTTTATGTAGTAAGGCTTGCGCACAAGTTTGGTTTAGGGTATTGGAAGGCTTGAAGGTATTTGTGGAGCTTTGATGCTAAAGGGATTGTTTGGTTTATTGATATGATGGTTTAAGAATGATGACTTATGAAAGGTAATGGAAGGGAGAGGGGAATAACTCCTGATCCAAAGTATGTCGTCTTTTTTTTTCTCTTTTTTATTATTGTTAGTCAAGTTCATTAGGTGATTTGAGTTTCATCATTGAATTAGAATCATAAATAAAATGATGGAAGGCCAATGAAAATGAAAATGGAAAGGCAATAATAGATGAAGTCCTATAGTGACATAGACTCGATGGGAAAGGAGAGAAATGGCTCAGGGTAAGGACTCTCTGACTCATCTTAGGAAACCAGAAATAAAAGACTAAGCCTGTTGGATTGTCGATGCACTGCGCAAGGGGTTGTTGATGACGTTGACTCTCGTTGTAGTAAGCATTAGAAGTTTGTTGTTATCGACCATGTTTTACAGTGCATTTGTAGGATCCAACACTAGGGGTTTGGAGTCACCCTATAGAAGTGATCGCGCCTCTATTGTGAAGGCGGTAGACCCTATGGAAGTGATCACGCCTCTATTGTGAAGGCGGTCAAAAGTAATCTTCATGACTCTAAATGAAGTCGGGGTGGTGATAGTGCGATTGATGAGCTTTAGAGTAGGCTCACATTTTGTTCCTCCTTTAAGCGTTCTTAAGTTATAATCTCTCGACCGGTCATGAACAAAATCGACAAGTGGACCTTGCTTGTAAGTTTTAAGAAATGATTTTCGAAATGAGAAATGGAGACGAGAGATGGAGATGAGAAATGAGAAATGGAGATGGAAAATGGAAGATGAGAAATGAAAATTCAAGTGGAAATGGAAATGGAAAATGATTAGAAATGAGTATAGAAATGGTTATGGATTTTGGACTAGTATGGACTTGACCATGATGGAGACATGGGCCTAACTATATGCAGATGCAGACATGGACTGGACTATGCAAGCAAACTGGACTCTACGATTGGGTTTAGGAGAGACTAGACTTTGAACTTACGGGTGAGCAAGCAGGCTAGACTTTTAAGGAAGGCTGGACAATGAGGGAGACTAGACTCTTAACTTAAGGCAAGCAGGTTAGACACAACAATTGCCTATAGACTTAAGGAATGGTAGACCTTGAACTTACGGGTGAGCAAGCAGCCTAGACTTTAAGGGATGAACTTTTATAGTCCTAAGACTGGATTTTTATAGTCCGAAGACTGACTAGGGCCTACATGGAGATGCAAACTAGACCTAGGAATGAATTGGGCCTAAATGGACCTAAGATTTGGATTGGACTAGACTTAGACTTAGATTGGAATTGATTAGGGATAGACTTGGACTAGACTTCACATAAAGATGCAGATGGGCCTAAATGAAATGCAAAGTGGACTCTAATGCATATGGGCCTAGAATGAATGCAAATGAATTGGATTGAATTTGGTTGATTGGATTGAATTGGATTGAATGAAGGTGTTTAGACTGGGCTTAGAATTTTCGAAATTCATTTTTGAAAGGAATCCCTTGTTTTATCTTTTGTTAGGATAAGATAATGGATTAATTTTGAAAAATATTTTTCTTTTATTGAAATGTCGTGGTATGATGTTGATTAGTAAATGTTTTTTTGAAAAAAAAATGTAGAATAGGATAGGATGCAGGATTGATTTTGAAAAGATGTAAGCTTTTAAAATTGAGTGAATATGGTGAGGTAGATTGATAGGAAAGATTTGTTGAACAACAGGGAGGAAATGGCAAGAGGTAGACATGCATGATGACTCTAACTCTACCATGACCACTTTAGATGCACTTTTTAGGACAGACTCGACCTTGCATGAAAAGACTTATTTTTTTTATGTTGAATTAGGTGATAAGCCTAAATGACCAAATTACGCAAATGCAGATAGACATGCATAGGACTGAACGTAGGATCCACCATTACGGTGACTAAATTGACGAAAAGCGTACGATGCACAGACTGCGTGCCGCGCAGCATTGCTACGCGCGGCGCACAGCCGTGCGTCTGGCGCGTGAGTGGTGCGTCAAGTGCAACTTAATGCGCTTGGCGCACAACTCCCCGACACGTTTTTCAGGGATTTAGGCGACGAATTGGCCGATTGACGAATTTTTTCTTATTTGTTAGACGCGATTTTAGGAACGACGCATAATAATGACAATTTGACAAAATAATAGCAGGCAAAAATTACAATCACAGGTAGGGCTGTTCAAAAATATCCGATCCGCGACCCGGTTGATCTGATCCGAAATTTAGGATATCCGATCCGATTTTTTAGATTTCGGTTTTTTCGGATCGGATATCCGGAAAAAACGGACCGGGGTAAAAATTATTTCGGATATCCGAAATATCCGAAAATTTTGAAATACTCCCTCCGTCCCAGAATACTCTTGACACTTGTCAATGCACGTAGTTTTAGATGATAAGTTGTTGTTTGGTTATCAATTGTTATTTTATTAAAAAGTAGATGTGATAGGAGTTAGTAGCTAGTAAAAGTAGTATTATTTTATTTTAAGGAGAGAGAGTGTGGGCCATGTTTAGAGTTGGTGGGTTGTAGGAGTGGTATTATTTTATTTGGAGGAGAGAGAGTGTGGGCCAACTTAAAAGGTAGAAGAATTAAAATAATAGTGGGTCATATCCAAAAATAGAAGTGTAAAGAGTATTCTGGGACAGATGAAAAAGGAAAGTGTAAAAAGTATTTTGGGACGAAGAGAGTAATAATTATTGTTTTTGAAAATTTCGGGAACTTAAAAACTTTGGGCAAACAGAACTCTACCCTATTTACTTTTTTAAGCCCAGCCGAAATTCGACCCTCCCCATTCCCCAATCCCCACCCACACTCCTGCAATCCCCACCCCCTTTACCTAGCTACCCTACCGCCGCCGTTGTTCTTTTCCTGTACTTGCACCAAGAGTCTTCAACAGTGGCAAACCTTCGCAGCACTCGCACCTGAAGGCTGACTGTTCGACCTTCGCACCAAGTATCTTCGCAGCAACCTTCTCCATCCTTCGCACCAGACAAGCAGACATCATCTCCTCTCTGGCTACCGCCACACCAACCTTCACACTAAGTGTCTTTCTCTCTCTGTTTTTTTTTCCTCACGGCCACCAAAATTCAGAAATCATTCTCGTTGCTGCAAGTTTGGAGAGTATGTTTGTAAATCTGTAATTATGATTATAGGTGCCAAGTATTTGTTTGTATAACTTACAAATTTTGTAAATTTTCTTTTTGTTTGGTGGTTGAATTTGAAACCTTAGAGCATATTAGTAGTTGAATTTTATGTTTTATTTCTTGTTTAGTTATTCTAAAAGTTTTAATTTTGCTTAGAAGTTAAATTTGTTGTTTAGTGTTTATGTTTAGAAATATAAGGGAAAACAGACCGGATATCCGAAATTTCGGGTATCCGAAATGTCGGATATCCGAATTTTTTCGGATCGGATTCGGATTGTGATTTCTCCGATCCAAAAATTTCGGATCGGATCGGGTCGGATTATCCGAAATAAACACCCCTAATCACAGGCAAATGTCATATAACATGGATGCAAAAGTTCCAACCTAAAGTCCAGTTCTATGTTCAACTATTGGTCAGGTTTAAGTTAAGGCTGAAAAGGGTCCATGACTAAGAGATTGATCCCACGCTTCGTACCCCTGCTTAAAGAGGTGGCCACGTGTAAGACGCACTCCAGTCTCAAGTCAGGAACAAGAGAAAAATGCCATGGTTGGGTAGGTTTGCTTATGACTAAGATCCAACACTATCGCTCAGGAAGCTTTTTGGAAGGACAAAGCGCAAACCCCCCGGGGGTAGAGGTGATCATGGGCAGGGCCCGGCCGGACCTAAAAAAAAAATTGGCCATTGGCCGGGCCGGGCCAGGCCCAAATCCGGGCCAAAAATTTGTGCCCAAAGCCCTTTATTTCGGGCCGATCCAAACGGGCTTTACGGGCCGGGCCAAAAATTAGACTGCAAAGTCTTTTTTGGCTTGCCAAAAGCCCGCCCAAAAAAGCAGGGCCGGACCGGGCCGGACCTCGGGCAAAAAAAAACTGCCCAAACCCGGTCAAAAATCGGGTCGGCTGGACTGGAGTTGATCAGCTCTACCCGGGGTGACCTCACAGATAGAACATGTGCTAATGAGGCAAGGTAAATTGTCCTTATGGTGGCTGAAGCCGCTGAACAATAGCATGCATATGCAAAACTGTATATTATTCAAAGGCATAAAAATGAGAATGAATCGTATTTTTCAAGTTTCACCCACTCATTTAAAAAATTAATTTTTTAAAATCCTCCCCAGTGGAGTCGCCAAATTGTAGGCATGTTTTTATTTCGCCTACGCGGTGTGAGCGCGTATTAGATTTGACTACCCCACTGTTAATGTTTTATTGAAACTTGTTTTGAAAGAAGTCGTCAACAATTCTTTTTAGGAAGAATCATAAACCTAATTGGATATGGGAAAAGCGTAGGGACAAATTATCCAATGTAGATTTCCCCGTCCTGACTCCATAGATGGTCAAAATGAACCAAAGATTGAGTTCGGGGTGAGGGTACGAATATAGTCATGAACTATATTGCCCATTGATGGCTTCTACTAAATATCGATTCATTACAGATTTTATACCGAAGAATAATCATATAATGTTTTAAACACCCTAAAAATATTTAGTCTAAATTGGTTCAGGAAACACATAAATGACTATTTTTAGTGACAAGTTATTATGCAATCAATATTACAGGGAACCTAGCAGGTTGTCCAAATTAATCTGATTAATATTATAACAGTTATTTAGGTCTTTGATTAGCAAAAATAACATGTGGGTGATAAAAGCATTAAAGTTGGACAATCATATAATATGACAATCAGACAAACATATAATATACAAAGGCATTGAATAATAATAAAATAAAAATAAAAGAAAGTATAGAAAAAGGGTTAAAATATACAGTATAGCGATTTTACATTAAAGATCTACATCAGGAAAAAAACTGTTAGTAACTTCAATATAAAAATAATATATTTAAGGACCCTCAGGATTATACCGGGACTTGGGTCTGCAAGATTCACAACCTTCGGGACGAGTAAATCGTGAAGTCTGGAAATCTGAATGTTTGAAAGTATGTTGATTGACTGTGTTTTGAAAGTATGAGTTTTTGTAGGGAAGTTTTGTAATTCATAGAGAGGTTCGTAAAGTATTTGTCGAGTTCGAAGTGTGTTAATGTGAAAAATCCATTCTTTTTTCTGTACGGAAATCAAGCCTATTTATAGGGAAAACGGCACTACGCCTCACGCACCAGCTGCGCCTGGCGCAGCTGACGTGTCAAGCGCATGACGCGGCATGACCTGGAAAAAGCGTACACGTGGTACGTGCATTTGAAAAAGATAAGAAAGAAATTCTGCGTCTCAAGCAGAGAACTGCGCTTGACGTAGGACTCTACATGAAACAGAAGTTTACGTGGCAGTTCTGGTGCCCTTGGCACAGGCTGTGCGCTAGGCGCAGCTTACAAGGAAGCCCACGTGTCAGGGCACGTGCGCTCGGCGCAGGCAGTTGCGCTTAGTACAGTCAGCTGCGCTCAGCGCACCGCCTTGTTTTTGATTGTGTTTGATAGTTTTTGATTAAAAACGCAATTTAAAGATTCTCATTTATCTTTTAACTCCGAAAATCTGATTTTACGGGATAAAATCCGATTTTAACTTATAAAAAAAATATCTTTTGAAAATATTTATTTAATAAAATAAATTAATTAATTATTGTTAAACAATTAATTGGGCTTTTCAAAGAATTGGGCTCAAAGTACAATTAATTATCATGAATAATTAATTGGGCTCTAAAATAGGACTTTAACACTTTTCGAAACGGTTTTGAATGGCTTTTCAGACTGCTATGCCTTTGGGTCGGACCAATTAAGACCACGGTATGTTTCATGATCGGATCCTTAAATGGGGAGACATGATTATGTGTCTACACTACTCAATCTACATCATCCGATATTACCGGTGCACAAATTGCCATGGTTAAAACAAACAAAAAGAAAAAAAAAAAAGGAGAAACTGCAAAAATGCAAATCTATACCAAAGAATGATGAAGACGTCCACTGTTAATAAATTGTTTTTTTAGACCACAATGTTGTTGTCGCTTTAGAACATATCGAAAACTAAATCTGGTAAAAAAGGAATTAATGAGTAAAGAATTGATAGAAACGGAAGAGAAAAAGTCAAAGAATGATAAAGTTGAAAGGAGCTTTGGTGGTAGTATAGTAGTAGGTGATGGAGATGTGAAAAAATACCATTGTTAATCAACCAACTGTGAAAAAATGGAGTATGAAAAAAGTGGAGAGAGAAAGTCAGTACCTTGAAAATGAATATTTTGGAGAATGAAACTCCCGTATTTAATCTTCATTAATTGAAAGAACAACACAACAGACGCGTGAAACTTTCGTTAATTTATTTATTATTTACTTTGGGCAAACAACATATACAATTGGACCCCTATATTTTAGGAGCCCTGTACCGTTGCTCATCCTGCACAGGGCCTTAGTCGGGCCTGAGTAACTTCAACATCAATGGTAGTATATCTTCAGAAAAGTAAAAGATGCCTATAGTTAACAGTAATAGTGGTGAGCATGCTGTTGTTGGGTTTTACTTTGCCAAAAAGGTGCATAATATGAAATTAATATCGTGTTATTTTAATTTCTATTCCTCTCCCTATCTTACTCCCTATCCCTTTCTTCCTTTTTATCGCTCTTTCTCCCCAAAGACTTTAATCACTTACTCATGTTGCTCTAATTTTTTTTATTAGAAAACTCATACCCCAAAAATCCCTATCCTTCTTCATACATTTCATTTGTAAAGCATAGATGATTTAACCTTCTGCAGTTAAACCCATCACCGTACCCATTAGGCCATAACGTATGAAGGATCTCTAGGACTTCTAGTTATCAGCTCTAAATTTTGAAGAAGTAAACCACCATAGAACACTTTTGGTAAAAGGAAAGACATGTAATTTCAAAAATCACAAGGCAACCAACAAATTTATGGAAAGTCCAGCATGTTTGCAGTTTCCTTAACAAGAGGTTTTAGACTTTAATGGTCAGCTCTCAATTTTAATAATTTTATCCGGAAACATGGAGAAGATTAGTCAGCCATGAGTTATACTTCCTACTTTCTTTTTCTATTGCAACAATGAGATTTTTACACTATTCACTCACTATCCTTTCATTATCTCTTGTGATTTTTACGTAAGGAAAAATATAGTCATGTGGGATCTTGTTAGATTCGTCTCGATTTATACTTTCAAAATATCAAATTTGTATAATTTTTACTAAAAAGTAATTAAAGATATTAATAGTTGAAGTTGTGCACTGGCAAGCGTGAAAACTCTATTGTTGCAATAGAATAAGAACGGAGGTAGTATAATTTAGAGATTTTGAATGCCATGGATTGCTAATGCAATTTGTGCTAAACCATGGAATATAAACTAATCTGCTGTACAATTTCAATCTACCAATCTCATTGAACACATTGCACAAACTTGGTGGTTCCCTGCAGGGTGGGGTTTATAACAAGGAAGCAGAGGATCAAGGCAACAATTGGACTTCAAGTGCCCGAGAATGATGGTCGTAGACATGCATTGACACTATTAGTGAGCGATTACAAGGCACGAAGATCTCATTATTTGTTTATGTTGGACATAGGATTGTTTTTACCCATGAAAAGAACCTAGATAGGTGGTGGGTTGTCCAACTACTGTAAGTCTATAACATTAGATCTCACATACACATTATTTATTTTCCTTTGTGTTCTAATAATTCCAAGTCTTTCCAGTGCTCCAAGCCGGGAAATATCACTCGTGAAATCATGTAATATCTTGAAATAAAGATAGGATTCGGGTTCTAGTATTTATACTAGTACTTTGTGGTATTTTTCTCCCCATTCTTGAATTGTATTCATCAATTTTTTTCCCTTTTTGCTTAGTTGATAGAATGACTATTCAACATGAAATGATTAATATTCTTTCCCATTTCTAATAGAAATTAAATGTATATACATATATTCTCATCATCCATATATTAATTGTAACACTTTCTTAAGCTCTTTCCCGAACAAACCAAAGAGGTAAGCATGACAATTTCTTTCCTAATGAAAGTACATATTATTGATTACATATTAATGTATGTCCGCTTACACTATTTTAGATGGCTAATCAATTATCGTCTATTTCAGGCCATATATTACTTAAGACATACTACTACTAAAGATTCTCCCTAGTACAATAATATTCAGATGATAACCTTTTCTCCTTTGGTGGAAATCTATTCTATTTTTGCACTTTAACATCTTCCCCACTGTAAAATGCAGGAAAGAACGATTGGAGACCCATTTGAAACCCATCTAACATTAACATTAGCGAAATTACATAAAATATAATTCTTTCGTTTCTAAATAAGTGCAACATAGAGAAAGTGGGGGGAATACCAAGTAATGTAAAGAGAGAAAGTTGGGACCACAATAAAGTAGAGTAATTCAAGTGATGAAACAAAAAAAAAGTTGTGGTCCCCTCTTGCTTTTTGATGGCATATTTGTAATAATATTGAACTTATTTTACCATTTTAAGCTTGGTTTTTGCACTTATTGTGACTATTCCAAATAAGGAAAATGTTGCACTTCTTAAAAAACGGAGGTAGTACAAGCCAAGAACGATCCAAAGAAACTATCCAATTTTAGCATCAAAAACTTATAAAAAAGCTAATCAACACCATAAATCACAAATTTGAGCTAAACCCATTTGATACAAGAGTGAAAATGTTAACATCAACAACCCAAAAACATCCCAAAATCCAAAATTGAGACATAAAAAGTCAAGCATTAAACACCTAACCTGTCTCTGATGTTGTTGTTGCTGTCGATTTTGTTGTTGTTCAAATGTTGATGTTGTTGCTGCTGTTGCGAAGCCGTAACGGTGGATGAGGACAACACAGGCGATGCAGCAACAAACCCCAGATTCTGGCCATGCCCACCGACGCCAGTATGTTGAGACCCACCACCAGATTGCATAAGATAAAACCTATGTTATTGCTTTAAACTCTGAGAGATCAGACGACTTGAATGAAGTGAAAATTAAACAAGCAAAACAAATAATAAATCATTAATTTGGTTTTATCAATTTCATAAATATGAGGAACCCAAGATCAAATAAAGAAGTAAACACAAATTAATTGCAAAACCCACATCAAATTGTGACCCATTCATGCTTTTATAGGTTACTAGTTGTTGGTTCCGCGCGCTATCGCGCGCGGCCCCCCAAAAAAGTGAAAATTATTATGAATAGCTCTATGCAAATACCAGTGAAATTAATTTAAGACATTTTAAAGTATATGAACGTGTAGGTAAGATAATAAGGCAATTAGATTATATTACATACTTCCTCCGTTCCAAAATAAGTGAAACACTTCTCTCATTTATGTGAGAGCTTTTTGAGACAAGTGTTTCACTTATTTTGGAACGGAGGAAGTATATGCTTTATAAGTGCAAACCGTTTATGGGTTACAAAATTTGTCCAAGGTCTTGTGCCTTCTCTAATCCGCTACATCTATTACAATCATTAAATCAAGGCTAGCAGTAAAAGAAATTAGTTATATTAGGTAGTGATTAACTTTAGGGGACACATTGTTAATAGGGAGCATTAGGTTGCAGAGCAAAATAGCAAGCAGAAGGGCCTCTTGGATGGATGATGCATCGCCTTAATTGTTTGGCTCATCAGCAGCACCAGTGGGTAGGACATTAATTCCAATTACATACCTTCCAAGAACATTACATCAGAACAATTAACAAATAGGTCACCCAAGTAATTCACAAGAGTCATTGACAAAAGACAAAGGCAAACTTGTCATGTAAGTCATCCATCATGACTATTGGGCAGTAGTATAGCAGCTTTTACGCCTCCTTGAATACACTTTAAATCGAAAAGAAAAATTGTCACATAATCTAGTAAGTAAATAAAAAATAAGAAACAACCACAATAAAATAAAGTTCAAGTAATCGATAAAAAAACTTAAACATACAACCCATAATCTGATCAAAGAGCTCCCCGACAAAAATATTTTTCTATATTGAAGTATTATCTATTTCTCTCTTATTATCCTTGTTTCTCGTGCTCAATCCTCCATCATTCTTCCCCTTCACCTTACCCTCCTTTGCTTTCTCCTTTCCCTCCCTACCTGTTAATATCTCTCTTTTAAGTACAAGTTATCTATTAACATTTTTTCATATACTTTCTCTCTTTTTAATTGTGACGTATTTCTTTTAGGGAAATATCACAATACTTCCTACCAATCTCAAAATAAACTTTTTATAGCCAAATACCACAAGTTACCTTACTTAACTAACTAATTTAAACAATTAACAAGTCATAAGACCCATAATCCACCCTGCCCAATTATGCCCCTCTCTCTCCTCCCCCCACTTCAAGTATATCCCCTTCAACCCCAACCTTATAACTCCAATACCAACCACCACCACCACCACCATTGCAGTCTCTCTCCGACATCACTTTTCCAACAACTCCCCCCCCTTCTTTTTTCCATCAACATGTTGCTCAAGCATTCCATCATGGGTAAGCCTTCATGGTGAATTCGACCATGAAAATTCCAAATCTGAAACTTTCATGGCTACATTCGACCATTTAAAAGCTTTCCCCCAATGAAATACATAGAGAGAAAGAGGATGAAGGGGAGGGGGTGGTTGCAAGTAGTAATTCACAATGGTTGTGTTATAACACATGGGTGGTATTTGATTTTGAAATAAGGTAGCTGCAATTGTGACTGGCTGGAGAGATAATAACGAGAAAGGGAGGAGAAGGTGAAAGAGATACATGATGAAGAGAAGGGAAATAGGTGGTTGCGACTCAGGACGGTGGTTGGGCGGATATAGGATAAGAGGTGGATATGGTGGGCCAGCGGTGATGAGTATGGATGGCGAGGATTCCTATGGGATGGCGGGTGTTCATCTAAGCTGCTTATGGTCGTAGTTACAGGGAGGGAGGAGAGAAGGTGGATGGTATTAGGTCATTAGTTAATTTAATCTTTGACGGTGAATTAGTTTTGTTAATCAAAGGGGCTAAATGTCCTTTATAACAATCTATCTTCTCTTTCCTAAAATGTGTGCGAATATCTATCTTGCAAGTAAAAAGAAACGCATGAAGTATAACAAAAAATGGAACATAAAATCACCCAAGAACATAATCATATCTAGAATTTTTTGTGTTGAAACAATGAGAATACGTAAAAGTACCATTTTAATATATTAATTAAAAGTCCAATATCATAAACTCCAAAATTAATTTTGGAAAATTTGAAAACAACTAATCGAACAAGCGTCGTTCTGCTTTCAATACCCGAACTCATGGTTTAAGAAGAAAGTTTTAGATCCACAAAGCCCCTTTCTTTTTTTTAGGTTTTTTCACCAGATACCCCCGAATTTTCAAAAAATTCACCTGGTACCCACCATGTTTTCAAAATTCACCAGGTACCCCTCAGTTTCGAAGTAAAACATTGACATGCACCTAATGACTAATGGCGGTTAACACTGTTAGCCTTAAACCTCATTAAACCCTAATCTACCCTAACCCTAACCCCTAATTTCAAACCCTAACCCTAACCCCACTACCACCCAACCACCAACCCCTCCCCTCCCCTCCACCCACCCCACCCTACCCCTCGCAGCCACAACCCCACCGCAGCCCCCCCCCCCACTGTAGCCCCACACCCTCTCCCCCTACCCCGCGACCTCGTCGGCCCTCTCCCCCCACCTATTCGATTTTGAAATCTCACCCCTCCCCCACTCCCGCGTCCCCACATCACACCCCCCACCCCGCGCCCCCACAACACCACCCCGCTTCCATTTTCGCACCCCTTCCCCCCCCCCGTAGCACCACCCTCCAATTTCCGCAAAACACAAAGTACGAGATTGCGAAAAAAACGAAGGAAGAAGAAAATACGGGGGTTGCGGGCGGCGCGGGTAGGCGGAGGGGGGCGAAAATGGAAGGGGGTGGTGTTGTGGGGGCGGGGGGGGAGGCGAGGGGCCGAGCTGGCTGGGTGGGGAAAGAGGGGCGACGCGGGGTGGGGGAGGGGGCACTTGGGGTAGGGGGGAGGCGGGGGTGGGGGAGTGGGCCAAGGGTGGTGGGTTAGGATTAGGGTTAAGGTTAGGGTTTGGGGTTAGGATTAGGGTTAGCATTAGAGGGTTAATTAGGGTATAAAATAGGAAATTAGGGTTAATGACTAACGGCGGTTAACGCCGTTAGTCATTAAGGGTATCTGAGTGTATTAGTTCGAAACTGAGGGATACCTGGTGAATTTTGAAAACATGGAAGGTACCAGGTGAATTTTTTGAAAATTCGAGGGTATCAGGTGAAAAAACCGTTTTTTTTTTAGAGGAAAAGCCAGGGCAGGGAATTATATTAGATCGAGCTCCACCAAGTGCGCACACTTTGGGGATAAGAGTCAAGCCAAATGAGCTCAGAATTACAAGCAACATTCCAACGAGCTAATAAATTGGCTACAACATTGTCCGCTCGTTTAACATGAGAAATAGAAAATTCACAGAGATCCCTAGCCATCCTAATAATGTCCTTCACCACTCGAAAAAAAACAAGGCCAAACCATCCTCATTTCTAAAGAAGAGGAATAAGATATTTGTTTTATCCTATCATTGAAGTCTCAATATATCCTTTATTTTTTTTTACATTTCCGTGATCAATAATAATAAGAAGTGCCTGAATTTGGACAATAAGTTGGAGATCACGGCTACTGTTTTGCGCACCTTCAGTGATATCTTTTACTTGCTTCATATTACCTTCCAATTTCGCAGTGGTTTAATTGTTCCCTCTCCTTGGATCTTTGGTAGAGGGGTTTTAGTAGAAGATTCAAAAGCAATTTGTGAGTCAAATCAACATTGACATTAATTTTGGCTAAACAACAAGAATATACTCCAATATACGTATCAAATGGAGATTACCCAATTTAAATATTATTCATATTAATATAATAGAATGGCATAAACATAAAATTGAGAGAAAAAAATCTGACTTTTACCGGCATGGATGCTCTTCTGAGCTCCCATGAATAATGTCGGATAAGATTCATGAAATAAGTGGACCTAGAAAATATGAAAAGAAGCAACCAAAATTATAGTGTGAATTTCAAAACAACTCCACAAATAACCTGTAGTCTTTGTAAAGCTTCGTATACATGTAAGACAATTATAATCCCCAATTCGTATTGCACTCTTAACTACGCAACGAAAGTTCAACAAATAAAATAGGGGAAGGTATTTTAAAACCCAATTAAACCCACAAACCAGAAAATGTAAAAGAACAAAATTTTCACCTCCAATGCCACAAACAAAACAAAAGAAAACAATAAGAGTACTTAAAAAAAGTATTCACAAATCTATCAGGTTAAATGCTCATATATTTGGTGTAGCTAATGAAGCGTAGAACCTGTTGACTTTGCAAGGAAAACAATGCCACCAACATACTTTAGCATTTCTTTGAGCAGCTCTAGTGGACCTCCTATACACATCAAAAAGAAGCAAAAACACACTAATCAATCTGACACTAACATATTTCAAATATGATATTTGTACCATAAAAGGTAGCTAATCAAGCAGGTAGAATTCATTAACTTATGCTGCTTGTATTTGTTTCTGATTGCAACCAAAGACCCTCCTCTACCATCTAGGTTCAAGTCTTGGATAGTTTCACCACTGCGATTGTCACTGCTGCATTGACTGCAACAACACCATCCCTTGCAGTAGCGATGAAGAAGACTACAATATCTCATTCAACAAAGATCATGTTCAAATTCACAACAAAAGAAACAGTATCTAATCCAAAAGTAAAAAAGACTCATCACTTGAAAACTAAAGATAATATGATACAAGTTAATCAGAGAAAAGAGCCATTTAACCAATCTTTATGATCTAATCATTATGTGGTTGTAATATCATATTCAATATCATTTTTGTAATAAGCATAAATCAGAAAAGCCTTGTTGTCATGGAGCCATATTACCCAATTCCCGTACAGAGAATTTATAAGAAAGTAAAGAGACCATATCTGAGTCCTTAATAGCCTCTATAATTTACATGTTAAGTAGATATGAATGCAATTCTTCTATAGAAAACATACAAAGAAGGCATATCATACCCTAACAGTTCCATATCTAACTTAAGACTATTGCTAGTGTCCTTTCTTCAAACAACGATATGTGCTTATGGAAATCAATGCTTTTTGAGATAGATTGTTGATTCCAAGATACAACCTCTATTAAGTATGAGGTTTTACACATTTATGATATGATTCAAGAGGTAAACTAAGTCAAATATGAAAATATAAAATCAACAAACCCTAAAAAATCAATTGCACATACCTCGAGTGGCATATGCCATCTCTCTCTTATTCTCTCGAAGTGCCTCTTCAATAAAGGATCATCACAATTCACAAACTTAGTAAAATGAGGTTTATAACATTTAAAAATTTCTCATGTAGTTTATCATAGAGACACAAAGATATGACTGCAATCTCAATAATGTCATGAAGAAATTTATAATTACTAAGCTTCATTACAAACACGGTAGAAAGATAAAGATGAAAAAATGATAAAAGAGCTACATCATAAGCACGTGAACAAAAAAAGGTCATTCGTTATTTAAAACCAGTCTTAATACAATAGATTATATAAGTTAGCAAACATCATATCAGACTCACCTGATTCACAAGATCACAAAAGTTACACGCAATGAAGCTGATCAGAAAATAGTAGCAAACCTGATTCACAAATGACACAACAATTACATGAGATGAAGCCTAAATAATCAAGTATTCAACAAAGAAATTACAATGCTCGAAATTTATAATTGATAATATGTAGTAACATTAAAATTATTGAAAGACACGGAAGATACTTCTCTAATTAAAATGTCAGACCCAAAAGTTAGAAAATTAAAAAGGATAAATCTCTGGCAATTGTACAAAAATTTAAGCAACAGAAAATACCAGGAAGATAAGAGAAATCACCCATCTAAACAACAAATCATTCAATATGCAAGTGTTTGTATATAAATGCATAGGAACTTCCACCTGTCCCTCTGAGAACATATTAAGTCAAACTAAGTTTAAAAGCACCTAAGCACCTAAAACCTCCAGGAAGCATGTCGACCAATCAAGATGTGAATTCAATGATACAGGTTTTCTTGGATGCAACAATCCAAAGATACAAAAAACGGAGGGGAAAAAAGGCCACCTTTCCTTTTCTTTCTCCCTGTTTTTCCCCCTCTGATCAGCAAAAGAAAGCCAAAGGAACAAGGTGAAAACTGAGAATGCAACAGCACCCAAATCGTATGTCCTTCAAATGCCTTCCCCCCCAGATTTAAGAAGGAAAAGATAGGATATTTGTGCAGAAGGCACCAATTTACGGCAAAGATGGCATAGTTGAGATCGTCACTGCATTCTCCATCTGTTGGCTTAAAATATTACTTCATGCTAAATATGTTGGGTCTAAACTTTAAAGGGGCTTCATATCAATGCAAACATGAACGTCACTGCAACAATAATCGTTGTTACTTCTTCCGTCTATTCTCTAACTTTAGAATTTGATAGAAGGTTTCCTAGATTTAAACAAAAAAAACCATCCTTTTTCCTGTGCTATTTGCACCAATACATCTTAAGAGTCCTAGATTTAAGCTAAGATTAACTATTGATTTAGCTAACGAGGTAAGATAATGAGGGAAAACTGGCATGGCATGGGACTTAGCTATGATGGCAATGACCTGACAATTGGATTTTCTAATTAAATTCAAATTCATCCTGGAATAAACAAACATTGGAAAAGTGAAAAATCATGTATCTTCGAAGAAGAAGCAAGACAATACGAAGTTTTTTCTTTCATCAAAGCTGCATTATTAACTAAGAGTCCCTTAACTTCAATTAGCCTACAAATTCCCTAAGCAGGATTGAAATATGCTTTATAACGCTCAATCTAAATGCAATGAAGTAACAACAATACCACATTGTCAACAAAAGTAAGAATTTCAACCCTGTATTTCAGCAGATATAGAATCATCAAGTACAAAAATGGAGTATCATAATCAAATAACAATAAATTAAAGTGAAAAGTGAAGAGCATAGCTCCGGTACCTTATAAATAAAAGGTAAATCAGTTCCATCTTAAATCATGGGAGGAACGGAGTGCGATTAGGTATGAGAATGTGCAAAAATTGTGGAATTGCAAAGTCCATGAGAAAGAGGGTGATCTAAAACCCAAAAGAGCTGTGGGATGCAACCAACAGAAACACGAGGGAAAGTAAGGGCAGAACAACAATTACACGAAGTTGCAGGGGTAAAATGGTAAGCCCACTGTTACTAAGCTACAGTAACACAACTTCTCACTTTTTAATGGGTATGGATTGTAGAAGATCAAACGAAGAAAAGACTCGAAGAGGATAATCATTAGAATTTTTTAACTAGAATAATACAAACTTTGGCCCGTTCTCTCGCAATAATACAAACTTTAGGCTAAAATTCCTCCAATAGGTCATGACCGGTTCCTACCTTGTTGGTGCAGGTAATATGCATACGTGGCACTCCCTAGGACACGTGTCGCTTGCTTATTGGTTGATTTTTTAAATTTTATTTATATTTGAAAAACAAAAAAAAAATCCTTTTTTTTCTTTCTCCTTCACCCACCCCACCCCACCCCCCGGCCACCGACCATGCCCAGCCTTCGGCCCTTCCCTCAACCACTCTCTCTTCGTCCTCCCCCCGGTCGAGCCCGGAACCCCACCCCGTCGCGAGCCCGGAACCCCACCCCTCCCCTACCCCCGTCGAATTCCCCCCAACCCCCGTCCAATTCCCCCAACCCCCGTCGATTCCGCCTTGAGCCCGGACTCCATTGTTTCATGGAGTTCGAGTAACAAGAGCTTTGTTGTGTTATCCGGATTCTTCAAGAGCTTTGAATCCCCCGAAATTTTCGAGGATTTTGTTACCCGTATTCTTCAAGCACAACATTTCGACGGGGCACAACAATTCGGTGGGGGGCATTAACAGACCTGCCATTATAGCAACTCCACCTCCATCTCTATGTCCGAGCCCCGTTAATGGCGTCCCCATTTGTAAATCCCCAAATTCTCTCTCTCTCCTCAAAATTTCTCAATCAACAACTCCAATTTGAAGCGCAAAACCTTAGAAATCGCTGAATTTAATTGAACACCATGAATTTTGATCTCTCTCCTCTGTAAAGGCGAGGAGTTGGGGGAGGAAAGAGGGAAGCTTTATTTTTTGGGTTCGGATTGGGGGAGTTGGGTTCGGGTGGGGGACGTTTCGTGGTTGGGCAAGGCGGTTTCGTGGTGGGAGAGGGGGTGGTAAGGGTGGTTTCATTCGTGGTGGTGAGTGTGGTGTTGATAGGATTTGGTGGGTGGGGCTCATGGTGGTTGTGGGTGGGTTTTGTGTATTCCGAGGGTGAGGTGGCTTCGGTGGTGGGCGTGGCCTGTGGGGTGGTTTCGGTGGTGGCTATGGGGTGGGGGGAGGGCTGAGGTGATTCGGGTGGGTGGGGGGTTGGGGGAGGAGGGAGAAAGAAGAAATATCATTTTATAATTTTTTTTTACCTGTTTTACAGGTTACAAGTCAATTTAGCATACTGGAGGAATTTTGATGTAAAGTTTGTATTATTAAAAAATAATCAAAAGTTTGTATTATTGCGAGAGAACGGCTAAACGTTTGTATTATTGTAGTTAAATAATCCTAATCATTATTAAAAAGTGGTGCATATATATATATATATATATATATATATATATATATCAAGTGAGACTCCTAAAAATTAGAAATTGCGTAGCATAGGGTTTGATCCCGGGACCTCAAGAACATATACTAAAGTCTTAACCACTGATGTGTCATATTTTTATATAGATTTTAGGTGTATTTAGGTTGCATTTTAGGAGTATTTAGGTTGCATTTTAGGAGCATTTAGATGCATTATAGTTCATAATTGCATACTATTACTTAATCTGCGAAATATTACTCTTCTTGTGCGTTTTCGGTATTATTTGATGAATTTCAGGTATTGAGAATATAATTGGAGTATTATTGAACAAACTTGAGTACTTAGGAGCAATTGGGAGCAAGCTACATTGATAAGGATCACTTTAGAAGTATTTGAGTGTAAATTGGAGCTTAATTGGAGTTGAAATTCATTGAAAGAATTATGGAAATCGAGTCATGTTCACTCTTTTATCCATAACTTTTGACTCGATGCTGATATTGGGTTGATCCCAGCGGCATTGGAAAGTAGGCTTGAAGATCTTTCCAACGATAGGTTGTACGACCCAAGGCGAGTTGTATTTTGAGAGATATAGGCTTCGCAAGTTGCCCCAGTCTGCCAGGAACTTCTTACGCGCACGCGGTTTTGATAATTTCGGTCCTTTAATGATTTATTTGGCTTCCTTATCTTGTAATTTGGTTTCCTATTAGTATTAGGAGTTATAACTATATATTAGAGGTTTTCTAATTAGAGGAGGACATCTATTACTCACTTTTCAATATCACGTTATTTTGTTTCTCTAGTTTTTTACTCTAGTTTTGTGCCCTAGTTTGTTTCTATTTGCTACTTTGGAGATTCAAGATTCAAGCTTTCATATTCATCTTCAATATCAATCAAGTTTTATTCTCTCCTCTTCTCTTTATTATTATTTTAATTATGTTTTCCATTATGTTTATTGCTTTTATTGCCATGATTAGTGAGTAGTCTTTTTATCTAGGATTAAGTTGAGCCTTAGTATGGATTGATCATGTAAATTATTCTCCAATTCCCATGTTATTGAATTATATGTTTAGGGTTTGATAAGATTGTTGTTATTGCCAATTGTGCATCTTGATTTAGCCCTAGTTTTATATTATCAACGAAAGTTGGAGTTGAGATTAGGAATATTTATTCGATGTTAAATTGTTATTTCATTAATTGAGTTCATCAACGAGAGTTGGGTCTTAATTTAGATAATCTTGTTATTGATTTAAATTCTCCCATGAAAATAGGTGAGAACTAGAATTGGTAATTATTTGACATTGGTTCTTAATGCTTCTAATTATGTGTGTAAGCCATGAAAATAGGAGACATACATGTTAGTTAGGCCTTTTGCTATCACGAAAGTGAGCTGTAGGTATTGAGGAATGACCGAGTATTTAGTTTCGGTTCGCAGCTGTGCTTTATTACTGAGTCATAAGGGAATGTCAATCTCGCCTAAGCTATGATTGAATAAATGGGATGTGAGTTATATTTTGATCAATTCATATTAGTGGTGATACTTAATCTTAGTGTTTTAATTATCGTATTTTGTTATTAGTTTATAGATTCTTCTGGATATTTGGAATGTGTAGCTATTTCATAGTCTAGAGTCAACTAGTGTTTAATCTTGCACCTCCCTGAGTTCGACCCGTATGTGCTACGACACCGTACACTTGCGGTATTAAGATAAAACCCTAACAACCACTAGACCAAATAACATTTAGTGTTATCATCTTAAAGTATAATATTAATAAATGAAAATTTTCTTTACCCGGGCATAGCCCAGGCCTAATAACTAGTTAATTAAAGAAAGGGTAATGTTATATGTAGCCCTTAGGGCTATGTATAAGCATTTAATATATTTCTAATAAAGTAAACGATTTGGGAAAACAAGATAAAATTACACATTAATCTAAGTAATAAATATTTGACTTGTTTTTTCTTTCCATTTTAAATACCTTATACATAGCCCTAAGTTATATAGGGGTTGTCAGGGCACCCTTAATGATGAGTGAAAATTTAAGATCAAGTACTTGATCTTAAAATGGAGCTCTTAACAATGAGTGAGAAAAAGATTGATGAGTGATTTGGGAAAATAAATGCATCGGACGAGTGAAATGGTGAGCAGGCGTGGGACCCACTGCCTGATCTGACAAATTCTAATTTTTTTTGGCTTTCCCCTAGCCAAAACGACGCGTTTTGGCTGGCAGAAAGCCAAAAAAAATTAGATTTGTCAGCGCTGACGCGCTGACACACTGAACCAAGCAGCGTGCGACATTTGTCGCCCTTTCCACTTTGCCTGCTCCTATTGGTCATTTAAAATATAACCGTTGTAAATTTTGCAACGGTTATATTTTAGAAAATACAAAAAAAAAAAAAAAAAACCTACGGCTCTATTTTTTCGAGTTCTACAAATAGAGACCCATTTTGCTATATTTTGGACACACTTAATTTTCTCCATCTTCACTAATTTCTTCTACTTGTTCTAATTTATTTCATTAACTCTTCTTCTTTTGCTCTTTTATTTTAAAATTCTTATAATTATGGATCCTAATCATCCTAATTATATAAGAAATCAACCCCAAAACCGCTCAAAAAACCAAATGCCTAGGCAACAAAATCGCTCAAATACCTCTCAAAGTGATCGTCAACCCTCTCAAAATCAGCCAAATTATCGTCAACCCTCTCAAATAATTACGAATCAAAGGGGTGAAACTTCTCAATATTATTCTCCTCAATATGATAACCTTTACCATGAATCTCCATCTGAAAATGCCAACCTTTCATATCGTCAACCTGATCTTAATTATGGATTTTCTCAATACCAAGAAGATTCATCTCCAAACAATGATGTTGATGATGATGATGGTGGTGGTCAATATCAAGAAGGTGATGATGGTGTTGGTCAAAACGAAGAAGGTGGTGATTCTGATGGTTATGATGAGTTTCTTCAGCCAACTCAATCATTTTCGCAATTACTATCACCTAGTCAATCTCAGCAACCACCACAACCCAATCAATCACAAAATCCACCTACTGCAGAAGCAAGTTGTGGTGGTAAGAGGGTTTGGGATCATGTTGAAGATGAGAATCTCATCGCAGCATTCATGAACACTTCTCTTGATAAGGTGATTGGGACGAGCCAAAAGAAAGACGTCTTTCGGGGAAAAGTTTGGGAACCTTTCGAGGCAGGAAGAATTGCGAACCCAACAGAAATTGCTCCAAGAAATGCGGATATGGTGAAAGGTCGTTGGAGACTTGGAGTAGACTTGTTCCACGGGTTTTAAGGTGGGCTGCATTTTAAGAAGAAAGTAGTTGGGTGGGGTCAAAAAGTAAGAGAGAGAGGAAAAAGTAGTTGGGATGATCTTTTTTTTGGTTCATTGTTAAGAAGAAAGTGGGAAAAGATTGTGGGATGTAATTTTTTAGAGAGAGAAAGTTAGAAAGAGAGTGGGATGATCTTTTTTTTCATTCATCATTAATGGTGCTCTCATCATACATTAAGCTAAGCCTTTTCTAGAACTCTAAGACTACTACTTTCATTACAGTAATTATCTTCCTTTTATCCAAAATCAATGTCAATGCAATATCAACGCTAAGTCAATTTTATAAAGAAAAAGCAACCAAACCCTACATTTTTTTTTCTTGAAAGAGAAATTTCATTAATTGAAAGCTAAATGACATCTACAATAAGTATTAAAGAAAAACAAGATATAATCAGACAAGATCAAATCAAATTCGTCTTCGAATAAACTACAATGAACCAGATCGGGTAATATAGCGCGACCCCCTCGTATTTGTTGAATCACGCAGCTATTGATGAGTAAGTCTATCATTCAGACATAGTTTGGGGAAGAAAATTCTTGATTTAACCATGTTGACCGCATCCGAATTTCCAGTACTTCGATGTTGATGGTCTTGAACTTCAACCAATAGGAACAATTTCTCATACTAATTTTTAAATTTCCACATGGGAAGAGAATAAAACCAAACTCCAAACTCCCATGAAAGGAGAGAAAAAAACCCAAAAATTGGGTAGAAAACTCTCAAAAAGAGAGAATGTAAGATTATTAATAACAAAACAATGAAAACTAGAAGAAAATAGAAGAATTGGGGGCTTCCCACTATCGAAAGTATGATGACAACCCCAAACTCTAGAAGAAAAGGATTAGGGTTTTTTGAGGAGAAAGAGGAGAAAATGGAGAAGAAGAGGGTAGGGGTTTTAACCAAACCCCACATAATTTACCTTTTACATGTAATTATATAAACAATTTAATGCATTTCCATATCATAAAATCCTGTTTAATGTCTTTTTAACTTCAATTTTCTAACTGTCTTTCTCATTTTTAGATTATATTTTCTCACTACATAACTTTTTTTTTTGACCGGGAGAAAAAGGATTTCATTCATAATGGATAGCCAAACGACATTTACAATCAATTCCTAAAAAATCGAAAATTCCAATACAAGTACACACCACCTTAGAACTAGATACATAGCAGATTCGATTAAAACTAGTCTTAATAAAAAAAACTTCATCTGAAGCAATACAATCTGTAAATTTGCTCTGATTTGACTTAACTTCCGCTGATGCATAATCGTTTGGGTGAAAATAATTCTGTGGTCTTCTAGATTTTTACAAAGAATAGAGATTGTTAGATCTTCCTCCTTCCTTAGACGAACAAACAAAGAAATTGAACACATTGGAATAAATATCATCTTAAGGAGGGAATATACTTATTGAAAGCAATTAAAGGAGTTTTTTGAGATTATCACCGGTAAGAACACCAGTGGAAGCTCCTGCCAAGATTCACAATTGAGGCTAAGAAGAAAAGAGATGAAAGATAAAGAGAAAGAAGGGTAAAGAATGAAGGAAAAACCTTCATAAAACATAAAAAACCTAACGATGGAGGCTAGGAAAAAACCCGAAGGAGAAACCCTATAGGGAACAAAAAAACCCTCCCAAAAAGGAACACTAGAGGGAACAAGGACCTCCACTACATTATTCCCCTAAAAAAAAAAAAAGGACCTCCACTACATTACTTACTCTCAAGTCTTATGGGTTTTCCAGTACTGTTTTGCAGACTATTGTGATTCGTTTTTTTTTTTTTTGATGAAAGGAATTATTCGCTTTTTTTTAGTGGGTGCTTGTACTATATTCTTCCTTTCTAGTTAAGAAAAATTCTTTTATTTTTTTGGAATTATAAAATATGGGTTTTGTTTTTATATATGTTTAGCACTCTGGGTTATTGATGGTTTGATGATTTTTGGTGCAGTTGGTTGATTATAAGGGAGGGTTTAGCTTTATCATCTCAGATGAATGAGAGAATTGCTAGAGATTCTAGTTTTCTTGATAAAGTGTTTTCATGGTCTATTTATGACATCTTCAATGATGAATTTTATAGTGAGAAGGTATTCCCACTTTCTCTCTCTTCATTTTTTTACTGAAATGGTTGAAGATTAGTTTGAAGATTTGTGGGTTGACATGAATTTTTGTATTTGATGCTTGTTGCTTGTCTGTTTTTCCGCAACTTCAATTACATTATTATATTATATTGTTTTTAAATTTGCCGTGGTTAGACTGCATGGCGTAGTGCTGGAATGCTAAAGATCGCCCCAAAATTTCTTAAAATCGCTATGGGCCCATCAAATATTTTCAACTTTACCCTTACTTTTTTTTTTCTTTTCTTTTCCCAAACCACCACCTCCTGCCACCACCACCCCGATTGCCACCACCTCCAGCCCTACCACCTGTCACCACCCATGGCCCAAACGTCCAGGCCAGACTTTTGGACCATGGGTGGAACTTCTTCCGCCCCTAAAATAAAAAAATTTCAGAGGTGGATGTTGGCAAGCGGTGGCGGGTGGCAGGGGGAGTAGGTGGTGGCGGGTGGTGGAAAAAAGTGAAGGGGTAAAATAGTAAATTAAAAATGGGCCCGGGGTGATTTTAAGAAATTTTGGGGCGGTGTTTAACAATCTCCGTGTAGTGTGATCATGACGTGAATTTTTTGGTGAGTAGTACTCCTTCTGTATTTTTTTATTTTTTTCACTTGGAATCTGGACACTATTCACAATTAGAGATAATCTGTTTAATTTTTTCTCAATTCATAAGAAAAAAATATGTGGGGTCTTGTTTGATTCGTCTCAATGAGTATTTTATTAATATTCAATTATTATAATTTTTACTAATATGTAATGAAAGATATTTAAGGTAGAATAAGTGCATTGGCAAACGTGCAAAGTCAATGTAAGAAAGATAAAAAAAATGGAAAAAACTTATATGGACTTGGTCCACACTAAATTAGTGTGGACCTAATGCTAATTCATGTGATTTATGAAAAAAAGGGTTATAGATATAAAAGATGAGTAGATATAAATGGTAAAGTTTGACTATGTGAAATAAAAAGGTTACTATGTCACAAATTGAAAATTTCATTATGATAAATTAATGTAAGAAAGGGTGACTATATTAAAAAGAACGGTCACTATGGTAGATAGTAACTATATAGTGTAACTTAATATTTTAAAAGGTTAGTATATGATAAAAAAGGGTCACTATATTAAATAAGTAGCTTTGGTCCATAATAAATTATTGTGGACCTGAGGTCCACACAAGACTAACTCACATATACAAAAGGAGTAATTATGTAGGGGATTTGATAATCTATGATTTTGAGAGCACCAATTCATCTCAGAGATGTACATAATAAAATATATCTCATATTTACGAGTATATTCAAAAATTATTATTAAATACAACCATATATATTTAAGAATTTTAAAGTTGATTGAATATCTTTTTTTTTAATGTTAAAGAAGGAAAATCACAACTATATATTAGTTTCATTTTAATTACGGAAATGCCATTTGATTTTAGAGCTGATCAACTCAGTCCGGCCCGGCCCGATTTTTGGGGCAGGTTTGGGCAGTTTTTTTTGGCCCGCGGCTCGGCCCGTTTTTTTTGGGCGGGCTTTGGGTAAGCCGAAAAAGAGTTTTTAGTCTAATTTTTGGCCCGAAAGCCCGTTCGGCTCGGCCCGAAATAACAGGCTTTAGGCACAAATTTTTGGCCCGGATTTGGGCCCGGCCCATGATCACCTCTGTTTGATTTACAAACTTTGTTCATCTTTATATGGAAGTCAAAAGTACCAATCACTCTCTGGCTATGCAGAAATGCAATTTTCAGAATCTAGATTGTCTGTTTAGTTGTCAATAATTTTTCATGTGTAGTTAGTTCTTTAAGGTATCATTCAGATTTTAAAATGCCAGAACAAACTCTCTGCAAACTGGTGTTACATGGCAATTGAGACTTGAAGTTATTAGTTTACCACTGTTTCAAAGCCCCCTGATCCTCACCTTATTCCAGTTAGTTGACGTCATAGATATGAGATAATAAACTATTGTTTCAATAAGGTTTCTGTTGGCCAAAGCTTTTGCTCGTCTCACCATGCATAACTTCTATGTCCATTAAAGAAAGTCTTCAAGTGCAAAAATATTATTGAAAATGTTCAAGGGGCTCTTTTTCTTGCTCTAGCCTTTTTTTTTTATGAAAGCATGTAATAGAAGCCACAACCCAAGCAGTTATATTTAGGAGAACAGGGAGCTGTCCTCTATCACAATTCACATGGTATGCGCTCGGTTTTATCTTAGCAGATAATCTCTTAAGCTCTGTAGAGTAGAAGTACATTATGCATCGTTCATGTTAAATTCAAGGTTGTTGGCTTGAGAATTTTAAGACCAAGCTAACATTTTTTGTTCTATAAGTTCAAATATAGGCTCACCTTACAGACTTTGATGAGTTCTGATCATTAAGCTTTCTGTATTAGGTGTTAGGACTTAGGCTACTTTTGCACTTGTTTAGATACTGTCTATGATTTACCAAAGAAAAAAGAGGCTTTCTATGAGGGTTTCTCGTCCTTCCTCTAGCAAAATGATTTGAGCTCTTTAGAAAAATCTTTATAAATGCTGTGCAAGAAATTACTATCGGACTTTGGTGGACTCACACTCACTATGATGTATTTGTTTACAGATAATCTAATTGTCTTGTATTCCTCTTTAAGCTCCACAGAGTAAGAGGCTCTATAAGCGGCGTAACGCTAAATCCGGGATTTGCTTGTTGTATTATGTTGTTTGGACCAAAAGTTATATGCACATTGTTGATTTTGCTTCTGCTACTTTTTTTGTGCTCTCTGCTCATGATTTAATTAATCAGTTTGTGGAGAGTACCTTGACTGGGATATTACTTATGATTTACTTTTCCACCTTCTCAACATTGGGTTATTGTCAGAAAAATGCAATATTTGCTTTGACTTAATTCATTCAAATCCATGACATTCAATGCTTTTCAGGTCAAGAAGATTCCTGATTCATTTGAGACAATACCGGAGTATTTCTGCTCTTATGTTTATCCTCTATTAGAAGAGACACGGGTTGACCTTCGTTCATGTTTGGAGATAATAGCAAGGGCACCATATGCTGAAATAGTGTTATATAATAAAATCGGACGTGACAGATCACTTATGTATGATGTTCAAATAGATGAATGGATAAACAGGTTCAATGACCGAGGCAAGGAGCCATACAAGACATTGCCCGGTGATATTTTTGTTCTTGTTAAGTCTCGTCCTGAAACAATATATGATTTGCAATTGCTGGCCCAAACATGGGTTTTGGCATCAGTCACGAAAATTCCGAAGGATGAGTCAGAGGACGAGGACGAGGACGAGGATGAGTCAGAGGACGAGGTAGATGACAACACTTCATCAACCTCTTTTACAGTGAAAGCTTCACGAGACATTGGGGAGATAGATGACAGTTACAGTTCTCTTTTTTTGGTATTTTTGACGAATAGCACCACAAATAAAAGAATATGGAATGCCCTGCACATGTTTAAAAATATGAGAATAATACGAGGAGTTCTGAAAAATAAATTGCTGGTAAGTTTTGGATAGGTATCATCGTGTGATTATGTTATCTGGTCCGTTTGAGTGGATTATGTAAATATTTTTTGTCATTTCGGCTAGCTTCAGAGAGTAATGCATTGTGGGAACTTTGTGGTTTAGTTTCATTTATTTAACTGCTTTTAGTAATTTCACAATAATAGCATAGTATACTAATATTCTTGTACTTTTTTTTAGCTTATGCATGACATCTACGTTTGGTAACAGAGCCTCCCCCCACAACACACATACACACAGGACTCAGGAGAGGGGGTGAGCTGTGGGAATTTCTGAACTTGCACCAGCAATTATGTCAAGTGTCACTTATGTACATCATATCTAAGATATTAGCTGTATTTAAACAATTAAGTCGACATGACCTTTATAGCAAGCATCCTAGCAGTATCGTTTGTTTTTAAGAATGAATCTCTGAGCTAAAAATAATGTGTGGATTGCAGGATGAAGGATATCATAATCTGTGTGCCTCCAATCACAATAGGTGCTTGTCTGAAGACCTTTGTATGGAAATATCTTCAAGTCTGAATCCCTCCCAGTACAAGGCAGTTTTAGCTTCACTGCAAGCAATGCAGTGCGAGCACATGTCTCAAGTTCAACTTGTCTGGGGGCCACCAGGGACAGGCAAAACAAAAACCCTTAGTACATTACTATTTTTTCTCAGGAAGATGAATGTCAGAACTCTGATATGTGCCCCAACAAATGTTGCCATCACTGAAGTAGCGGACCGTCTTTTGGAGGTGATTACGAAGCCTTCTTCAAGGGATTCAGGAGAAACATCCGACTGTTTGGGAGACATACTCTTGTTTGGAAATAAAGATAGGCTGAGAGTAGGGCTAGATATAAAAGATATATATCTGGACTATCGCGTCAAGAGGCTAGCAGAGTGTTTTTCCCCCCGAACTGGATGGAGGAGTTGTTTCCCATCCTTGTCAAATTTTCTTGAGGATTGTGTTTCTCAGTATGATGTATTCTTGAAAAATGAGTTGATTAAGACGAGGGAACAAGGCGTGGATGATGTTAATGCTACAGAACAGATTGAATCATTTCTTGCTTTCTTTACAAACCGGTTCAAGGCTGCTGCGGAACCAGTCAGGCGCTGTATTTTTATCTTCCGCACTCATGTCTCGAAAAGTTACATTGGTGAACATAATCTTGCAGACATGATAATTCTCGATGATCTGCTTGACTCCTTTGAAAAGTTGTTGCCTCAAATTGATTTGGGTTCTGATGGTCTTTTGGAACTTTTTTCTTCTGGCAAAGTCGAGGACTCTCTTGTGCATAGGGCGGTCCCCAACATTATTTCTCTGCTTTTGGCAAAGAGGAGAAAATGCATTTCCGTCTTAAAAAATCTGCATCGATCTCTTGGTGTTCTCAACCTTCCTAATATAATGAATAAAGAATCTATAACTGAGCTCTGTTTCCAGATGGCATCATTAATCTTCTGTACTGCATCCTGCTCTTATAAGCTTTTTACTACACCAATGGAACCACCCCTAAGCCTTTTGGTCATAGATGAAGCTGCACAATTGAAGGAATGTGAGTCAGCGATACCCTTGCAACTGCCTGGTTTACGGCATGCTATACTTTTCGGGGATGAGTGCCAATTGCCAGCAATGGTTAAAAGTAATGTAAGCTCTTAAATTCTAGCACTTAATGTTTGTCCTTTCTCTTCAACTTCCAGACAATATTCAATTTTCATAAGAAACTTTCATTTTGCAGCTATCTAAGGATGCTGGTTTTGGACGAAGTTTATTTCAGAGGCTGAGTTTGTTGGGTTGGCCAAAGCACCTCTTGGATATGCAGTACAGAATGCATCCTGCAATCAGTTCATTTCCTAATAAAGAATTCTATTTCAAGCAAATTCTGGATTCCCCCAGCGTTAGGCATAAGAGCTATGAGAGACAGTATCTTCCAGGGCCGATGTATGGGCCTTATTCTTTCATAAATATCTCTGAGGGACGGGAGGAACGTGATGATGATGGACGTAGTCTGAGAAATATGGTTGAGGCTGCAGTTGTGGCTAGAATCTTGTATAATCTCCACAAGGGTATGTTTTGATACTTTGGGATCATATAGCCTTAATGGTGTATCATTTTCTTTTAAAGGTGCAGTACTAGATAGGAATCTGGTGTGTAGTTTGGAACAATTTTTACAGTGAAAAGAGAGTAGGAGACTTAATGATTGAGGGTCGCTAAAGAGTTTTTCTGTCAGATACTGATTGAGAAAAGAACTCATGTGCGTGACTCATGAGCCCTTTAGAGCTAATTTCAGGAGGCAGTTAACAAGTATAGATTTTTCCGCGTGCTGTTATGTATACTGTCCTAAGATTTCTTATTCTTTTAGTCCTTATTTTTCTGAGCAATCAATGCCTTCCAGTGGTTGGGCTTCTTCTAAATGCTGATAAACATGTATTTTAGTCCGTTAAGTGATCAGAAATTCGGTCTGTTTTACAGCATGGCGCCACTTCTCTCAAAGGCTTTCTGTTGGTGTAATATCACCCTATGCTGCACAAGTTGTGGCCATTGAGGAGATGCTTGGGAGAAGGTATAAAAACCTCAACAATTTTGGAGTGCAGGTGAAATCTGTTGATGGATTTCAAGGCGGAGAAGAGGATATCATAATAATATCAACAGTACGATCTAATAAATTTGGAAATGTGGGGTTTATATCAAGTTCTGAACGTACAAATGTAGCTCTCACCAGGGGGAGGTATGACTCTGAATTTTGTTTTGCTCATCTTTTGTTTCTCTTTAGAGATTTGACTAAAAAGTTTAACTTATGCACAGGCACTGTCTTTGGGTGCTTGGGAATGAAAAAACTCTAATTAGAAGCGATTCAGTTTGGAAAAGATTAATTTCCAATGCTAGGGAGCGTCACTGTGTTTTCAGTGCTGATGAAGATAAGAGCTTGACTAAAACTATGATAGATATTAAGAAGGAGCTAAATCAACTTCATGAATTACTCAATAAGGATAGTATACTTTTCAAATTTGCCAGGTGGAAGGTAATGCTCACTTTAGTTTTCTGCTGACATCTCCATTCTCCATAATCAATCATCCAAATTTATGTTTATTGAGGTTCTATTAGCGCAGTTTATAATATGCTTTCCTCCATTGTGCTGTCAAAGGTTATGTTTAGTGACAATTTTGTGAAAAGCTTTGCAAAGCTTCCATCTACCCGGGCTAAGAAACGAGTGATGAATCTGCTTGTAAAATTGTCAAATGGCTGGCGGCCTAAGAAAATCAAAACTGATCCTGTATGTGAGAGCAGTGTACAAATTGTGAAACAATACAAAGTGGAACGTCGCTACATTATATGTACGAATGACATTATAAAAGAATCTGGATACATCCAAGTGCTGAAGATCTGGGATGTTGTGCCACTGGAAGATGTAACAAAGCTGGTTAAGAGACTTGATAACATATATGGAGCTTTCACTGATCATTTCTTGCGTCATTGCAAAGAGCGTAGTCTTGAGGGGTATGCTTTTTCTCTCTATTTTCTCTTGAAATGGATACCTTTGCCTTGTTTCTTGAGAGAGACTTCCTCCATTTCATGATTGTTGTTTCCAAAGGACTTGACACAATTGTCAATGCACAACTTTGAGGATTAATATATTTAAATATGTACAAGTAAAAATTGTAAAAAAGTTGATTTTAATGAAAATACATATTGAGATGTATCTAAAAGATCCGACATGACTATATTTTTCCGTAAGTATACATAATACAAGAGGGTCGAAGTAGAGAACGCGAATAGTGTTAAAAGTCAATATGATACAACTATTATAAAGCGAAGGTAGGGTTAGTTATTACAGTTAATTCCTCATTCTTTTAATCATATTGGCTGCCTTTAGGGAGCTAGAGGTTCCAAGGACTTGGAGCAATTCAATTGACATTGTCCGATTGAAGAGCAACTATGCTGAGTCAACAAGTGCTTCTGATGGTGATTTGGATGGCACAAATTATGCTGAGAATGCTAATGTTAGCGAAAGCTTGTTGTTAATGAAGTTCTACTCCCTATCTGCGGGTATAGTAGGTCACCTGTTGTCTGATTCTGATGGTAAAGCTTTGGACTTACCCTTTGAAGTAACAGATGAGGAGCGGCAAATAATTATCCACCCAAAGAGCTCCTTTATCTTAGGACGATCTGGTACTGGAAAGACAACTGTGTTAACCATGAAACTGTTTCAGAAAGAACGACTGCACCACATGGCTCTTGAAGGCCTTGATGAAGTGAGTAGAGATGCCACCATTGCAAATGCTACCCCCACTGAAGAGAATGTAGAGAGGGAAAATGTTCTACGCCAGCTTTTTGTGACAGTTAGTCCAAAACTTTGTTATGCCATTAAACATCATATTTCTGGTCTGGAAAGGTACATTATGGAGTTTGTTCTCCTTTGTTTTGGATATTCATCGTTTGAAGTCTCTAGTAGATATATTTTAATTCTAGAGATACGGCATAGAGTCCTTAATATATCTCTGTCTCTCGCATCCCACCACCAATTTTTACCAATGTCACTTTTAAGGCTCGCTAGCTGTTTCCCTAGATTACTTCTATAAAGAGTCGTACATATTGTTGTTTTGTGTTTCAAAGCTGTGCATGCTAATTTTTGGTCACCCTGCAGATTTGTTCGCAATGAGAGCTCTTCTATGGCAAGTGTCCCCATTGATGCTGATGATATTGATGACAGTGATCAGTTTAGTGGTATCTCGGACTCTTTTGCTGGTGTTCCTCTGAAGTCATACCCTCTTGTGCTAACTTTTAACAAGTTGTTACTCATGCTTGATGGCACATTAGGTATTTCATACTTCGAGAGATTTTATGATGAACTAAATCATTCGTACAGAGGAAATTCTAGTACATCTGCTACCTCCATTATGAAAAGGAAAGAGGTTAACTATGAGAAGTTTAATTTGTTCTACTGGCCCCACTTCAATTCACAGCTTACCAACAAGCTTGATTCCTCAAGAGTTTTTACAGAGATAATTTCCATCATTAAAGGTGGTCTCCAAGTAGGGGAAACAAAAGATGGTAAGCTTAGCCAGGAGGATTATCTTTGTTTGTCTGCAGGCCGAACGTCAACTTTAAGCCGGCAGAAGAGAGAGTTGATATATGACATATTCTTGACTTATGAGAAGATGAAAGCAAAAAGAAGAGAATTCGATTTATCTGATTTTGTGAATGATCTTCATCGGCGGCTCAAACGTGAGAGATATGTTGGTGATGCTATTGATTTCGTTTATATAGATGAAGTTCAGGACTTGACTATGCGACAGATTGCCCTGTTTAAATATATCTGCAGAAATGTGGATGAAGGATTTGTTTTTTCTGGTGATACAGCTCAGACAATTGCACGGGGGATCGATTTCCGGTTTCAGGATGTCAGATGTCTGTTCTACAAGGAGTTTTTGATGAGTAAAAGAAATGATGTGGCCAATGGAAGCCAAACGCGTGGACAGATTTCTCCGATTTTTCATTTGAGCCAGAATTTTCGTACCCATGTTGGTATACTTAAGTTAGGACACAGTGTTATTCAACTCATTTATCATTTCTTTCCTCATTCTATTGACATTTTACCCCCCGAGAATAGTCTCATCTTTGGAGAAGCTCCAATCTTGTTGGAGTCTGGATCAGATGAGAATGCCATTGTCACAATCTTTGGCAATTCTGGAAATATGGGTGGTAGTAATCTTGTTGGTTTTGGAGCTGAGCAGGTGATACTTGTACGGGATGATTGTGTCCGTAAAGAAATACTAAGCTATGTCGGTAAACATGCTCTCGTGCTAACAATTGTTGAGTGCAAAGGGTTGGAGTTCCAGGTAAATGAATATAGAATATGCATGTAAACCTATGCATCTCATCAAAAATTGATGAAAAGCCAATATATGTTATAAATTTATTTCGTTTTCTTTATAGGATGTCCTCCTGTACAATTTCTTTGGGTCATCGCCGTTGAAAAATCACTGGAGAGTCATATACGAGTTTATGAAGATGCATGATATGCTTGATTCAAATTTGCAGCCGTCTTTTCCCCATTTTAATCCCGCAAAGCCCAACGTTTTATGCTCTGAGCTGAAGCAGCTATATGTTGCTATCACTCGTACTCGACAAAGATTATGGATTTGTGAGAACAAAGAGGATGTTTCAAAACCTATGTTTGACTACTGGAAAAAATTATGTGCGGTTCAGGTCAGACAATTGGATGATTCACTTGTACGTGCTATGCAAGTTGCGAGCAGTCCAGAGGAATGGAAAGCACGGGGAAGGAAGGTCTTTCTCACTCTCTGTTTCTTTCAATCTTCTGTTAGCAATTATTTCTCCCTTTCCAGTAGTAAAAACAATATCCAATTTCTTCTACTGACATAATGATGATCTGTATTTCTTCTCTTGACATAATGATGGTTATTGGTTTCATCTGCAGTTGCTGGCAGTGGAAAACTATGAGGTGGCAACCATGTGCTTCGAAAGAGCCGGGGATAGGCACTGGGAAATTTATGCTAAGGCTGCAGGGTTAAAGGCAGCAGCTGGTCGAACTTATGAATTAAATCCTGAAGAGGCTTCTAGCATTCTCAGACAAGCTGCTGAGCTTTTCGAAAGCATAAACGTGTATAGGAAAGCTGCAGATTGCTTCTATGAGTTGAAAGAATATGACAGAGCAGGTTTGCCCTAGTGCTTTGAATATTACTTGCTGCCATTTATAGTAGATATTCGTTTCTACTTGTGCTGCTTAAACTTAGCTTGGAGGCTTTTGATGATAGTATGAAGTAGATTTTTTATTAGGTTAAAAACTTAAAACCACTACTTGTAGGATGTTCCTGCCAATTTTGGGGATTGAGAAGCACACATTATACAGCATTAAACTACTGATTGCAAGGAGTATGCCTCTGATGAATCCTTGATTGGAGTACTGTCAAATTTTCAAAGTGGAGAACAAGGAGTTGTGGAATCGTTTTATAATTATTGGCAGTAATTATCTGAAACATGAGCAATATTAATTCTGTAAAAATTGATTCTATTTTTCTAATGATTGGTTACAAGTTTAAAATCTGTAGATAGTAACAACGTAGTTAAGGTTTCACTTTGTCTTCATAAACTTATCATTCAAGCACATAATCAAATAACCATGATTTATAATGGCTTAGAATTTTTATTTTTTTGTTGCTTTAAGTTAATAGGTATATTGTTTTGGTTTAGGAAGGGGATGGAAATTAGATCGCTATCAATCAGGAATTTAGAACTGTAAAATATATTACCCGTTGTTGCTTATAATTGTAAATAGTAAGGTATCTGGCTACTGCTTTTGATGGAAGACTAAGAGCACCACTACTTTGAACCCTCTTATCTTGTTTACTTCGTTCATTAGCTTATGATTTGTATATTTTTATTGGGTGCTAAGAATTGCATCCAAGTTGCTAGTGATCTATGTTTAATACAAGAGTATACCTGTTTCTGGATGTGATTGCTTTGGAATCAAATTATGATTTTCTTTTCTTGAGATTGTTTTCCTGTTTGATGGTCCTTGTGATGCTTTGGGATATACAAAACTTTTTCACAGGTATACTATATCTTGAGCAAGGTAAGGAGTCGGATCTCATAAAGGCCTGTGAATGTTTCACCTTTGCTGGGTATCATGAGCGCGCTGCTGAGGTATATGCTAAGTGTAATCTCTTCTCTGAGTGCCTTTTGTCTTGCACAAAAGGGAAGTTGTATGACTTAGGCCTGCAGTATATTCAATATTGGAAACACCAGGAAATGGGTGGAGAATTGGACATGATTGAACAAGTCTTCCTAGAAAAATGGGCTCTTTCGTTGCATGAGCAGGATGATAAGATAAAAATGATGAAATTTGTTAAGGCGTTTAGTTCAGAGGAGTCTATGCAAACCTTCCTCAAGAAAGTAGGTCGCCTTGATGAGCTTTTGGACTTGGAGGTAGAATTAGGAAACTTCTTGAAGGCTGCTGATATTGCAAGGGAAAGAGGGAAACTTCAACTTGAGGCAGATTTAATGGAAAAAGGCGGGCTTTTTAAGGAAGCTTGTGAATTTTTTTTATGGTATGCTCTTGCTGGTTGTCTTTGGGATGATGGTAAAGGTTGGCCATTGAAGAAATTCCAACATATGGAGGAGCTGCTACTGAAAGCCAAAGCCTGTGCTTATAATGTTGAGCCACGTGATCTTTATAGGACTGTATGTACAGATAGCCTGATTTTGTTGAACAGAAATTATTCACTGTCTGAGCTGAAAGAATTTTTTATCCTTTCTCAAACACATAAAAATTTGAGAGGGGAAATACTATCGATCAGAAGAATCCTGGATTTGATGCTTCAAGTTGATATTTCGAAGTATGAGCAGGAAAGCGACAACATAAAAAGTTCGCCTGTGTCACATCTTGAAAGGATTTCTCGAAACAAGGTCTCTGTTGAAACACTAATCTACTCTTGGAACTTGTGGAAGGACACTGTTTTGAGAATATTCAAGTTTCTCGAGGCAGTGGGTGTTAATGAAACTAGTGATTTAGCTGAACTTGGAGAATTTTGCTTAAATTACCTTGGGGTTCGAAGGCTGTTTGTTAGTACGGGAACAATTTATGTTTGTCTGTACCCCGATGCTGAGTGGATGAAGGAGGCTGGCAAAAGTTCTTTTGGAAGGTTTGGAAAGTTGATCAGCGTTGATATAGAGCACTTGAAAGCTGCTGCCCGCAACCATTGGTCCCTGGAGTTACTATCCACTGGCATGAAAGTGTTGAATGCTCTTGAAGCACTTCGGAACAATGCTTGGAAGGCTTCTTTTTCAGAATTTAGAATAGCTAGGTTGTTGCTTCATATTTATGAAGTTGCACAGATGCTATCTTCCCATAACCCCTCAAAGCAGAGGCATCAGGATGTAAAGTTGCTGCAGGGTTACGTTGATGTTTCAGTAGGAGAATATTTTAAATGCATGTTTCCTTTCGACTGGAGAAGATCAGTGAGCCAAAACATTATGTTTTTGAGAGAGATGGAGATTTCTCGGAAAATACTAGGAGTAGTCTTAGTACATAATGTTCAAGGGACAGATATTTTAACATATGGGCAACTTGGAAGTGTAGCCATGGTGTTGCTCGGATCTCCTAAGGGTAAAATTGAATTTTCACATGTGGTTCTTAAAAGACTTGATGATGATTCTCCCTGGAAACCACTTCTTCAGGCCGTCTCTCAGTGTACTGAAGCTCAAGGTCAACAGGCCGAGCCCCTTGCTTGCAAGCTTCATAGAGCTCTAAGGAATGTTTATGATGCCAATTGGAGGACAAGAGATTACATACTGCCTAGCTGTTTCTTATATCTTGTTGACCGTCTAATGTTATCCCTTCTGGAGTTTCGTGGCTGCGTACTGATGACTAGATCATCTCTTGTTGAATGGTTTAATCATCTCGAGTGGAAAGCCAACCTCGGTACACATTTAGTGTCTGCTGGTGATGGATCTGTATTTTTGCGAGACACTTATTGCCTTTTGGCTCGCATACTTCATCAGCTTCTCATGAAGAAACATGAAACTGTGCAATGGGTTAAAAAAGTTGGCATTAATGCAAGGGAACACTTTCCAGTGCTGCTTCTCAGACTAGTTGTTCTAATGTGCTTGCTTCATCTGAATTCCAATGAGTATATGGAAGAACTTCTAGATGTGTTAGATTGGAAAGAAATTTCTGTGCAATTACCACATGCATTTTCAAGTGCCCTACGAAAAATAAGCAAGGTTGGCTTTAACAATGCTGTTGCTGAAGCGCTAAATGCAATTGGGGATCCCCTGGTGGTTGTAAGAACTGGAAAAAATCTTAAGAGAGTGTCTTGTAGGGGTGCCATTTATCTGGATATTGTTGACCAGAGTAAAGAGGAGTTGCAGAGAATCCTATTTCCGAATAAGGTGAATGCTTGTGCAGATAGAGTTAATGATGCTGATTCCAGTTCCACTAGTTTCCTTCAAAAGAAGAATGAAGGATGTATTGAGCTCCAAGATAGGATCGTTTGGGAAGTTTTTGATATGTTGAAGTTGGTGGAGAAGGAAAATGAGGAAAGTAGGCAAATCTTTGTGTCTAATGCACCAAAGATTAAGGTAATTTAAGTACTTCAGGACTATGTTACTTGTTTAATGTTCGGGTTTGGCTATTTATAATAAATATCTGTGAACATGGTAAAAAATGAAGTGTTCTGTCGAGGGTCCAACACGGGTAGCCGAGATAAAATGAAGAGTCCAAGTAACATATAATTTGCAATAGTTTTTTATGCTTAATTTTGTGTTCTTTTATTTTACTTGTTACTTTCTTATTCCCCTAACAGGTGCAGATTGACAACATACATACACTGATGACAACCGCGATAAACATGCCATTGGAAAATGATACATGTACTGATGACGAGCACAAGCTCTTTTTAGCAGAAGGTGGTTGCCTGCTTCTTGAGTTACGGCTCTTGTCGGCAGCCTTAGATTCAAGGTTTGTTCAAATTTCTAGCCCAAGTGGAGAACTTTCCTCTCTTTTTCTAGTTGGGGATGTGATTTCTTCTCTAGCCTTGTCTTTTGGGTGTGCCTAACACTTGTTTAGGTTCTGTTTGGTTGGACGGAAAACATTTTCAATGAAAGTATGGTCTAACACTTATAAATTAGGATTCTATGGTTCCTCGCAAAAAAAAGTTAGAGAAGAGAGAAAATAAAATGGAGGGGACAAAATGAATGTCCGTACACATTTTCTTGGAGAAATGGTTTTCTTAATTCTGCATCTGTGAGAGAACCATTTTTCACCCTTAAGAAAACCAACATTCTCACAAAATGTTTTTTTCCCAACTAGACACTTGCTTAGTTTACGCCTGACTAGTTTTTAAACCACATTTCTCTGCATAGTTATTTACTTAAGTACTTTTGCGATTGAATGTTGTTTTTTACAGTGGACAACAGCTGAAAGATAGCATGTTGCTGATTGAAGACAGTGCTAAACGACTGTTATCAAGAAAACCGGTATTTGAGCATTTCCTAAGTTTGCTGATTCCTCAAACCGATTTGAAGACTTCTTCTCCGGATAATCGTGAGGAAATTGTTCCAGAATTAGGAGATCAAGGACATGCTGAAACAGAGGGGCGGAGCCACCCTGTGAGGTGTGGGATCATGTGACCCCACATAAATCTTGATCCGCCACTAAGTGAAACTGCTACTAAAATATTGGATATTTTTTGCACCTACTAATATGTTATTCTGGATCCGCCACTAAGTGAAACTGCTGATGATATCAACTATGTCCAGGAGGGTCAGATAGATGATTCTTCAGCTGTTGCTCTTGGAAAGCAGCAAGAGGACAGTCAAGGTAGAAACCAAGGGAAAGGAAGCAAAGAGTCGAGAAATGCCAAGAAGAAGAAGAGCAAGAAAAATAGATAGTCCTGGGAAAGTCATTAATTAGATACAAGTCCATGTCCATAAACTTATGGCGTTAATATTTTGGAAACCGAAAATTGATGTGTATATTTGTAAGTAGATAATGTTCTTGTGGCTCATCTAAAATACGGTACCTCCTGATGTTTTCCTATGCAGCTATGCTCCCTTTTTGAGAATATTGTACAGGACTACAGGAGCATCCTAGCATGGCTTCGATTGTAAGCCTATAGAGTATACTGTACTGGAGCATGGCTTTTTGACAATGAACCCATAGAGTAGTAGTATAAAGTTCTGAACTTTTTATCAAATGGGTTTTCAGGAGATCTGAGTGATTATATGGCACTATGATAAGCTCCTGAAAGTGACGTCTCTATCCAATAATATCCTTTTGAATACGTGTACTGAGATTAGTACCATATTAAAGTTTAGTCACAAAACCTTTAGGGGTATAAGTTCGGTTTTCGGTTCGTTTTAGGACAAAACCAAATCGAAAAGAAATAAATTTGGTTTTAATATTTCTAATCCAAATCCAAACTGGAATTCGGCTCAATCCAAATCAAACCAAATCGAAATTTAAAAACCAAATCGAAATTTTATTATATTCCAAAATCCAAACCAAACCAAACCGAAATTAAACCAAACTTTTTGATAAAGATAACCCCTGTTTCCAAGACTTGCAAGTTTGAAAAGTACAATATATAATGTACCAACTGAAAATGGCAGCAGCAACATTAAATTCCCAACAATTGCTACATGTTTATGGTTATACTACCAACCATTTCTTAAAATATAAACACTTCATTAAAAATGCTAAATTAACTACATCTATACAAATATATTAAAAGGCGTGCGTGACAACGTCTATGCACCACGTGTCACCCTCCTCCTACCACCAGAAATTTGCTACGTGTCTATTAACCAACAAAGTCAAGTGGTCATTATTTAAAAAATAAATATGCTGAAGCAGGTTCGAACCCCTGACCTTTAAGTATAGATTTCCAATGAATGACCATCTGATCTAACGTTATTTAGTGATTCAAGTTTGTACGAAATTAGAGATATCCGTTGTAATTAGTAGTATGGCAGTGCATACCTACTTCCTAGCCAATAACGTTGTCAGTTTCTTTTGTCCAATAACTCATCCCCTTGCTCCATCTACCCTTTCGAAATTCACCATGAACGCGACTCTTCTACTTCGTAATTAATGGGTTTGCGAATTTCCCTTGCTTCTAATCGAATCTAATGTTGATTCGTTGTTGTTATAGAATACGAATCAAGCTATGGAGTTCAAAGGTTCAACGCCCACAAAGGTTAGTGAAATTGTTAATCTTAGCGAAATTCCCAATTTAATTCACGAATTGCAAATTGAAGTTCAATTATAAATTCAATAATTGCATAATTTTGTAACTGAAATATACCCCCTCTCTCTATATATAACGAATAGGGTAACTATATGATTCTTAAATTTTTGTTGATCCTCTTGAAAAAGGTATCATCTATTTTGACATTTTTTTTTGGGTTTTTGTAATCGATGAAACTTTATTTCATAGTATAGGTTTTGATCCCGTGACCTCAAGTTTATGTACTAAAGTTTTAACCACTAGACCAAGTTGTATTTAGTGTTATCATATCAAAGTACAATATTAATAAATGAAATTTTTCTTACCCGGGGCATAGCCCGGGCCTAATTACTAGTAAATAAATAAATGGCAGCAGCTAGGAGCAAGAAAAGTGAGAAAATTCCAAAATCTAGGAGCAATAATGACATAGCAGCTCTTCGACCTTATCTTCATCCATGAGAGGAAAGAGAAATGGAGGAAAGGAAACCCAAAAAACTTACTAACTTAAGAGAGAGAGAGGAGCAAGAAACGACGTGACTTACTTAGGGTTTTAGTGGAATAGTGGTCTTCTCACTTCTAAGTTGGCGACTAATGTGACTTTGGGTTTATGAGAAAAGGAAACCCAAATGGTAAAAGGCCAAAATCCCATATTTTTTTAGAGTTGGAATGGGACTTTAGATATATAAACCTTGATATGGCCTTATACATCTATATTTCGGGTTTCCAAAATCGAACCAAATCGAAAAACCGTTTTTTTTTTTTTGGAATCCAAATCAAACCGATTTCTAAAAAAACCCAAACCAAATTACTAATTCGGTTCGGTTTGATTTTCGGTTTTTGACGAAATAACATACACCCTACCAAGGAGTAGGTTGTGCACATTATAGCTGAGTAGGATGTGGATTGTAGATAGCGCTCATACTGAGCTAAGCTTGGTCTAGTGAAAAAGGATTACATTAGTTGGAGGTTCAGCTCCCACTAGGGTTACTTTGGAGGAGGAAACAAAGTTTGATTTCTAATTTCACCTGCGAGGAGGATCTAGCCCATAATTCCCTCCATTTCACCAACCTAAAAAAAATGTGGATTATACTCATTGTGTGCTCACACGTAAAAGAAAGAACAAAGAACAAATGAAGAACTTCCTCCGTATCAAATTAAATGCAAAAATTCAATAGACACGAACTCCTAGGCAAAATTTCTTAAGGTGAGATTAATAAAAAGTAATAACATGTGGGTATGTTAATAAGGAGAGAGAGAGTGGGGCCAACCCTAACCACAACCACCGAGGCAGCCACCCGAGGCCTCCTCCCCCACCCCCGCCAACCCGCCAGCCCCCCCCCACCCTCCCCCCCCACCCCGGTGCTCCTAACTCCCGCACCCCTAAACCCCGCGTAACCCATCAGCCCCCCCACCTCTCCCCCCACCCTCGCCCTTACCTCGATTTCGGACCTCTAACCCCCGCGCCCCCTTCGATTTCGGACTTCTAACCCCGCTCTCGCTCCCCTTCCTCGTTGTGTCCACAACCCACCATGGTTAGGATTTCGTGGTGGGATGAGGATTTCGTGGTGGGTGGCTGATTCTATGGTGGTTAGGGTTTGAGTTCGTGGTTTGATGGTGGTTTTGTGGTGGTTGGGTGGTTCCATGGTGGTTAGGGTTCGCATTTTGGTGATTTTGTGGTTTGTGCGATGGTGGTTTCTTGGTGGTTGTGGTGTTTCGGCGTTGGGTTGTGATTTCGTGGTTTGTGCGGTGGTGATTTCTGGGTGGTTGGGTTGTGCAGTGGAGGTTTTGTGGTATTTGGGTCGTGGTTTCGTGGTTGTTGCGATGGGTTGGTGGTGGTTGGCTGGTAGTCGTGTGAGGTGGTGCTGATGAAACGATGTGGTGGTAGGGTGGTGCTGGTGAAAGTAGGTGGTGGTTTGGTAGTCAATGTTGGTCAAGGTGGGTGTTGGAGAGAGGTGGGTGTTGGAGAGAGAGGGGGGTGAAGTTTTGGTAGATTAATGTTGATTAGGTTAGGTTAAGGGGGGATTAATTACTTTTAGTAAGGGTATATGTGTAATTTCACACTCAAAATCTTTACCAAAAGTAGAATGAAGAAAAGTGTTGCATTTAATTTGAAACATCTATTTTTAGAAACTGTTGCATTTAATTTGATACAGATGAAGTATGATTTACTACTAAATATAAAATATTTCATGATCCTTTTGATTTTTATTATTATATAACTATCTTAATTGCTAGTAATTGTCTGCCCAAATTTTGTTAGTAAATGTTATTCGCTTTCAAAGAGGTTTTACTGATGAACTCATACTCTCATAGTGTTGACAAACGAGGTTTAATTTTTCATTTTAACAATTTAACTATTTGTTGTAGGTTTTCTTTTGTCAATTATCAAAAGTCTATATGAAGTAGTATAAAACTAGGTTTTAAGTACTATTCCCTCCGTTTTCCAAAGGATTTCTCATTTATCCTTTTTCACGTTTTGCCAGTGCACGTTTTATCATTAATATCTTTAATTACATATTTGTAAAAATTATAAAAGCTTGATTTTTGTAATTTACTGAGACGAATCAAATAAGACTCCACATGACTCTGTTTTATCAAATTGAGTATATCAGAAAGAACTTAAATAATCTCTTTACAGATGAATAGTGTCAATATTACAAATGGGAAATCTTTTGGGAAACAAGGGAGTATGAATTTCAACATGTAAACGACGTAATTAGTTTTTGTTGTCCATTGAACCGTGAAAGCTTAATGACTACATATGAAAATTTGAGTATTCCCCTAAATTTTAACCTAACATATCTAAGTGATATCTATATTCATAATCATCTGTTCGACAAAATTGCATGAGAGATAGTAGTAGCTAATTAAAAATTGGAAAATCTGTCAGAAAATACCTTATAAATGTAAATTTTTGTAAGGAAAAACCTTTAAAAAAAATTTGGCACCATAAATCCTACAAAAAAATAACAAATCCTTTGCAAGATTAAACCTTAAGTCATTTTCCGGTGTTTGATCCAACTTTTCCAGCGTTGACTTGCCATGTGCAAGGCACGTGACCTTTATAATGCCTAATTTCTTTATTTTGTACTCACTTTTCCTCCATTTCTCACTCTTCTCCTTCTGGTCACGTTCTTCACTGTTGGTAAATTTCTTCAACATCTGCACCCCATCCTTCTCTCTTCAAAAGCTAGAAAATTGTTCCTTCCTTTTGTAATTCAAGCACCAAAAACTTGAATTGAAGCCAAGTCAACCAAGATAAGGTAAGAATTCCGCTTTAAATTCTTACATTTCTATTCTCAATTGTAATTAAATTTATGGTTTTCAGAAGAATCTGGCATCATCCAAAAATAAATCATTCTTATAGCGGCCTCCATATAGTAATTGAAGGAGTATAAAAAGTTAAAAACAGACAAACAAGATCAGATATTCAGATGCCCGTGGGCCATGATAGGATGAAACAATAATAGAACTATTAGTTTTCAGGCGCATAAATCACGCAGAATCCCAGATTCAAAGTCTAATACATCAACATTGAGCAATGCCTTAACTTAAGTGGTTCCTAGCACATACTTGCCCCTATGATAACAAAGAGGACATTTCCAGACGACCTTAACTCGCAAAGCAACATTTTGATTACAACTACATGTCTTAGCAACAATACAAACCAAATTCTATCTATCTATGCTCCTTGTTCACAAAAAAAAAAAAATACAAACCAAATTCACACAAACAATAAGTTAAACTAATATCCCATCATATCCTATTTTCCAGTGACGGCCTTGTTGTGTCAAACTTACTTTCAGTCCTTATAAGAAAAAATAAGTTCAGATAAGTTCAAAAGATACAAGTCTTAGATAAGAATATAAAGAATCTACAACGCACTAGAGCGCTCTTGTTGACAATCCTTTACTCCAACGGCACCTAGGGTTCCTCGAACAATGTGATATCTCACACCGGGTAAATCAAGGTCTAATAAGGACTAATACGTTCATATAAGTTCGGTTCAGCAAAAAATATAGGGTTTGACACTCACAAAATAAGGTCAAATAAGTTCAGATAATTTGAAACGAACACCCCCTTCATGGCAAACTACACAATACATAAGAACACCTTGATTCGGAATATCGAACGGCCCTAACCAGCCGAAATCACCAATTGTATAAGTAACACATTCATCCAATCTCGCTTAACAATTGCTAATTCACCATTACACATTTCATCAAACATAATAACACTAATAAACATCATTACCAGCACAAAAACATATATAAAAAGATCTTAAAAAAAAAAAAAAGAACAAGTTAAATTACCTCAACAAAGCACGTCGAGCAATGCTTTCAGCATGAGAATCATTGACAACATCACCATATAAACTCCGATTTGATCTAGGTAAACATTTAGTCCCTGTTCGGCTGTTCCCAAAGAAATCACCTCTAAATCTGCAAACATAATACTATACTATTTATCAAAATTGCAAATTGCAGAAAACATCGAAGTTTTTCATGAAATTGAGGCAGAAGTTACCTTGAGAAGGAGATGATAGAAGAAATGCAGCTAAAACGGAAACTTCGCGGCCTTGAGGTTTGCCCTTTTTAGGAAGAGAATTGAAGACAGATAAAACGTTCTCGGAAATTGTGTCGCCCCATTTCTTTCCTCCTCCTTCTAACATCAATTTTTCACCCATTTAGGTCTACAATTTTAAGCTTCTGTAACACTACAACTATTTTTGTTAACCGCAAATTAGATGTAGAGCCATTTCATATGGCGTCGTTTCGCATTATAATACAATGAACAAAACAACATCCTCAATGAACAAACTAAGTAACATGAAGATGAAAGTAGAACAAAAGAACAACACACGAGACTCAATGAATATCTGGATCAGCAATGAACAACCAGGAAAAAAAAAAGATGAACATAAGAGGAAATATCTGATCGATGTTCATTGGAGAACAGTTGATGTCCATTGGTTTCGCGGTCCGCTTAATGTTCATTGGAGAACGGTTGATGTTCATTGGTTTCGCGCGTTTTATGTTTTTTGGGCTGCGTTTTGGCCCGTGTCTACCATCCTCCATCTACCAATTGTGTGTTAACGGCTTTTCATTTTATTTTATTTTATTTTATGGGTTTTTCTTCGTTGTGTTGTGCCCTGTGAGACAGTGAGAGTGTGAGATGTTTTATGTATTTTAAACTCGTTTTTTAGGGCTAATAAATGTATACTTCCTTCGTTTTTTTCTATTGCAATGTTTCCTCAAAAAAAGTTTCATATTAATTGTAATATTTTTTAAATTGGTAATAACTTCTTTATATCTCTCTCTTATCACATGACCCCTACTAATCTACTATTTATCTATCTCTATCTCTATCTCTCGCCTCTTCACATGAGTTTCTTGAAAAATGTTTTATTGAGATATGTTGCAATTATTATACAATGGAAGAAGTACAAATTTTATAGTAAGATAAGGATAACTTGCTATTTTAAGGAATGGACTAGGATACCCGTGTGAATCCTCCAATAAATATCTAATTATGTCATCAAATTTTGTCTTATTACCTTATATGAGAATTTTGCCTGACTTAACTCTCTCAATAGAAAAAAAAAACTTTATGTACACATTGGCCTTGTTTGGTAAAGACTAAAGAGAGGTTTGGGGGAAATTTAGAGGTTTAAACTCATATTAGAGGATTTGACTAGTCGGTCACTGATTTGAGTGTTTGGTAAAGAGAGTTTAAATTAGCTTATTGAGCTCAAAAAACTCTTTTTGAAAAGTTGGGATGAGGAGCTTTTTGACATTAGAGGTCTGAGAGTGAGTATATCACTTACATTTATGTCCTAAAGTTGTTGAAAATTACATTAATAAATAATAAAAGGTACAACAACATATTATGCACATGTCTTTACTAGTCATTTAGAGCAGGCAAAATAGACTTGTACACATTGACCCGGCCTGAAACCTGGTTCACACGAAAGTAATGATCAGAAATATAACCGAAACCTGAAATAACTCGGTCTGACCCCGACGCGAAAGTAAATGGCCTTGAATATGTTATGAACCCGAATCTACCCGACCCAAAATGACCTGTTGGTCATGTCATGTAGTCATATTACATACTTTTTAAACCAATTTACAGAAAACATTGCCAAATTCCGGTCCGGTCCAGATTCCGGTACGACCCTCGGTCTTTGCAACGCACCTACAAACAGCCTAATACAAACAACTAGTCAAATCAGCTAATACAATTAGCTAACAGTCATCCGCTAATTGCCAAACAGGGCCATTGAGTAGATTACCCACTAGTGAAAAGCATTAATACATAGTAAAATATCCATTGGATAGATGTATCATTATTCCACTTGACCCATACGATGCTGATTTGTCCAATGACTATTTCTCTCACACTTTTGCCTTTTTCCAATTACTACCTTCGGATCCTAAAAATCATCCCTCTTTGACATCTTTTTGCTATTCACAAGTTTCGAATTTTTTCCATGAATAATGTCAAGTGGAGTATTAACTCCTCCTATGCGCTGAACTTGAAATTAATTCCATGGATACCGTCCATGTAGGACATCGCGCCATAATTTTGGTTTTTTTAATTAAAACTGCTACTCCAAGTAGCGGTTAATACCAATAATATGAAGTTGATCGCTACTTCAAATAGTGGTTATATTGTGTCCCTAATACAAGCTATAAGGCACGAGTAGCGGTTTAGTACAGATCAAAACCACTAAACGAAGAGGGAGGAAAGCATGCCACGCACGTCCTGTGCGCTGGACGCAGCATGCTTGCGTGGCATGCTTTCCTCCCTTTTCGCCCAGTGGTGATTTACGGTATAAACCGCTACTCTGAGTAGCGGTTTTACCTCGTAAACCGTTTCCAAGTAACTTAAAGTTAACCGCTACTCAGAGTAGCGGTTTGCTTTGCCGAAAATAAAATTTATCGCGTGCTGTCCTACGTGGACGGTATCCATGGAATTAATTTCAAGTTCAGCGCATAGGAGGAATTAATACTCACTTTGACATTATTCATGGAAAAATTCCACAAGTTTCACTTTGACAATTGTTTGTGATTCATATGTAAGAAAAATATAGTCATGTCGATCTTATTAGATTCGTCTTAATATGTATTTTGTAAATATCTACATTTTATAATTTTTACAAATACATAATTAGAGATCTTAGTGTCCAAAGTTTTGCATGGCATGTGTGTAAATTAAAGTGGGAGGATTTTTAAGAACCGGGGGGAGTCTCATAGTAGTAGTTTGATTAAAACCCCATCATTTGCATTATTACAAGGAAAATTAGTAAAAAAAAAAACTACCAAATTAAATATAATATTTGTGAATAACTACTTGATAAAAACAATTTTAGAAAAAAACTCAAGTATTACTGTATTAGTAGTAGTTAGTACATTGGTAACACCACCACTTGTAGTCTAACAAGTAGCAATTTCCCATATATTTGCTTCCATGTATAGAAAATATCATTTTTCCCTCCAAAATTATTCAACTAATTCCAAGTCAAATCACTCTTGCTCTAAAATAACTAAAACAAAGCTATTAGAGAGCTCACCGTTTCCCCTAAAAAAAAAGCTATTAGAGAGTTAATTTGCTCAATTGCATTGGTTAGGGTTTTATTTTAGGGCAAAAAATATAATTGCTCATTTTAAATTGGTATAATTTGAAAATTCACCTTATTGAGGGCGTGCTCGACACAACTTTTGAGGTAGCTTTTAGGTAACTTTGAACTTTTGAAAAAGTATATTAGTGTTAGGCAAAATAGCTTTTGGAGGTAGCTTTTTGCTTTTGAGGTTATGTTTTGTTCAACTTATTTTAACTTATTTTTTTTTTAAAAAAGTTCAGATAAGATAAAATAAGATAAGATAAGTTAATATAAGATAGATTCAGATAAGATAAGATAAGATAAGATAAAATAAGTTGAATAAAACGGACTAACTATGTTAGGCAACACAATGAACTAGAATATAAATTATAGAAAAGATAAGATAAGATGAGTTCGGATAAGATAAAGATAAGTTCAAATAACACAAAATAAAATAATTTAAGATAACACAAAATAAGTTGAATAAAAAAATGGAGCCTGAGTAGCTTTTGTCAAAAGCTAAGATTATTAGCTTTTTGAGTATTATTTTTTGTAAAGCTACTATTTTTGCTTATTATTTACACATTAAAATTTTGCCAATAAATATTTTTACTTAACACTTCTACTTTAGACAACTAGTTTCATAGCTAACAGCTAACAACTACATTTACAGTTAAAAACTCACACTTACAGCTCATATCTGAAAGTTAAAAACTTACAACCAACAACTGTTTTTTGCCGCATAGGCCCTGAAGCTTCATACTCCCGCAACCGTTGAGCAATGTATTGTTCCGCATTTTAAGATATTGTTCAACCCCACAGGCCACAACTATAAGTAAGTTAACATTCATGTTATATTATAAACAATCATTATTAAAAAGTGGTGAATAATTGAAATTTGCCTAGTTGATCATAAATTGAACTATTAACTTGTCCTTAACCCCCATCTCCCCCCAAAAAAAATATTGAATAATCAGTCGAAATTCTTTTCCCCTCGCAACGACAAGTAGACAACATTATTATCAAAATCAAGGAGTATAAACCTACGGCTGACAATGGATCTGTAATATTCTGAAACTTTAAAACTTGTTTAATTAAGTTATTAAAAAGATTAAATTATTTTTTAATAATTAATAGCTAAGTAAGTATATTTATGAACCTAAGTTATTAAAAAGAAACTAAACTAATTAAGTGTGAAAGTAGCAATAATTCCGTACTAGTATCTGTTGCACGCTATGCGTGCGTGACATCGTGTGTAAGTGATTTTGTGGAAGTTTTAATTTAATCGTCATTCAAGTAATATTGTTCTATTTTTGTTTTTACTTGTGCAGATGTAAGATGTAACTGCTTTGCAATTGTAGGGATTTTTTTTAAAAAAAAAAAATGAGAGAAAGCAATTAGTAGTTTTGTTTAGTTATTCGGGGTATTTTGGGTAAAAAGGGTGGACACCAAAAGGTGAGGAGTGTTAGAATAAATTAGAAATTAACAAGGGTCACAAGATAACAAACTTCTAGGCGTGGATCACTTTCCCAAAAGTAATATTCCGACCCTAATCGTAAAGCACGGGTTCACGGAATTCACCTTCGAGATACAAAGAAGAAACAATAGTGGTCACGCTTACTATGAAAACTATTCAATGAAAAATGAGTTTGTGAGATTTTGTAGAGATGAAGAATTTCTGATTTTTGATCTTTAGAAGTTTTATGCAAGAGAGAGAAGTAGTTTTTCCAACCCCTTCATCATATGAGAGAGCCTCATATATATAACAATGCTATACTGTTTCAGAAATCCGAAACGATACATCGACAAACCGTCAAACTACGCGAAATAACACAAAGAACAAACAAGACAGAAGCCTCGTCGCGAGTCGCGACGAGCATCGCGAGTCGCGAGCTGGGCAGGACCCAGCAGGTCGCGAGGTGCGACACTGGTCGCGAGTCGCGACCAGTTCTCTGCCTCCCAGCATACGCTGCTGCTCAACGTCGCGAGGTGCGATCATCACCATTACCTTGCCCTTGATTCAGCGTCGTGTGTTCATCATTACGTTCTTGATGAAACGCAAATACATATAGCATATTATTTTATATATTATTCGAATAACAACACCTTTACCAAGTAACTCAAACAATATATCATGAAGTTTAACTAACCTTATACTCTAAATCTCCAACAATCCTCCCCCATTTAGAGTATACAAAAATAGTTATTGCACAAACATCATCAAAACAAAACAACCTCATGCATAAATGAAAGTGTACAAAGACTTGAACTTCCACTTAGTATAATACACATTCCAAGCATTCGTATCCAAATGGTGTCGATAAACGATTGAACCATTAGCAACACATAATGAAAACTTGAAGATATTACACACACAAGATTAACTACTCATTTTCCAATATATACTTGACACTAATTAGCCATGTGTCCATATCAATTCATAAGTGCATCAAAGCTATGCCTCACTAGCTCCTTGAAGCGGCCAAACTTCGCACTTACATAGGTAGATCTCTTAGAAAAGCATGCTCCTGTGACAAAGCACAATGCAAGAGACCTATTAAGATTAAACAACCTCTTAAATCATCACAGATTTAAAGAACTTTACCTTGGATGATTATACAAGTTCTTTCAATCAACAAATAAGGAAATTAATCTTATTGAACTCAAGACCCAACGTCTTATTGGGCGTTAAGTTAAGATTCCCTTACTCGTGATTTCCAAAAGGCACCAATCCTAAACCGATTGCCATCCTCTTTACCGTATCTCTAGCTAGCGCCTTAGTGAAACAATCCGCTAGATTATACGTAGTCCTTACATAGTCAACAGTGATAGCACTATCTTTGATAAGTCCTTGGACATAACTATGTCTCACACCAATGTGTCTTGACTTACCATTATACACTTGACTATAAGCTCTTGCCAATGCTGCATCACTATCACAATGTATAGCAATAGGTGATATTGGTTTTGGCAACAAAGGTATCTCAAACATGAGATTCCTTAACCACTCGGCTTCTTTGCTTGCCGATGACAGAGCTATAAACTCCGATGTCATTGAAGAATCTGCAATGCAAGTTTGTTTCTTGGAAGCCCAAGATATTGCACCTCCCCCAAGGAGGAATGTCCATCCACTCGTGGAGGAATGATCTTCTCTATTAGAGATCCAACTTGCATCCGAATACCCTTCTAAAACCGAAGGATATCCACTATAGGACAAACTATAGTCCATGGTTTTCCTCAAGTATTTTAACACTCGACGAATAGCTTGCCAATGTTCCATACTAGGATTACTAGTATACCTACTTAACTTCCCTACCGCAAATGCGATATCCGGCATAGTACTCGTCATAGCATACATCAAACAACCTATAACCCTCGCATACTCAAGTTGAGACACGGCATTGCCATCATTTGGCAATAATTTTTCACTTGGGTCCATAGGAGTTGAAACAAGAGAGCAATCACTAACATTAAACTTCTTGAGCACTTTCTCGATATAATGAGATTGTGACAAGATCAATTTTCCATTGTCTCTCTTAATTCTTATACCTAAGATGACATCCGCCTCCCCCCAAATCTTTCATGGAGAATTGTGAAGATAGAAAAGATTTTGTCCACTCAACTTGTGACAAATCCGTTCCAAATATCAACATGTCATCTACATATAGACAAATCATGACACCATTACCGTTGTCATCAAATTTGCTATAAACACACTTGTCTCGAATTATTCAATTTGAAACCATTAGACAACACAACCTCATCAAACTTTTGATGCCATTGCTTAGGTGCTTGTTTTAGCCCATACAAAGATCTAATCAACTTGCATACTTTATGCTCTTGACCTTTCATGACAAACCCTTCCGGTTGTCGCATGTAAACCTCTTCCTCTAGTTCTCCATTCAAGAACGCCGTCTTGACATCCATTTGATGGATTACAAGCTTATGAATAGCCGCAAGAGCTATTAATAACCTTATAGTGGAGATTCTAGCAACGGGTGCATATGTATCGAAATAATCAATACCCGGTTTTTGTGAGAAACCTTGAGCCACTAAACGGGCTTTGAACTTATCAATAGTTCCATCTACTTTCATTTTCTTTTTGAAAATCCATTTACACCCAATTGGTTTACACTTAGGAGGTAAATCGGCTAAAACCCAAGTGTTATTTCCCATGATGGAATCCATCTCATCATCAATTGCCTCTTTCCAAAAAGCGGCATCTTGAGACCTCATAGCCTCATTAAACGTTAAAGGATCCTCTTCCACATTAAATATATATGGAAACTTAGTCACTATGGAATTTCTTGATCCTTCAACCAAATATACATGAAAGTCCGGGCCGAAAGATTTCTCTTTTCTCGCCCTTTTACTTCTCCTAGGTTGTGATGATGTTGATGCAACATTCTCATCAAGAGTTTGTTCATCAACTTCTTGATCAATGTTAGTTTGATCAAGTCCAATTCCTTGATCAATGTTAATTTGATCAATTGCTTGAATATTGGTATTGGGAGTAATATCCTTTGGTCTAGGAATTGATGAATATCGATTTTCATCAAAAATTGCATCTCTTGACTCCACAATAGTGTGAATTGACCAAAAGTCATTTTGTTCTATAACATAGAACCTATAGGATTTGCTATGAAGAGCATACCCTATAAAGATGCACTCAACTCCCTTTCACCCAACTTTTTACGTTTGGGTTCCGGCACTTTTACAATTGCACGACATCCCCAAACCTTGAGATAACTCAAGTTTGGTTTTCTTTTATACCAAAGTTCATATGGGGTAACCTCGTTCTTTTTCATTGGAACTCGGTTTAAAATATGACAAGCTGTTAACATAGCTTCACCCCAAAATCCATCACTTAAACCCGAATAGGATAACATAGAATTTACCATTTCTTGCAAAGTTCTATTCTTTCTTTCGGCTATACCATTTTGTTGTGGTGTATAAGCCGCTGTAGTTTCATGTATAATGCCTATAGATTGAAAATAACTCGGGTCATAGAATTCACCACCCCTATCGGTTCTAAATCGTTTAACTTTGTCACTTAGTTGCAATTCAACTTCAGTTTTATAGATCTTAAACTTATCAAGGGCTTCATCCTTAGTAAATAACAAGTATACATAACAAAACCGAGAGTAATCATCAATAAAAGTTATCATGTATATCTTGTTCCCCAAGGAAGGAGTGCTATGAAAATCACATAAATCACTATGCACCAAATCAAGCAATGAAGTATCTTTTTCCACATTGTTTGGAAAAGAATTTCTAGTTATCTTTGTTAACATGCATGTTCTACACTTCTCTATACTTGGATCAAAAGAGGGAATTAAATCATGCTTAGACATGGAATACAACTTTTTATAGTTAACATGACCAAGCCTATTATGCCATAGAGAAGAGTTGTCATTAACAACAAAGCAAGTATCTTTCAAAGCATTCAAAATACTTAGTTTGAACATACTATTACAAAGATAACCAAGTCCTACAAATGTACCACCCTTAGACAATATGAATTTATCAGCTTCAAACACCATCTTAAAACCTAACCGATTCAAGGTAGCACCGGAGACTAAATTTCTCCTAAGTTCCGGAGCATACAATACATCTCTTAAAATAAGAGGCTTTCCGGAACTAAACACTAATTCTACTTGTCCTACACCTAGAACTTTAGCCGTAGAATCATTGCCCATGTAAAGAACTTCTCCATTCTCAACCTCTTTGAAAGTCTTGAATGGAGAACGCTCCTTGCATACATGTCTTGATGCTCCCGAATCGATCCACCATAAACAATCATCCTGTACACAAAAGATTTCAGAAATCATACACACAAAATTCAGATTTGAATTAAGTGAAACTTGTGTACACATACCTTGCTTGGTATGGGTTTGGCTAGACTCGCCATTCCCACCATTCTTTTTGTTCATCTTCTTCTTCCAAATGGTGCAATCCTTCTTAAAATGATCGGGCTTACCACATTCCCAACAACCTCGTTGAGCACCTCCACCAAACTTAGGCTTCTTGCCATAGTTGCCTTTGGTGAAATTGTTAGCCCTCTTCTTAGGATTAGAAGACTCCTTTGATTTACCATCCTCCACCATGTTAACGGTGGAAGAATTAGGATTGACATCCTTTTGTCCATCTTGGACCCGAATGCCCTCTTCAATCCGAAGATGAGCACCCAATTGTTCAACATTCATATCATCTTTCTTATGCTTAAGGGAATTCCTAACATCCTTCCAACCGGGTGGTAATTTATCAATTATAGAGGAAACAACAAAGGTTTCATCCATCACAATGTTGTGTTGCTTAAAACTCCCTAAGATTCTTTGAATTTCATGGAATTGCTCCATTACCGACCTAGAGTCTACCATTTTAAAAGCATTGAAATTACTAACAAGAAATTTCTTACTAGAAGCATCTTCGGCCATGTATTTACTTTCTAGTTCTTCCCAAAGAATCTTAGCGGATTCAACAAATTGATAAATATCAAACAAAGCATCGGACATACCGTTAAGGATGTGGCCACGACATATATAGTCATCATTCTCCCATTTGCTCCTCCTCCGAATTTCTTCAACAGTTTCATTTTCCCCTTCCTCGGGTTTGGGAGTGCTCAAAACATATGCCACACTTAACGAAGTGAGAAGGAAATGCATCTTCTTCTGCCATCTTCTAAATCCAACACCTTCGAACTTGTCAAGTTTGTGAAAATTTGCAGACATTTCACGAATTGAAGTCATCTTGCTATGGTATTACTTTTGGATTGTTAGAATAAATTAGAAATTAACAAGGGTCACAAGATAACAAACTTCTAGGCGTGGATCACTTTCCCAAAAGTAATATTCCGACCCTAATCGTAAAGCACGGGTTCACGGAATTCACCTTCGAGATACAAAGAAGAAACAATAGTGGTCACGCTTACTATGAACACTATTCAATGAAAAATGAGTTTGTGAGATTTTGTAGAGATGAAGAATTTCTGATTTTTGATCTTTAGAAGTTTTATGCAAGAGAGAGAAGTAGTTTTTCCAACCCCTTCATCATATGAGAGAGCCTCATATATATAACAATGCTATACTGTTTCAGAAATCCGAAACGATACATCGACAAACCGTCAAACTACGCGAAATAACACAAAGAACAAACAAGACAGAAGCCTCGTCGCGACGAGCATCGCGAGTCGCGAGCTGGGCAGGACCCAGCAGGTCGCGAGTCGCGACCAGTTCTCTGCCTCCCAGCATACGCTGCTGCTCAACGTCGCGAGGTGCGATCATCACCATTACCTTGCCCTTGATTCAGCGTCGTGTGTTCATCATTACGTTCTTGATGAAACGCAAATACATATAGCATATTATTTTATATATTATTCGAGTAACAACACCTTTACCAAGTAACTCAAACAATATATCATGAAGTTTAACTAACCTTATACTCTAAATCTCCAACAAGGAGTTCCCATATATAATAGAGATGTGTTGGAGTAACAAAATAATAATAATAAAAAAAAAACATTCCCCAAAAAGAAAACCCATGCAAGTTTTCTTCCTCCCTCACTGAGCAGAGGTATATCTCCTAATACCTCGTTGTTAATTTCCTGATTTTTGGTTTATGTAGTTTAAGCCCAACTATACCAACACTTGTTAATTAGTTCAAGTTTTGGGCCTAAAAACTGATTCACTCAGTTAAGTCACTTAGTTATTTAGTTGGGCTAATTTTATATTATGGACTAAACTGATTTTAATAATGTTTTTTTACATGAATTTTAGTTATGTTAAACTAATAAACCACCAGTTTTTTTTTTTATATATTAAGATGAAAAAGCATTAGAGACCCTCCGTTCAAGGGGGATTTTTTGTTTTTTTTTTTTTTTATACGGAGGGAAAAACCTTAAGCTACCCTCTTTAATGAGGAGGCCAACCTAAAACATCCTTTCGGATAAGAAGGGAAAAATCAATACAGTAAGGGGGAGACCAAAAAAGCACACTCGGGAAGGAATGACCCTTATGCGCCATAAAATCCGCTGCACGGTTGGTCTCTCTAAAGCAATGCTGAATAATAACCTCATCAAACCACTCCAAGAGAACACCTACATCACAAATAATGTTAGCAATATTCCAAGGAGACTTAGAAGTATGCTTAATGGAATTGATAAAGAGGGATTAATAAACCACCAATTCTTGTGATATGAAATTTATGAAGAAACATTAGAAATACTTAAGTTGTATAAATGTGGATGTCATCTAACTTGGTTGGTAAAGTCTTGTGGGGGTGGTACCCGAGACCTGAGATTGAATCACGTCAACATCACTGCGCTTAGTCGCTCATTTACACCCAAAAAAAGTTGTATGATGACTTAATGTTCGTTCATGAGCTCATAACAACTATTTAAGTATAAATTATGATGATATTTAGGTAATTAGAATAATGATAAAAATCATACTAGCTTAGTTGTGATCATGATTTTTAAGCATAAACGAGTACTTTGTTGACGATAATGAATCTCTTTAAATAGTTTAAATTGAAAATCATGTTAAGATTTAGAGATAATAATATTGTCGTATTGTTGGTTTAGTTATTGTATATTCATTTAGTAACAAGTACTTATAGTCGGAATATGAAAACCTTATTCACAAGCTATTACACATGATTTATAAATCAAGAGTAATTATTATTATTATGTCCCTAAATATGACTTTTATGTTCATGTTTAAAAAGGGTATTATGAGTAATGACATAAGTACTATGGTGGATTAATATAAGAACGTAAGATTGGCCTAATTATTAGATTATTAATAAAGGAAAATTAGAACGAATATGAGGTTTAAGCGCCACTTAGCTATGAAAGAATATTGAGAAATTCTCATTGGTAACCTTGTAGTATTGCAAATTATATTTGGTAACCAATTTAAACCCTTAATTAATTCATATGGTGACCTCGTAATATTGTTTTTGTTACTAAACGTGACATTAATGACGTTTTACGTTAATTATTCCGTTAAGTAACAATTTTACTAATCTACCCCGAATTAAACCCCCACCTAACCACTATTAAACTTTCAAAAAAACGACCCTCCTTCTTCTCCAAGTTCTTTACAGTTTGAGCTCCATGTCAGTGAATCTCATGAACTCCTTGCGCGCAAAATTTGAGTTCTGCAAGTGATTGCCCAAAAAACGACCCTCTTTCTTCGCCAAAAGCTTCAGTGTGGTTGCGATTAACAAGGAAGACACTCACAAAAAAGCGTTCGAGTTCGACAAACTTAGGGTTACTGTACCCTGTTAATTTCGGGTGAATTTTAAAGCAATTTCAGTCCATCTTCACTTCACTAGCATCATGTAAGTGAATTTTTCCCTGTTTTAAATTTTTGTCAATGATTTGTTTCATTTGTTTGTATTTTTTTTGTTGTGAAGTTGTGGTGCTCTGTTATGAAGGAAAATGTTGAATTTTGGTTCAAAAATTATGTTTTTTTGTTGCGTCATACATTCGTTGTTGTGGTTGTTGTATTCTGTTGCCATATAATTTCCTGAAAATTTTGAATTTTGTTTTCAAATTGCAGAATGTGTGATACAGTTGTCCTTGTGTTTCAATATAAAGGGTCTGATGTGGAAGTTGTTGTTGATGATGTTGATAAGGCAATGTTTGTGGACGTAATCATTGATTATTGGGACAATGCTGCTAAACTGAAAACCCTAGTGCCTAAACACCCAAAGTTTGTGTATCTTTATAGAATGAAACACATTGAGATAGTAACAGATGTTGATATGGTTAAAATGTTCAATAGTTTGCATGATAAGAATAGGATTAATGTATGGGTTGATGATGGTGAAACTGAGACAGATGCCGTTAAGGCTGCAAATACTTTGAGGAAAACTCAGGTTAAGGGGAAAGCTCCTATGAATCCAGAAGGTGAACTACCAATTAAGGCAACACCTAGGAGAAGCCTTAGACATTTGGAGGTTCAGTTAGTTGAAAAACCTTCAGATTCCAGGTCAAACCCAAATGTTGATAGTAATAGCCCTGATATGGTATACAATGAAATGGGGGACATGGATGGTGTAGATTTAGGAATTATGCATGCTTGTGAGGATAAGTGGGCAGACTTGGTTATTTCTCCAATTAAATCTAGTAGGGGTAAGGGTAAGGCCAAGTGCAAAACAAGAGGAGGTAAGAAACAGTTTGCAAGAGGAAATTTGATGGGGATATCAATCAATGAACCCTGTGATAATGAGCATCAACATTTGACCAATCATGAATCTAATAACCCAGTAGTTAGGGTCAGTTCAGTACCTGAGAGGTTGTGCTCCTCTAGATCATCTAAGTCCTCAGCTCTGATGACTAAAAGGGTTCCAAATACCACTGCAAAGAGGAAAGGGTTGGTGGTAACTTCAAGGGGTAAGAAAACAATAGACAATCTAACTAGGAGGAGGGAGTTAGCTGAGAGAAGACTAGCTGATTTGCAGACTGACATGGGAGATGATGATGAGTCAACGGATGAGTCAGGTTATTTACCTACTGAGAGTGAATGCACTGATGTGTCTGAGAGTGTAGTTGATAGTGATGATGATGGAGAGCAGGATAATGGAGAGCGTGATGATATTTCATATGGACCAATGGTCCAAGACTGTTTTGATCCTTATGAAGGTCCTGTCTGGGTAAATGAGGGTGGTGATGATGTTGTTGACTTAAATTTAGCCAAGGTGTATAGAAATGGAGAGATGTACACCCAGCAAGAATGGGGAAGTATTTGCATAAAGCCTTGGCAATTGTTTACTGATAAACAACATTTAAGAGATGTGGTGAGAGATTACTGCTTCCAATGTGGATTTTCTGTTGTGGTTGACAAGGCTAGCAACTTTGTATACACTGTTAGATGCAGTGATGATAAGTGTGAGTGGAGATTACATGCTAGTAAGTTGCCTGATGGGAGCACATGGGCCATCAAATCCATTCAAGGCCAAGAACATACCTGTCTAGGACTTGAGACAAGGAATCCTATGGTCAGTTCAGCTTGGGCTTCAAGAGTCTTAAAAAGATATTAGAGCAAACAATGACATATCTGCAAAGTCTATGAATAAACTTCTTTGGGACAGGTTCAGGGTAGAAATGTCCATTAGTACCCTATACAGGATGAGAACAACGACATTGCTTGAAACACATGGTGCACATGATGTTTCTTATGGCCAGCTGCCAAAGTATTGTGAAGTGGTGAAAAGCACAAACCCAGGTTCAGCTGCATTTTGTGCATGGAAACCACCAAATGATCCTGAAAAGCCTCTGGCATTTGTATCCATTTTTATAGCTTTCAGGGGTGCATTAGATGGGTTGTTTGCTGGGTGTAGAAGTTTAATTGGAGTTGATGGCACCTTCCTGAAGGGACATTATGGTGGGGTGCTACTTTTGGCAGTAGCTCTTGATGGAAATAATGAGTTATTTCCATTTGCTTGGGCTATTGTGTCTGGTGAAGACAATGAGACATGGAAGTTTTTTGTTTGGCATCTAAAAAATGTGCTACAAGACAGTGGGAGAGGAGATGAATGGTGTATCATTTCAGATAGGCACAAGGTGAGATATTTTTTTTTTTAAAATGTTAGTTAAAGTTTTTTGTTGCAAACATTTGTTCCTTAATACATGTTATATATTTACAGTCCATTGAAGCTGCATTCTCTGATTTATGGCCTAAAGTGGGTAGAAGATATTGTTGCAAACATTTAGCTTCAAACTGGAAGAAGGCCCATCCAGACCCTTTGATGTTCAGCTTGTTTTGGAAGGCTTGTGGAGCCACTTCTGCATTCACATTTAAGAAAGCCATTGATCAAATTCAGAAGGTAAATCCTCAGGCTTTGGTTTGGTTGTCTAAGCTGGGTGAACAATCACGATGGACTAAGCATAAGTTCAACCCAGATATCAAATGTGATTTGAACAAAAGCAACTTTGTTGAGAGTTTCAATGCTACTTTGGGAACTGACAGATGTAGACCAGTCTTGACACTCTTAGAAGGTTTGTTACTTTCCCTTAACAAACTTTTAAACTGACATATTTTGGTTTGTTACTAACTTGTTTTTCATAATTACTAGGGATAAGGAGGGTTACTATGGTCAGGCTAGCCACAAGGAGACAAGTATGTGAAGAATGGGAGAGAGATGATGTTTGCCCAAACATCTTGAAAAGAATTCAAGTGCTTAGCCAGGATTCAAGAACCTGTCAAGCACATATCTCTGACGATGGTGAATATGAGATTGTAGATGGGAAATCAGTGCTACCAGTTAGTCTTCACACCCAATCTTGTGCATGTAATGCTTGGCAACTAACTGGTATACCATGTAAGCATGGTCTGAGGGCTATACTTCATGCTGGGCTGGATCCTTTGAAGTTCATTGATGAGATGTACACTGTCAAGGTGTACAAGCTTGCTTATGCACAAGGTATCAAGTCAGTGCCAGACATTGAACAGTGGCCTGACATTCATCTTCCCACTATTTAGCCACCAACAATCAAAAGGGGAGTTGGTAGGCATTGTAGGAATAGGAAGAGAGCTGAGGATGAAGAAAGAAAGGGGAAGAGAAGCTGCACTGTTCAGTGTAAGAAGTGCAAGAGCTTTGGGCACAATGCTAGGACCTGTAAAGGTGGACCAACTAATGCACAAACTACTCAAAGCAAGACCAAGGGAAAGCAAGGAAGCAACAACCCTTCTTCATCTCAACCAGTTCAAGGACAGAAAAGGGGAAAACAAGCAAGCAACAACCCTTCTTCATCTCAACCAGTGCAAGGGAAGAAAAGGGGACATCAAGCAAGCCAAGAACCTTCCTCATCTCAACTAGTTCAAGGCAACAAAAGGGCCAAAATTTCAGCTTCACAACCTCTACCAACCACTAAGCACTAATTGTTACTCCTTGTTTAGATTATGTGAACTTGTGAATCATTGTCAGTTTACATTTGAATCTGTAAGCTTTATTTACAACATGGTTTTTTTGTTAAACTTCAAGTACCTTGAAGTTAGTATTTTGTTGAACTTGAAGGAATCAAAAGTTGTTGGTCTGTTGTTGAACTTGCAAGAATCAATATCTTAACAGTTTGTTTTGTTTAACTTCAAATAGCTTAAAGTTCATATATTGCAAATTCACAAAAACCATCTCCATTTAATTCATAAAATTCATTGAAGTACATAGCTATGCTTCATTAATACATAACTAAGCTTCATTAATACATTATGCAAATCAAAAGCACAAAGTACATAATAACAGCCATTTTAACAAAAATAGCAGTCTGATTAATGAAGCTTTGTAAAGTTGCCTTCAAATCAGCCACATTTTGACCCATTTCTTCCCTTCCTGGCCTTCCTTCCCTTCCTTGTTCACCATGACCAACAGCAGACATATCTTCACCCACATCTTCTTCTGTAACCCATGAAAAGAACCCACAACGCTTACACTTGTAGTAAGGTCTTTGTGGGTTGTTGATTGACTCTGAAATTCTGAATTCAACAACTTTTGGAGGATGACAATAGCAACAACGAGCTTTAATCCATTTGTACTTTCCAACGCTAGGGCCTGCTCTTGAATTCGACGAAGAAGATCTTGAATCAGCCATGGGAGACGAGTGAATAGGGTTTCTCTCTCCACGAAATTATGAAGAAACAGGGTTGGAAGTTTTTTGGGGGGAAAGGTTTAGATTTTAAGAGGGAAATGGAGGGTGGTTAGTAAATAACCATGGTTAACCTTAAAAGCCTATAAAACACGAGATTTTAACTTAACCAGCTCATTAATGTCACGTTTAGTTAAAAATAAATACTACAAGGTCACGTTGTGAAATAAGCTTTTAAATTGGTTACCAACTATAGTTTCCCATACTACAAGGTTACCAATGAGAATTTCCCAAGAATATTTATTTTAGAAAAGTTCAAGTCTTAGTCAAATAGTAATGAATCCGTTATTCAATTCTTAATTAGATTCAAGGAAGAAATATTGCAAGCCTCCCCCGGTTATCAAGAAAGCTAACTACGATATCAGGTAACGTCCAATGCTAACACACCCATTCCCCTTCGAAGTATGTTTTATGATCATGCTAATTTTTATTTTTTTTATATATGGAATGTGGGATATGGAATGTTTTATAATGATTATGATGATATGAAGTAATGTTGTATATGATGAAGTTATGAAAATATGATTATGTTATGTTATGTTATGAAATAAAAGGAATATAATTATTCATGATGATAATGATATGCTTAAAAGAGATGAAACATGATAAATTCAAGTGAAAGACGATTCTTGATAGTATACTATTATCCTGGTTGGTGCACGTACCTTCCGGTCGGTCACTTCATCCCATTTTGTGAGGGCTAATGTCCTCGTGTGGTACCGCACTACTATATTATGGGCATTAACGCTACCTTCCGTTTGTGAGGGCTATTGTCCTCGGGTGGCTGTATCCCGTTTACATGTTACTATGTTTTGAGGAGACCAAGTTACCAAATAATATGAAGTATGATGATAAACATGATAAAGAAGATAATGTTATATTACATGATGTGTGTGAAATAGTTTTACTTATTTCTCTCCTCCCTGTTTATAAATAGAATGAGTTGAAGTGAATTTATGTTGTTAGAGTAGTATGTTACTGAGTCTCGGCTCACAACTTTTTTTTGTTTGTTTTAGGTAATGATGGGGATAATATAATGACGTAGCAGTGGGGATTAATATAGTATCTAGACTTATGTAGATTCTTATGGTTATAATTTAAGTTAATGTCAGACTTTGTTTGGTAACTAAGTTTTTATTAATTAAGATTCATGATGGATAATTACTATGTTTTCATGTTATAATATGTTTAAATTTATGAAATTATGTTTGCCTTGTATTTTCCAAAAGTAACGCGCCGACTATCTAGGTTTTGTTGCTAATGTTTGATTAATTAACTTAATGATGTTGATTAGAAGTCGTGGCGTTACATGGTCGATATGGGTTGGATTCCGGTTAAACGGGTTGATATCCTCGACCCAACACAACCTTTGGTTATATGGGTTGGAATTCTCAACCCAACTCAGCCTGATTATAAATATTTCGACTTGAAGTTGACCCACTAACTCATTTAAAAGCATTTTCCAATTTCCATTAACGACAACCTGATTAGTAATTACTGAAGTACTTCACCTGCATTCGAATTAAGAACTTCGAAGTACAAAGAGTCTATATATAACAAGAAGACAAATCGAAATACAATACAACTCTTTTATTGTTCATTTAACTTGAAATTTTGGTTTTGTAGATGGGAAAATAAGCTGGTCAGTGGATCAATCCAACCCGAACCTGACCCATATAAGTAAACGAGTTATATGGCTTAAATTTAGGTTGAAAATTTCTACCTGAGCCAACCCATTTAGTTAAATGGATTGAGTTGGATAGAGCCATTTATTTAAAGGGGTTGAAACACAATTCGTTATTATTGGATTGAGTTCAGATTGGATTGGTGGGTTGGAGGATTGAGTCGATTTTTGCCAGCTCTAAATGAAAACCATTACGAAATGACTTTTTCCTGGTTGAAATATGTCTAATTGATCACTATTTCACACACATAAACCCCAAAAGAGAAATTTGGATGAAAATGAAATTTTTGGAAGGTGTAATGAAAAGTTTAGGTGTCACTTGAATATTGCTAATTACCCAAAAAAAAACTTACAACTTCCCGAGTATTAATAAATCGTCAAGGTGTGCACAAGAAGTCTCTAAAATAGCAGGAAAATTATACACCCCTACTACTCCTAGGGGACGTAATTCAGCTACTAACGTCTAACAACATCACTCAACGTGCTACTATTGGTGCTTTTGACGGTTCGTACTAATTTCTTATTTCTTTTCTTTAATTACCCAAACTTTCCAATTTTCATCCACTAATTATTCATCGTTGATCATCATTTCCTAAATCATTTACTTCCTCCGTTCCATTTTAAATGAAACGTAGGGTCTTGGAAATTATCTAGAACTCTAGGACTACTACTTTTCATTACAGTAAATTATCTTCCATTTATCCAAAATCAACGTCAATGCAAAATCAACGCTAAGTCAATTTTATAAAGAAAAAGCAATTAACCCCACATAATTTACCTTTTACATGTAATTATATAAACAATTTAATGAATTTCTCATATCATAAAATCCTGTTTAATGTCTTTTTAACTTCAATTTTCTCACTTACTTACTCTTCTGGGTTTTCTGTTACTGTTTTTGCAAACTTTTGTGATTCACTTTTTTTTAAGTGGGTGCTTGTACTATTTTCTTTCTAGTTAAGAAAACTAAAAACCCTTTAAATTTTTTTAATTTTTTTTGAATTATAAAATATGGGTTTGTTTTTATATATGTTTAGCATTCTGGGTTATTAATGCTTTGATGATTTTTGGTGCAGTTGGTTGATTATAATGGAGGGTTTATCTTCATCAACTGAGACAAGTGAGAGAATTGCTAGAGATTCTAGTTTCCTTGATAAGGTGTTTTCATGGTCTATTAATGACATCTTCAATGATGAATTTTACAGTGAGAAGGTATTTTTCTCTCTCCCTCTTTTTTTTTTTTTTTTTTTTGAAATGGTTGAAGATTAGTTTGAAGATTTTGTGGGTTAACATAAATTTTTGTATTTGATGCTTGTTGCTTATCTGTTTTTCCGCAATTTAATTACATTATTATATTGTAATGTTTATAAATTTGTCGTGGTTAAACTGCATGGCGTAGTGTGATCATGATGTGATTTTTTTGGTGGGTAGTAATTATGTAGGGGATTCGATAATCTATGATGTGGAGAGGCCAGTTCATCTCGGAGATAAATATAATAAGATATATCTCATATTTTGAGTATGTTAAAAAATTATTATTTAAATACAACTGTATATATTTAAGAATTTTAAAGTTGATTGAATATTTTTTTTAATGTAAAATAAGGAAAATCACGACGGTATATTAGTTATATTTTAATTAGGGAACTGTCATTTGATTTACAAACTTTGTTCATCTTTATATGGAAGTCCAAACTATCAATTACGACTTTTAAAGTTGTTTGGATATCTTTTTTTAAATAATAACTAGTATCTTTTGCACGCGATGCGTGCTTGACATCGTGGGTAAGTGAGTTTGTGGAAGTTTTTAATTTAATCGTCATTCAAGAAATATTATTCTATTTTTTGTTTTTACGGGTGCAAATGTAAGATGTAATTCTGCGGTGTAAGGATCCTTTATTTCCTTTTTTTTAAAAAAAAAAAAAGAGAATGCAATTAGTAATTTTATTTGGTTATTAGGGGTATTTTGGGTAAAGAGGGTGGACACCAAAAGGTCAAGAGATTTGTTTTAAGGTAAAATGAAGATCCCATGTTGTAAAGGGCAAGAATTGAATAGGGGTATCATTTTTTAATATGAAAGAAGGAAATTTACGATTGTATATTGATGTACAAACTTTGTTCATCTTCATGTAGAAGTCAAAATTACCAATCACTCTCTGGCTATGCAGAAATGCAATTTTCAGAATCTAGTTTGTCTATTTAGTTGTCAATAATTTTTCATGCGTAGTTAGTCTTTTAAGGTATCATTCCCAGATAATACAATACCAGAACAAACTCTCTGCAAACTGGTGTTACATGGCAATTGAGATTTGAGACTTGAAGTTATCACTGTTTTGAAGCCCCCTGATCCTCACCTGATTCCAGTTAGTTTAATTTATAGATATGAGATAATAAACTATTGATTCAAAAAGGTTTCTGTTGGCCAAAGCTTTTGTTTGTCTCACCATGCATAACTTCCATCTCCATTGAAGAAAGTTTTCAAGTGCAAAAATATTATTGAAAATGTCCAAGGGCCTCTTTTTCTTTCTCTAGCCTTTTTTTTAAGAAAGCATGCAATAGAAGCCAAAACCATGCTGTTATATTTAGGAGAACTGGGAACTGTCCTCTATCCTATGGTAAGCGCTCGGTTTTATCTTAGCAGATAATCTCTTAAGCTCTGTAGAAGTACATTATGCATCATATTCATGTTAAATTCAAGGTTGTTGGCTTCAGAATTTTAAGACCAATCTAATATTTTTTGTTCTACAAGTTCAAATGTAGGCTCACCTTACAAACTTTGATGAGGTCTGATCATTATGCTTTCTGTATTAGGTGTTAGGACTTAGGCTACTTCGCTTTTGTTTAGATACTGTCTCTGATTTACCTTAAAAGAAAAAAAGGCTTTCTACGAGGGTTTCTCAACCTCTACCAAAATGATTTGAGCTCTTCAGAAAAATCTTTATTAATGCTGTGCAAGAAATTACTATCAGACTTTGGTGGACTTATGATGATGGATTTGTTAACAGAAAACCTAATTGTCTTGTATTCCTCTTTAAGTAAGCTCCGCAGAGTAAGAGGCTCTATAAGCGGCATAATGCTAAATCCGGGGTTTGCTTCTTGTATTATGTTGTTTAACATTGTTGATTTTGCTTCTGTTACTTTTTTCGTGCTCTCTGCTCTTGATTTAATTAATCAGTTAGTAGAGAGTACCTTGACTGTGGGATATTACTTATGAATTGCTTTTCCACCTTCTCAACATTGGGTTATTGTCAGAAAAATGCAATAATTGCTTTGACTTAATTCGTTCAAGTCCATGATATTCAATGCTTTTCAGGTCACGAAGATTCCCGATTCATTTAAGACAATACCGAAGTATTTCTGCTCTTATGTTTATCCTCTATTAGAAGAGACACGGGTTGACCTTCGTTCAAGTTTGGAGATAATATCAAGGGCACCATATGCTGAAATAGTGTCTTATGATAAAGTTGGACGTGACAGATCACTTATGTATGATGTTCAAATAGATGAATGGAGAAACAGGTTCAATGACCGAGGCAAGGAGCCATACAAGACATTACCCGGTGATATTTTTGTTCTCGTTAAGTCTCGGCCTGAAACAATATATGATTTGCAAGTGCTGGCCCAAACATGGGTTTTGGCATCAGTCACGAAGACTTCGAAGGATAAGTCAGAGGACGAGGTAGATGACAACACTTCATCAACGTCTTTTACAGTGAAAGCTTCACGAGACATTGGGGAGATAGATGACAGCTACAGCTCTCTTTTTCTGGTATTTTTGAGGAATAGCACCACAAATAAAAGAATATGGAATGCCCTGCACATGTTTAAAAATACGAGAATAATACAAGGAGTTCTGCAAAATAAATTGCTGGTAAGTCTTGGATAGGTATCATCGTGTGATTATGTTATCTTGTCCGTTTGAGTGGATTATGTAAATATTCTTTGTCATTTTGACTAGCTTCAGAGAGTAATGCATTGTGGGAACTTTGGGGCTAAGTTTCATGGTATTTAACTGCCTTTTGTAGTTTAACAATAATAGCATAGTATACTTGATAAATTTAGTTCAATTTTCAGTCCCCTTTCTCATTGATCATCAAGATATATTTATACAACCTAAGAGTCCTACATAGATTCGGAATAACAATTATATTTCAAAGATATATCCAAAACTAGAGTCAGACGCTATGATGATCAGCAAAGTGGAGAAGCCAAATCAAGTCGTGGAGCAGGGTGGGGATCGATGGAATCAGGGAACAATTCGAAAAAAAAATCGAGTCTTTGTCAGGTTTGTGTGTTTCGGGTTTTGTTTTGTTTTTTTTTTTTTTTTTTTTCTTTCAGAGTTTGATAGAGAGAATTTAGAGTTTGGCTCTGATACCATGATAAATTTAGTTCAATTTTCAGTCCCCTTTCTCATTGATCATCAAGATATATTTATACAACCTAAGAGTCCTACATAGATTCGGAATAACAATTATATTTCAAAGATATATCCAAAACTAGAGTCCTAACAATACTAATATCCTTGTGCTTTTTTTAGCTTATGCATGTCATCTACCATAAATTTGTTTGGTAACAACCCCCCCCCAACCACAGGAAAGGGGTGAGCTGAGGGAATTACTGAACTTGCACCAGCAATTATGTCAAGTGTCACTTATGTACACCATATCTAAGATATTAGCTGTAGTTAAACAATCAAGTCGACATGACCTTTATAAAATGAATCTCTGAACTGAAAATAATGTGTGGATTGCAGGATGAAGGATGTCATAATCCATGTGGCTCCAGTCATAATGGGTGTTTGTCTGAAGACCTTTGTATGGAGATATCTTCAAGTCTGAATCCCTCCCAGTACGAGGCAGTTTTAGCTTCACTGCAAACAATGCAGCGCGAGCATATGTCTCAAGTTCAACTTGTCTGGGGGCCACCAGGGACAGGCAAAACAAAAACCCTCAGTACATTACTATTTTTCCTCAGGAAGATGAATGTCAGAACTCTGATATGTGCGCCAACAAATGTTGCCATCACTGAAGTAGCTGACCGTCTTTTGGAGCTGATTATGAACCTTTCTTCAAGGGATTCAGGAGAAACATTCGACTGTTTGGGAGATATACTCTTGTTTGGAAATAAAGAAAGGCTAAGAGTAGGGCTAGATATAGAAGATATATATCTGGACTATCGCGTCAAGAGGCTAGCAGAGTGTTTTGCCCCCCTAACTGGATGGAGGAGTTGTTTCCCATCCTTGTCAAATTTTCTTGAGGATTGTGTTTCTCAGTATGATGTATTCTTGGAAAATGAGTTGATTAAGACGAGGGAAGAAAGCGTTGATGATGTTGATGCTACAGAACAGATTGAGTCATTTCTTGCTTTCTTTACAAACCGGTTCAAGGCTGCTGCGGAACCAGTCAGGCGTTGTATTTTTATCTTCCGCAGTCATGTCTCGAAAAGTTACATTGGTGAACGTAATCTTGCAGACATGATAATTCTCGATGATCTGCTTGACTCCTTCGAAAAGTTGTTGCCTCAAATTGATTTGGGTTCTGATGGTCTGTTGGAACTTTTTTCTTCTGGTGAAGTTGAGGACTCTCTTGTGCATAGGGTGGGCACCGACATTATTTCTCTGCTTTTGGCAAAGAGGAGAAAATGTATTTCCGTCTTAAAAAATCTGCATCGATCTCTTGGCGTGCTCAACCTTCCTAATATTATGAATAGAGAATCTATAACAGAGCTCTGTTTCCAGATGGCATCATTAATCTTCTGTACTGCATCCAGCTCTTATAAGCTTTATACTACTCCAATGGAACCACTAAGTCTGTTGGTAATAGATGAAGCTGCACAATTGAAGGAATGTGAGTCAGCAATACCCTTGCAGCTGCCTGGTCTACGGCATGCTATTCTTTTCGGGGATGAGTGCCAATTGCCAGCAATGGTTAATAGTAATGTAAGTTTTTTTCCAAGCACTTGTTGTTGTTCTTTCTTTGCAACTTTCAGACACAATTCGACCTTCATAAAACTTTCATTTTTCAGCTATCTAAGGATGCGGGTTTTGGACGAAGTTTATTTCAGAGGCTGAGTTTGTTGGGTTGGCCAAAGCACCTCTTAAATATGCAGTACAGAATGCATCCTGCAATTAGTTCATTTCCTAATGAAGAATTCTATTTTAAGCAAATTCTGGATTCCCCCAGCGTTAAGCGTAAGAGCTATGAGAGACAGTATCTTCCTGGGTTGATGTATGGGCCTTATTCTTTCATAAATATCTCTGAGGGACGGGAGGAACTTGATGATGATGGACGTAGTCTGAGAAATATGGTTGAGGCGGCAGTTGTGGCCAAAATCTTGCATAATCTCCACAAGGGTATGTTTTGATACTTTTGGCTGATCATATTGCCTTAATGGTATATCATTTTGTTTTATAGGTGCAGTACTAGATAGGAATCTGGAGTGTAGTTTGGAACAATTTTTACAGTGAAAAGAGAGTAGGAGATTTAGTGATTGTTGGTGAAGAGTTTTTCTGTTAAGAGACTGATTGACAAAGAACTCATGAGCGTGACTCACGAGCCCTTTAGAGCTAATTTCAGGAGGCAGTTAACAAGTAGAGATTTTCCTCGTGCTTTTACGTATACTGGCCTGTCCCAAGGTTTCTTATCTTTTTAGTACTTATTTTTCTAAGAGGTCAAACGTCTTCTAGGTTGGCCTTCTTATAAACGCTGATAAACATGTATTTTAGATCAGTTAAGTGATCAGGAATTCGATCTGTTTTACAGCATGGCGCCACTTGTCTAAAGCCTGTAAAAGGCTTTCTGTTGGTGTAATATCACCCTATGCTGCACAAGTTGTGGCCATTGAGGAGATGCTAGGGAAAAGGTATGAAAACCTCGACAATTTTGGAGTGCAGGTGAAATCTGTTGATGGATTTCAAGGCGGAGAGGAGGATGTCATAATAATATCAACAGTAAGATCCAACACTTCTGGAAATGTGGGGTTTATTTCAAGTTGTGAACGTACGAATGTGGCTCTCACCAGGGGAAGGTGTGACTCTGAATTTTGTGTTGCTCAATCTTTTCCTCGTTTTTTGTGGCTAACTGTTTCTTTTTAGGCATTTGACTAAAAATTTAATTTATGCACAGGCACTGTCTTTGGGTACTTGGTAATGAAAAGACTCTAATTAGAAGCGATTCAGTTTGGAAACGATTAGTCTCCAATGCTAGGGAGCGTCTCTGTCTTTTCAATGCTGATGAAGATAAGAGCTTGACTGAAGCCATGATAGATATGAAGAAGGAGCTAAATCAACTTGATGAATTACTCAACAAGGATAGTATACTTTTTAAAACTGCCAGGTGGAAGGTAATACTCACTTTAGTTTTCTCCTTACATTTCCATCATCCATCATCCAAATTCATTGAGTATCTATTACCGCAGTTTATAATATGCATTCCTTCATTGTGCTGTCAAAGGTTATGTTTAGTGACAATTTTGTGAAAAGCTTTGCAAAGCTTCCATCTACCCGGGCTAAGAAATCAGTGATGAATCTGCTTGTGAAATTGTCAAATGGCTGGCGGCCTAAGAAAGTCAAAACTGATCCGGTATGCGAGAGCAGTGTACAAATTGTGAAACAATACAAAGTTGAAGGTCGCTACATTATATGTACGAATGACATTATAAAAGAATCTGGATACATCCAAGTGCTGAAGATCTGGGATGTTGTGTCACTGGAAGATGTAACAAAGCTGGTTAAGAGACTTGATAACATATATGGAGCTTTCACAGATGATTTCTTGCGTCATTGCAAAGAGCGCAGTCTTGAGGGGTATGCTTTTTCTCTCTATTTTCTCTTGAATTGGATACCGTTGCCTTGTTTCTTGAGAGAGACTTCCTCCATTTCATGATTGTTGTTTCCAAATGACTTGGCACAATTTTCAACGCACAACTTTGAGCATTAATATATTTAAATATGCACAAGTAAAAATTGTAAAAAAGTTGATTTTATGAAAATACATATTGAGATATATCTAAAAGATATGACTTTTTTTTTTCCTGCAAGTATACTTAATACAAGAGGGTCGAAGTAGAGAATGTGAATAGTGTCAAAAGTCAATATGGTACAACTCTTATAAAGCGAAGGTATGATTAAATATTATAGTAAATTCCTCATTCTTCTAATCATATTGGCTGCCTTTAGGGAGCTAGAGGTCCCAAGGACTTGGAGCAATTCAATTGACATTGTCCGATTGAAGAGCAGCTATGCTGAGTCAACAAGTGCTTCTGATGGTGATTTGGATGGCACAAATTATGCTGAGAATGCTAATGTTAGCGAAAGCTTGTTGTTAATGAAGTTCTACTCCCTATCTGCTGGTATAGTAGGTCACCTGTTGTCTGATTCTGATGGTAAAGCTTTGGACTTACCCTTTGAAGTAACAGATGAGGAGCGGCAAATAATTTTCCACCCAAAGAGCTCCTTTATCTTAGGACGATCTGGTACTGGAAAGACAACTGTGTTAACCATGAAACTGTTTCAGAAAGAACGACTGCACCACATGGCTCTTGAAGGCCTTAATGAAGTGAGTAGAGATGCCACCATTGCAAATGCTACCCCCACTGAAGAGAATGTAGAGAGTGAAAATGTTCTACGCCAGCTTTTTGTGACAGTTAGTCCAAAACTTTGTTATGCCATTAAACATCATGTTTCTGGTCTGGAAAGGTACATTATGGAGTTTATTCTCTCATTTGTTTTGGATATTCATTGTTTGAAGTCTATAATAGATGTACTACGTATTTTAATTCTAGAGATACGGCAGACGGGCAGAGAGTCCTTAATATATATGTCTCTCCATCCCACCACCAATGCTTACCAATGTCATTTTTAAGGCTCGCTAGCTGTTTCCCTATATTACTTCTATACAGAGTCATACATATAGTTGTTTTCTGTTTCAAAGCTGTGCATGCTAAGTTTTGGTCACCCTGCAGATTTGTACGCAATGAGAGCTCTTCTATGGCAAGTGTCCCCATTGATGCTGATGATATTGATGACAGTGATCAGTTTGGTGGTATCTCGGACTCTTTTGCTGGTGTTCCTCCGAAGTCATACCCTCTTGTGCTAACTTTTAACAAATTCTTACTCATGCTTGATGGCACATTAGGTATTTCATACCTCGAAAGATTTTATGATGAACTAAATCATTCGTACGGAGGAAATACTAGTACATCTGCTACTTCCAGTATGAAAAGGAAAGAGGTTAACTATGAGAAGTTTAATTTGTTCTATTGGCCCCACTTCAATTCACAGCTTACCAAGAAGCTTGATTCCTCTAGAGTTTTTACAGAGATAATTTCCATCATTAAAGGTGGTCTCCAAGTAGGGGAAACAAATGATGGTAAGCTTAGCCTGGAGGATTATCTTTGTTTGTCTGCAGGCCGAACGTCCAGTTTAAGCCGGCAGAAGAGAGAGTTGATATATGACATATTCTTGACTTATGAGAAGATGAAAGCAGAAAGAGGAGAGTTCGATTTATCTGATTTTGTGAATGATCTTCATTGACGGCTCAAACGTGAGAGATATGTTGGTGATGTTATTGATTTCGTGTATATAGATGAAGTTCAGGACTTGACTATGCGACAAATTGCCCTGTTTAAATATATCTGCACAAACGTAGATGAAGGATTTGTTTTTTCTGGTGATACAGCTCAGACAATTGCACGGGGGATCGATTTCCGATTTCAGGATGTCAGATGTCTGTTCTACAAGGAATTTTTGATGAGTGAAAGAAATGATGTGGCCAATGGGAGCCAAATACGAGGACAGATTTCTCCAATTTCTTATTTGAGCCAGAATTTCCGTACCCATGCTGGTATACTTAAGTTAGGACACAGTGTTATTCAACTCATTTATCATTTCTTTCCTCATTCTATTGACATTTTGCCCCCGGAGAATAGTCTCATTTTTGGAGAAGCTCCAATCTTGTTGGAGTCTGGATCAGATGAGAATGCTATTGTCGCAATCTTTGGCAATGCTGGAAATATGGGTGGTAGTAATCTTGTTGGTTTTGGAGCTGAGCAGGTGATACTTGTACGGGATGATTGTGTTCGTAAAGAAATACTAAGCTATGTCGGTAAACATGCTCTCGTGCTAACAATTGTTGAGTGCAAAGGGTTGGAGTTTCAGGTAAATGAATATAAAATATGTACGTAAAATTATGCATCTCATCAAAAATTGATGAAAAGCCAATATGGGTTATCATTTTATTTTATTGTCTTTATAGGATGTCCTCCTGTACAATTTCTTTGGGTCATCACCGTTGAAAAATCATTGGAGAGTCATATACGAGTTTATGAAGATGCAGGATATGCTTGATTCGAGTTTGCAGCCATCTTTTCCCGATTTTAATCCCGGAAAGCACAATGTTTTATGCTCTGAGCTGAAGCAGCTATATGTTGCTATCACTCGTACTCGACAAAGATTATGGATTTGTGAGAACAAAGAGGATGTATCAAAACCTATGTTTGACTACTGGAAAAAATTATGTGCGGTTCAGGTCAGACAATTGGATGATTCACTTGCACGTGCTATGCAAGTTGCGAGCAGTCCAGAGGAATGGAAAGCGCGGGGAAGGAAGGTCTTTCTCTCTCTCTGTTTCTTTCAAACTTCTGTTAGCAATTATTTCTCGCTTTCCAGTAGTAAAAACAATATCCAATTTCTTCTACTGACATAATGCTGATCTGTATTTCTTCTCTTGACATAATGATGGTTATTGGTTTCATCTGCAGTTGCTGGCAGTGGAAAACTATGAAGTGGCAACCATGTGCTTCGAAAGAGCTGGGGATAGGCACTGGGAAATTTATGCTAAGGCTGCAGGGTTAAAGGCAGCAGCTGCTCGAACTTATGAATTAAATCCTGAAGAGGCTTCCAGCATTCTCAGACAAGCTGCTGAGCTTTTCGAAAGCATAAACGTGTATAGGAAAGCTGCAGATTGCTTCTATGAGTTGAAAGAATATGACAGAGCAGGTTTGCCCTTGTGCTTTGAATATTACTTACTGCCATATATAGTAGATATTTGTTTCTACTTATGCTGCGTAAACTTGGAGGGTTTTGATGTAGTATGAAGTAGATTTCTTATTAGGTTAAAAATTTAAAACCACTTGTAGGACGTTCCTGCCAATTTTGGGGATTGAGAGGCACACATGATACAGCCTTAAACTACTGATTGCAAGGAGTATGCCTCTATTGAATCCTTGATTGGAGTGCTGTCAAATTTTCAAAGTGGAGAACAAGGATTTGTGGAATCGTTTTATAATTATTGCCAGTAAATATCTGAAACATGAGCAATATTAATTCTGCAAAAATTGATTCTATTTTTCTAATGATTGGTTGCAAGTTTAAAATCTGTAGATAGTAACAACATAGTTAAGGTTTCACTTTGTCTTCATAAACTTATCATTCAAGCACATAATCAAATAACCATGATTTATTTATAATGGCTTAGAATTTTTATTTCTTTGTTGCTTTTAGTTAATAGGTATATTGTTTTGGTTTAGGAAGGGGAGGGAAATTAGATAGCTATCAATCACGAGTTGTGGGAATTTACATGAATATAGAACTGTAAAATACCCGTTGTTACTTATAATTGTAAATAGTAAAAGGTATCTGGCTGTTGCTTTTGATGGAAGACTAAGAAGCAAGAACTCAGAGCACCACTACTTTGAACCCTTTTTATCTTGTTTACTTGGTTCATTAGCTTATGATTTGTATATATATTGTCAGTATATCTTGAACATCACCTTGTATATTTCATTGGGTGCTAAAAATTGCATCCAAGTTGCTAGTGATCTATGTTTAATACAAGAGTATACCTGTTTTAGGATGTGATTGCTTTGGAATCAAATTATGATTTTTTTTTTCTTGAGATTGTTTTCCTGTTTGATGGTCCTTGTGATGCTTTGGGATACAAAACTTTTTCACAGGTATAATATATCTTGAGCAAGGTAAGGAGTCGGATCTCATAAAGGCCTGTGAATGTTTCACCTTTGCTGGGCATTATGAGCGTGCTGCTGAGGTATATGCTAAGTGTAATCTCTTCTCTGAGTGCCTTTTGTCTTGCACAAAGGGGAAGTTGTACGACTTAGGCCTGCAGTATATTCAATATTGGAAACACCAGGAAGTGGGTGGAGAATTGGACATGATTGAACAAGTCTTCCTAGAAAATTGCGCTCTCTCGTTGCATGAGCAGGATGATAAGATAAGAATGATGAAATTTGTTAAGGCATTTAGTTCAGAGGAGTCAATGCAAACCTTCCTCAAGAAAGTGGGTCGCCTTGATGAGCTTTTGGACTTGGAGGTAGAATTAGGAAACTTCTTGAAGGCTGCTGATATTGCAAGGGAAAGAGGGGAACTTCAACTTGAGGCAGATTTAATGGAAAAAGGCGGGCTTTTTAAGGAAGCTTGTGAACTTTTTCTATGGTATGCTCTTGCTGGTTGTCTTTGGGATGATGGTAAAGGTTGGCCGTTGAAGAAATTCCTACATATGGAGGAGCTGCTACTGAAAGCCAAAGCCTGTGCTTATAATGTTGAGCCACGTGAACTTTATAGGACTGTATGTACAGATAGCCTGATTTTGTTGAACAGAAACTATTCACTGTCTGAGCTGAAAGAATTTTTGATCATTTCTCAAACTCAAAAAAATCTGAGAGGGGAAATACTATCGACCAGAAGAATCCTGGATTTGATGCTTCAAGTTGATATTTCGAAGTATGAGCAGGAAAGCGACGCCACAGAAAGTTCGCCTGTGTCACATCTTGAAAGGATTTCTCGAAACAAGGTCTCTGTTGAAACACTAATCTACTCTTGGAACTTGTGGAAGGACACTGTTTTGAGAATATTCAAGTTTCTCGAGGCAGTGGATGGTAATGAAACTAGTGATTTAGCCGAACTTGGAGAATTTTGCTTAAACTACCTTGGTGTTCGAAAGCTGTTTGTTAGTACGAGAACACTTTATGTTTGTCTGTACCCTGATGCTGAGTGGATGAAGGAGGCTGACAAAAGTTCTTTTGAAAAGTTTGGGAAGTTGGTCAGTGTTCATATAGAGCACTTGAAAGCTGCTGCCCGCAACCATTGGTCCAAGGAGTTACTATCCACTGGCATGAAAGTGTTGTTAGCTCTTGAAGCACTTCGGAAGAATGCATGGAGGGGTTCTTTGTCTGAATTTAGAAAGGCTAGGTTATTTCTCCATCTTTATGAAGTTGCACAGATGCTATCCTCCCAGAAACCTTTGAAGCAGAAGTATCAGGATGTAAAGTCGCTGCAGGGTTACGTTGATGTTTCAGTAGGAGAATATTTTAAATGCATGTTTCCTCTCGACTGGAGAAGATCAGTGAGCCAAAACATTATGTTTTTGAGAGAAACGGAGATTTCTCGGAAAATACTAGAAGCAGTCTTAGTACATAATGTTCAAGGGACAGATATTTTAACATATGGGCAACTTGGACGTGTAGCCATGGTGTTGCTCGGATCTCCTAAGGGTAAAGTTGAATTTTCACATGTGGTTCTTAGAAGACTTGATGATGATTCTCCCTGGAAACCACTTCTTCAGGCCGTCTCTCAGTGTACTGAAGCTCAAGGTCAACAGGCCGAGCCCCTTGCTTGCAAGCTTCATAGAGCTCTAAGGAATGTTTATGATGCCAATTGGAGGACAAGAGATTATATATTGCCTAGCTGTTTCTTATATCTTGTTGACCGTCTAATGTTATCCCTTCTGGAGTTTCATGGCTGCGTACTGATGACTAGATCATCTGTTGTTGAATGGTTTTATCATCTCGAGTGGAAAGCCAACCTCGGTACATATTTAGTGTCTGCTGGTGATGGATCTGTATTTTTGCGAGACACTTATTGCCTTTTGGCTCGCATACTTCATCAGCTTCTCATGAACAAACATGAAACTGTGCAATGGGTTAAAAAAGTTGGCATTAATGCAAGGGAACACTTCCCAGTGCTGCTTCTCAGACTAGTTGTTCTAATGTGCTTGCTTCATCTGAATTCCAATGAGTATATGAAAGAACTTCTAGATGTGTTAGGTTGGAACGAAATTACTAAGCAATTACCACATGCATTTTCAAGTGCCCTACAAAAAATGCGCAAGGTTGGCTTTAACAATGCTGTTGCTGAAGCGCTAAATGCAATTGGGGATCCCCTGGTGGTTGTAAGAACTGGAAAAAATCGTAAAAGAGTGTCTTGTAGGGGTGCCATTTATCTGGATATTGTTGACCAGAGTAAAGAGGAATTGCAGAGAATCCTATTTCCGGATAAGGTGAATGCTTGTGCAGATAGAGTTAGTGCTGCTGATTCCAGTTCCACTAGTTTCCCTCAAAAGAAGAATGAAGGATGTATTGAGCTCCAAGATGGGAACGTCTGGGAAGTTTTTGATATGTTAAAGTTGGTGGTGAAGGAAAATGAGGGAAGTAGGGAAATCTTTGTGTCTAATGCACCAAAGATTAAGGTAATTTAAGTACTTCAGGACTATGTTACTTGTCTTAATGTTCGGGTTTGGCTATTTATAATAAATATCTGTGAATATGGTAAAAAATGAAGTGTTCTGTCGAGGGTCCAACACAGGTACCTGAGATAAAATGAAGAGTCCAAGTAACATATAATTTGCAATAGTGTTTTATGCTTAATTATGTGTTCTTCTATTTTACTTGCTACTTTCTTGTTCCCCTAACAGGTGCAGATTGACAACACACATAAACTGATGACAACCGCAATAACCATGCCATTGGAAAATGATACATGTACTGATGATGAGCACAAGCTCTTTTTAGCAGAAGGTGGTTGCCTGCTTCTTGAGTTACGGCTCTTGTCGGCAGCCTTAGATACAAGGTTTGTTCAAATTTCTAGCCCAAGTGGAGAACTTTCCTTTCTTTTTCTAGTTGGGGATGTGATTTCTTCTCTAGCCTTGTCTTTTGGGTGTGCCTAACACTTGTTTAGGTGCTGTTTGGTTGGACGGAAAACATTTTCAATGAAAACTGATGGTCTAACACTTATAAATTCGGATTCTATGGTTCCTTACAAAATAAAAGTGAGAGAGGAGAAAAAATAAAATGGAGGGAAAAGGATAAATGGGAGAAGACAAAGAGGAAGTTAAGGAATAAGGAGAAAGAGACAAAATGCATGTCCATACACATTTTCTCTGAGAAGTGGTTTTCTTAATTTTGCATCTGTGAGAGAACCATTTTTCACCCTTAAGAAAACCACCATTCTCACAAAATGTTTATTTCCCAACTAGACATTTGCTTAGTTTACGCCTGATTAGTTTTTAAACCACATTTCTCTGCATGGTTATTTACTTAATTACTTTTGCGATTGAATGTTGTTTTTTGCAGTGGACAACAGCTGAAAGATAGCATTTTGCTGATTGAAGACAGTGCTAAACGACTGCTATCAGGAAAATCGGTATTTGAGTATTTCCTGAGTTCGCTGATTCCTCAAACCGATTTGAAGACTTCTCTGGATAATCGTGAGGAAAATGTTCCAGAATTAGGAGATCAAGGACATACTGACACTGCTGATGATATCGACTCTGTCGAGGAGGGTCAGATAGATGATTCTTCAGTTGTTGCTCCTGGAAAGCAGCAAGAGGACAGTCAAGGTAGAAACCAAGGGAAAGGAAGCAAAAAGTCGAGAAATGCCAAGAAGAAGAAGAGCAAGAAAACTAGATAGTCCTGGAGAAGTCATTAATTAGATAAAGTCCATATACTTATGGCAATATTTTGGAAACCGAAAAACTGATGTGTACCTTTGTAAGTAGATGATGTTCTTGTTGCTCATCTAAAATGCCTCTTGGTGTTTTCCTAGCAGCTGTGCTCCCTTTTTGTGAATATTGTACAGGAGCATTCGAGCATGGCTTTAATTGTGAGCTTATAGAGTATATTGTACTGGAGTATGGCTTTGACAATGAGCCTATAGAGTAGTATAAAGTTCTAAATTTTCATGAGATCTGAGTGATTATATGACACTATGATAAGCTCCTGAAAGTGACGTCCCTATCCAATAACATCTTTTTGAATACTTGTACTGAGATTAGTACCATTTTACTGATTACAGTAAAGTTCAGTCGTAAGACTGTCAAGGAGGAGGTTGTGCACATTATAGCTGAGTACTCAGTAGGACGTGGACAGTGCTCATACTGTGAGCTAAGCTTGGTCTGATAAAAAAGGATTACATTAGTTGGAGGTTTAACTCCCACTAAGCACTAGGGGTACTTTGTAGGAGGAAACAAAGTTCGAAATTCTAGGCTCGTAATTCCCTTCTTTTTACCAACCTAAAAAAATGTGGACTATTGCATTGTGTGCTCACACGTAAAAGAAAAATAAAAAAGAACAAATGAAGTATTATTTACTACTAAATACAGACATTTAATGATCCTTTTGAAATTTATTACTGTATACTATCTATCCATCAATTGTTAGTAATTGTTTGCCCAAATTTTATAGTAAATGTTGTTCGCTTTCAAAGACGTTCTACCGATTAACTCATTGTGTTGATAAAAGAGATTTTTTCTTTTTTTGAAGTGGTTGATAAATGAGAGTTAGATTTTCATTTGAACAATGTAACTATTTGTTGGAGTAGATTTTCTTTTGTCAATAATCAAAAGTCTATATGTAGTATCTAACTAGGTTTTAAGTACTATTCCCTCCATGTTCTAAAGGGCTTATCATATGTCTCCATTTCACGTTTCGCCAGTGCACATTTTATAATTAATATCTTTAATTGCATATTAGTAAGAATTATAAAAGCTTGATTTTTGTCATGTACTGAGACGAATCAAACAAAACTCCAAATGAGTCTGTTTTATCACATGGAGTATATTGGAATGAACTTAAAATATTCTCTTTACATATAAATAGTGTCAATATTATAAATGAGAAATCTCTTAGGAAACGAGGGAGTATGTATTTCAATAGGTAAAGGACGTATTTTTTTTTTCCCTAATCAACCTTAAAAGCTAATGACAACGTATGAACATATAAAAGTTTCACTATTCCCCGAAATTCTAACCTACATATCTAACTTACATCTATATTCATTTGTTCCACAATATTTAAGAGATTAGAGTTGAGAGAAAGCAAATTAAACCCTAGAATTTGCTGCGATTACAATCTCTCTCTACAGATTACAGTTTACATTCATATTCATCCACTCATTCCAGATTTTTTTCAATTTAAAAAGTTCGATTTCTAATTCGTTTACCCAGCATCAATTCAAGTTGCTTTCCGAGGAAACAAATTGAAAGGTTTCTTCACGATTCCGAAAAAATTAAGGTTTGTTTAGCACTAATCTTACTCTACATTGTAAGTTTTAAGATTTAAATTTTGTAGTTTGCCATTTAATAGTTGACTATTGAGTAAGAATTTTTTGAACTAGTATGCAAGCTCAAAATAATAAAGTCCGGAGTTTGTAAATCCAGAGGTTAGGGAACTTTATATGGAATGATGTATCGCAATTCGCTTATACCTTCGCATCAAATAGACTATGGGAATAGTTTTTTTTTTTTTTTAACAAAAGAATACTCATTGATGCGAAGTATAACCAAATTTATTTATTTTTCCGGGAAAATCCAGAGTTTAGGGACCTTATTGAACTGGCACCTTGTGCAGTTATACCCAGTCAGACTCTTTGGAAGTGAGGGGGAATGATAAGGGGAACCTCCCTTCCAAAGAACCCCTAGTCGAGGTCATATACTCATATGGCCAAACCTTTACCACTAGGCCAAGCCTTTACCACTAGGCCAAGCCTTGCTTGGGGAAGGTATAATTGTATAAGCGAATTGCAATCATAAGCTTGGAGCTATACTATGTAATTCACTAAGTGAGATGAGAGCAGTCGGTACACGCTCACGATTCAAGTGGTTGAACTAGTTTTTTCTTGCAGATGGATGCAGTATTAGATGTATACTTGGTGGAGGCTGCTATAGCCAGTGTTTGGGTTTTAGTATTATATAGCTGTCTGAGATGTCTTTAAGTTTTATTTATCTAAGTGATATTTGTTAATGAAGTATGCTCACAAGTGCCTTATTTCGTTAATGATGGCAGGGTTGATTCACTGTTTCTCAAAAGCGGTAATTGGTTAGCAAAATGTTTGCTGCAAAAACTCGCTCAATTCCACCTCTTTCTTTCTCTGAGAAGTCGTTAAAATGTCCGAACAACTGCCTTAAGCTCCGTTTACCATTCACTAGTGCCCATCCGGCAAACAAAACGATCACACCTCGTTTCTTACCATGTATTAGATCTTCTCTTGCTTATTTGGACCTTGATAAATCGAATCGAGTTTACTCCTCGCTCGGACCCGAGTTGATATCCTTGCGAGTCTCTCCCATATTTACAAAAATTCAGAGGGAAAACCATAGTTGTCAAGTATGGCGGGGCAGCCATGAAGTCTGAGTCTCTTCAAGCATCAGTAATCAATGACCTTGTACTTGTCTCATGTGTGGGCATACGCCCTATCTATGATGCATGGGTACGCCTCCCAGGCTGCGAATCCCGTACCGGGGACGGGGACGTCCTGGGTACGGTACGGATTCGCCTGGGCAGTACGAATCCAGTTGGTCGGATACGGGGGGTGTTTATGGGGACGGATGGGCCAACTATGGGTACGGGTTGGGTACGTTTTTGAGGGGAAAGGGCCGTACCCAAATGACATTCAAAAGCCCCAAATCAGATTCTAGGGTTTTATCATTTTGTGGTTCGAAATTCTCAAATCTCTCTCATCTCACTGAACTTCGAAAGTGCAAACTTACCTGCACTTCTTCTCGCCGCTTCGCCGGTCACCGGAGGCTTCGCCGGTCGTCGTCTCGACTCCTTCGAAGCAAATCTCTCTGAGTTCGAAGCAAGTCTCTCGTCAATTTGTCATCTTGTGTCTCGACTTCTCTCGTTTCTTCTCGCGGTGGCTTCGCCGGTCGTCCTCTCACCGGATTCCTTCTCTCACCTGAATGGTGGCCTGAACTAGCCTAGGTGAGTAAGATTTCTTCTGGTAATGGTCGAATTCTAGGGTTTATTTCTAATTTTTTTTCTTTATTTTCTGTTTTAATTTGCTCTCCCTCTCTTCACTTCTATAGTCACGTATGTGTTGAGTTGTTTTTTCTTTTTTTTTTTTTCTGTTTTCTTTGGTTTCTTTATTTAGGGAGTCTATTTTTCTGTTTTCTTTGGTTTTTTTTTATTTATTTATGCAGTACATGAATTGTTGATTGTTGGTGTTGAATTGTTGAGTGTTAGTGTTGACTTGTTGTGTTGAATGTTGAGTGTTGAGTGTTGAATTGTTGAGTAATTAGTCGTGAATTGTTGAATGTGTTTATTTTTCATTTTATTAGAAAATGAGTTGCTCCTTGAAGATTGATGTTCTTTGTCTAACTTTTATCTACTTTGACATTAAATTTAGTTGTTGTTTTATGGTATTTTCAACTTTGAACTATTTATGTATGAATGTTTAATTTACTTAAATTTTATGTATGGATGTTTAATTTTTTTTTTTTTTTTTTTTGCCGAATCCATGCCGTACCCCTTTTTTGCAATTTTGATTTTGCCGTTTTCCGTCCCCGTACTCGTATCCGTCTCCGTACCCGTATCGGTGCAACATAGCGCCCTATTTTTGTCCATGGAGGTGGTCCTGAAATCAACCAATGGCTTGACCGCATTGGCCTTAAACCAAACTTCCTAAATGGCCTTCGTGTCACTGATGCATCCACTATGGAGATAGTCACAATGGTTCTTGTGGGGAAGGTCAATAAACATCTAGTCTCTCTCATAAATAAGGCGGGGGCCACAGCTGTGGGCCTCTCCGGTATGGATGGCCGCCTCCTTATGGCAAGACCATCCCCCAACGCTTTTGAACTCGGGTTTGTGGGTGAGGTTCTTTGTTGTGGATCCCACTTGTCCTTCGGCCCTTGGTGGAGAATAATCACATTTCTGTTATTGCGTCGGTGGCGGCCGACGAGAAAGGGCAATCCTATAACATCAATGCGGACAACGTGGCAGGGAACCGGGCAGTGCATTGGGTCCTGAAAAGCTTATACTGTTAACTGATGTTGCGGGGATATTGGAAAATAAAGATGATCCAGGTAGTTTAGTGAAGGAGATTGACATTTCCGGGGTAAGGAAGATGATTTCGGAGGGGAAGATTGCTGGCGGTATGATCCCGAAAGTCAATTGTTGTATTAGGTCAGTGGCTCAGGGAGTTAGAACCGCGAGTATAATTGATGGTAGAGTTCAGCATTCTCTGCTGCTGGAAATCTTGACTGATTTAGGGGCTGGAACTAGACCTGGCAAAGTTGGTCCTGATCCGAAAATCCGGTTCGAAATATCCGATCCGTGGTCCGATCTGGGTCCGAAACAGACGGTCCGAACCTTGATCCGAATCCGAAACGGTCCGAATCCGGTCCGAAATAATCTTGATCCGAAACTCATCCGAAATCCGAATGATCCGATATGGTCTTACTCGATCCGAAACCGATCCGACACGAAGGTAAACCGATCCGAAATTATTGGTTTCGATTAGGCTTTGATCCGAAGTACCCGAAACTTACCCGTTTTTTTATAATAAAAAATTATCATTGGCCACTGGTGCAAAACTTTGGAAGAATTTTATGTAAGTATATGTAACGAATACTCAAATAGTTAGACGGAATAATTTTAAAAAATATAGGGGGTACTAACTACTAAACAATTAATATTCAATTAAAGGGCTACTAATAGAATAATTAATAACTCAAAAGATTAGTATAGAATAAAATTTATTTACATAGGACAACCCTTACCCTACTAAAAAAGTTCAAAATATTTCTTGTCCAATCCGAAATCCGATCCGATGATCTGAAACCATAATCCGGAAGCTGATCCGATCCGAAACCCGACCCGATCCGAAATAATAGTCCGAACGATGACCCAATCCGAAACGGTCCGGTCCGGTCCCGGTCCGAATGTAACTTGATCCGAAAAGGTCCGATCTGAATTGGTCCGGTCCGAATCCGATCCGATTGGTCCGATTGCCAGGTCTAGCTGGAACCATGATCAGTGGTTGATGTTTATGTTATGTTCTAATTTTGTTTATCTTCAGTGTACCCTTCCTTTTGTTTCTTCCCTACATTTTGAGGAGCAAGAATGGCAGCAATCATGTATATGAGAGATGTAGTCTTATTCACTGTTGTTGGTTCGCAGTACCGTACTTTGTAGAACACAAATCTGATGCTAGAATTTCCAATCTTAAGTTTTTTCATTCTCCATTTATCTGTTTGCAGGATCAATTGTAAGTATACAATGCAGGTGGAGGATTCGAACTTAGAAGATAGTGCACCGAGTACCTATTTCTCAAGTCATTCCACATAATGTTTTGTAATAGGTGTAAGCCACATTAGGGTTTCTTGAGACAATGCAGCCACAAGTATGATTTCTGCATTGCAGTGCCAATAGTAAAATTTGTGACTTCTGCAGTTATGCACTTATGCTGTGCACACACTGCTTGATGACGAGGAGCATGGCATAGTTCGTGGGCTTGCTAGGTTGTTCACGCCTAGATCTTCGGGATGGGATTAGGCCTAACACTGAAATTGTAATACCCCGGTATTTAAGAGCGTTTTAATTAGCGTTAAATATACTTATAAAGTTAACTATGTTTTGAATATTCTTATTTTATTGGAGTTTGGAATATTTGTAGTATTTGTAATATATTTTGTTTTATGAAATTATTAATTTTTGGATTTTAAATAACTAAAGTCGGTTTTCCTTCCTTCCATTTATGGATGTCGGTTAAAGAGGAAATAAAAACCCAAACTCTTTGTTCTCTCATCATTTTCTCAAGCAACCCCAACCCCAAAACTCCTCTCTCTCCCGGTGAAACCCCAAAACCACCCCAACTCAAAACCCATCTCACTCTTTCTCTCTGTTATTTTCTCTCACCCAAAGACCCCAACCCCTTTATTTTTCTCTCTCCCGGTGGAAAAATACCCCAACCCCATATATTTTTCTCTCTCTCTCTCTCTGTTATTTTCCCACACCCAAAACCCCTTATATTTCTCTCTCTTCCCGTGAAACCCAAAATCCCCAAAATCCCTCACCCAATCTCCCTCCTTCTCTCTCTCGCCTGCGGTGTCGCCCCCCTTCAGCTCGCCGGAGCTTCGTCGTCTGTCGCAGCAAGCTAGCGGTGCTGCTCCCTGCTTTCTCTCTCGTCCTCCCTCCTCTTGCGCTACTGCGCTTGCTTTGTTCTTGTTGTCGGTCTTTGTGTTCTTTGCTATGTTGTCGTTGTTGGGTTGCGGTGATGGTCGCCAGCCTCGCCGGTGCTCCCCGCCGCTGCCGGAGCTTTGCTCCCCTCCCTTGTTTTGTTCTTCCCTGCTCTAAGCAGAGGTATATCACACCTCATATTGCAACTTTGATAATTTATTTTAGAAATTAAGCCCAAGTTAATTAGCCTTGTGAGTTTGTTTAAGTATGGTACCAAATCAGATTTGAGTTAAAACCATTTAGTTGAAGTTGTTATTTCCATTTGCTGGGTTAATAGAGACTAAGTAAAAAGGTTGATTTAGTATTCACTTGTTAACTATGAACCATGTTAATTAACTATAGTTATGAGCCTAAATTAGACTACAATAAGTTTACTTATGAAATTATTTGCAATAGTAGTGAGATTCAATTTAGAATAATTATTGTTATTATGATTATAGTAGTTGGAATGATAGAGTTTGAGAATATAGATTAGTTAGTTCCGTTCTAGAGATGGTTAGTGATGGTTACATCTTTTCTAAGAATGGATAATGTCTTCATCCAAAACAATATTAGGAATGGTTATTGATTATTATTATGGTTATTATTGAGGTTAATTATGGAGGATTGTTATGGAGTTCAAGAGCGTTGATGGAGTTGTGAAGTTCTCAAAGTTATTATCTGTCGGAGTAAAAGAATGGATGGTGTTTAAGGTAACCTTTATGTCCAGCATCCTATGTGATTGCCCGTATGTGTTATATGTGATGTTTTACATGTATGCAAATGCGTGAATGCAAGTATATGATGATAATTATGTGATATGATTATGTGTTACGATTTGTATGTGGCATGATGAAATATGCTATGATGTGACGATGCTTATGTATGTTATGAGATGTCATGTTTATGATTATGTTTACGATCTATGGATGATTCTGAATTAAGAATATATGATGTATGATAAGTTATGATAATAAAAGTGGATGGTTCTGCTGGTTTGGAGTCATGAAATGATCCGGTAAATGGGCAAGTCACAGGTGGAGGAATTATGTTACGATGAACGATACGGACCAAAAAGGTCATATGATGATGTTAATGTTACGAATTACGAAAGTTATGATATGTCCAAAACCTGTACTTGCCAATGAACTAAAGTCACGTAAATGGTCCTTGCCAGCAGACTATTCAAGGCTAACAATAATGTTCTCTGTTAATGATTACTAAAGTGTTATGCATATATACTCGTGCATGAAAATGTTTACGAACTAAAACCATTTTTACGGGCTGGAGTGAAGTTACTGAGTTTTCAACTCATTTTAGGTTATTTTCTGTGTTTTTCTCTTTTCCCTATTTTATGAAATTATTCAGGTATTCTGAAGATAGGCGCATGGTCGGTTATGTCAGTAATGCTCCAGAAAGGTTGAGTTGAAGCGACTCTGTATACTTGGGATATTTAGAATACTCTGTATTTAAGGATAATAATTATTACTTTAAGTTGAGCATATGTATGTTTAAGAGGCCGTTTTAGGCTATTTATATTATTAGTGGGCCCTAACCCACAGGCTTAAGTTGTGCTTCCGCTGACGATTAAGGTTATGTATTTTCGGGGCGTTACAGAAATGGACTGATTGCCTAGTGTATTTGGGCTTGGCCACCACTCAAACAATCAGTCCAAAACTGTGTCGGACCACGCCGGATGAACTCTGATACGGGAATGTTTGGGAAGTTTTTGATGTGTTCAAGTTGGGTGAGAAGAAAAATGAGGAAAGGAGGCAAATCTTTTTGTCAAATGCCCCAAAGATTAAGGTAATTTAAGTGCTTTAGGACTATGTTACTTGTCTAAGTGTTTGGCTTGGCTTTTTTAAGAAAAATATCCGTGAATTTGGTACAAACAGAATTGTTTTGTCGAGAGTCCAACATGGGTACCCGAGATAAAATGAAGAGCCCGAGTAACATATAATATGTAACAGTACCTTATGCTTAACTTTGTGGTCTTTTATTTTACTTGCTACTTTATTGTTCCCCTACAGTTGCAGATTGACAACATACATAACCTGATGACAACAGCAATAACTGTGCCATTGGAAAATGATGCACATACTGATGATGAGCACAAGTTCTTTTTAGGAGAAGGTGATTGCCTGCTTCTTGAGTTACGGTTTGTTGTCGGCAGCCTTAGATTCAAGGTTCGTTCAAATTTCTAGCAAGTCGATAACCTTTCTTCTCTTTTTCTAGTTGGGGATGTGATTTCTTCACTAGCCTTGTCTTCTGGGTGTGCCTTGCGGAACATAGTATAACACTTGTTTAGGCTCTGTTTGGTTGGACGAAAAACATTTTCAATGAAAAATGATGGTCGTAACACTTGTAAATTAGGATTTGTTTGGTTCCTTAAGAAAAATGTTAGAGAAGAGAGAAAATTAAACGGAGGGAAAAGGATAGATGGGAGAAGACAAAGAGGACGGTAAGAGATGAATGAGAAAAAAAATGCATGTCCATACACATTTTCTTAGAAAAGTAGTTTTTTCAATTTTGCATCTGTGAGAGAACACATTTTTACGCTTAAGATAACCACCTTTCCAACAAAATATTTACTTATTTCTGTGCATGGTTATTTACTTATTTTTGCGAGTGAACGTTGTTTTTTGCAGTGGACAACAGCTGAAAGATAGCATGTTGTTGGTCGAAGACAGTGCTAAACGACTGCTATCAGGAAAATCGGTATTTGAGTATTTCCTGAGTCCGCTGATTCCTCAAACCGATTGGAAAACTTCTACTCCGGATAATCATGAGGGAAGTGTTCAAGAATTAGGAGATCAAGGAAATGCTGAGACTGGTGATGATACCAAATCTGTTGAGGAGGGTCAGATAGTTGATTCTTCAGTTGTTGCTCCTGAAAAGCAGCCAGAGGACAGTCAAGATAGAAACCAAGGGAAAGGAAGCAAAAAGCCGAAAAGTGGCAAGAAGAAGAAGGGCAAGAAAAATAGATAGTCCTGGAAAAGTCATGTCCGAAAACTTTTGGTGTTAATATTTTGGTAAATTGCTCTGTATATATGCAACTTTGCAAGTAGATGATGTTCTTAACTTCTTGTGGCTCATCTAAAATGCCTCGAGTTTTTCCTATGCAGCTATGCCCCCTTTTTGAGGATATAGAGAGTTGTATTAAGTTGTAGACGTTTTATCAAATGGGTTTTTCATGAGATCTGAGTGATTATATGACACCTAGTACATTGCTGATAAGCTCACTCATGAAAGTGACTTTTGTATCCAGAAATATCCTTTTGTACAAGTCTACACTCTACTGAGATTAGTACTGTCGTACCGTAAAGTTAAGTCACATAATTTCCAATGAGTAGATTATATTACACATTATAGCTGAGTAGGATTTGGACCGTGCTCGGACCGAGCTAAGCTTGGCTTAATAAAAAAGGAGTGTACTCGTTGGAGATTCGATTGTGACTAGAGGTACTTTAGAGGGAGGGGTCCCTTTACCCTTCTGACCTTCTCCCTCTAAGAGCCACAGAATATGAGTCTATCAGCTAACCTTTTTGAGAACGGATAACTTTAAAATTGAGAATTATATAGTGGCAAAATTTGGGCAAACAAATAATGACAATTAACAAACACATAGTTATATAGTAACAAAAGTCGAAAGGAATATATAGCTATTTAGTACTTCTACCTTTTTTTTTTTTTTGCTACATTGTTGTGTGGTTTTCAAGACGTTTTTTTAACCCTCAATATCTCTTATAAAAATTTGATATCATGAATCTACGCATCAAGGCGAATCTAACTATACCACATATGACTATTTTTACTTACAAAAAACCGAAATAATCGGTCAAAATTAGTGGTTTATTTCCCAAAACAACAATATAGTGAATAAAAAAAGCGGAGGGAGTAGTAAATATATTTCTTATGTTCCTTTTATTTTCCGCATTTAAGCTTGAGCACGCAGTCAGTTAGAGTCCACATTTTGTTCAATTTGGTGAAATGAGAGGAGCTACCATGTATCCATATTAAATCCTCTCGTTGGTCAATCTGACTCAGATTCAGGTTAGTAGGCTAGATACTTGGGTACTTGGGAGAGTTCATTCATCAGACACCCGGGTATAAAGGCTATTTTTTGCTCATTTGAAGCTCTACCTATTATGTGATTATGCTCATTTGGAGGTTTCAAATGAGCAATGAGCAAAAAAATAGTCTTAGGTTTACCATGCTCATGGTACACCCGGGTATATGATAAAAAAATCGATTTAGGGTGTGTTCTCTTCACCTAAAAGAATTTAGTTTCAGGTCCAATCAGTTCAGTTCAGATAAGTTTCAATCAGGTCGAGAGCAATAAGTTCCAATAAGGTCCAATAAGTACCAATCAGGTGCAATAAGTTTCAATAAGTACCAATCAGGTGCAATAAGTTTCAATCAGGTCCAATTAGGTCTGATAAGTTCCAATAAGGTCCAAATAGTCAATGATCAATAAATTAAAATTAAAATTTTAGTTTAAAGTACCACTATGATTATTATATAGTATTATATTTGTAATGTTGTCTATTATTTTATTATTCATATTACTTAGCTAATTATGTTATTATTAAAAAAATTAATGAAAGTACCACTATGATTATATAGTATTAAATTTGCATTATTATCTATTTTATTAGTCATATTACTATTAGCTGATTATGTTATTATTAAAAAATATTATAATCATGGTCAAATAAGGTTAACAATGATAATCATCATAATTGTAATATTTTGCAATTCGTCTTTAAATAACTAGAGATAACATGTTTTCGTTACTAATAACAATAAAAGATATACTTCATCCGTTCGGTTTTAAATGAAAAATTGAGTGAAATGACACTATTCATTGATCAATTTTGACTCTAATTTATCGCTATTATATAAAGAAAAGCATAGTCAAGTGGGATCTTGTAGATTCGTCTCGATGCATACTATCAAATTATAATTTTTTTTATATTTTTTACGTGTGCACAACTAAAGATATTATTGATTAAAGAAGCTCGTTGGGTTGCGTGAAAAAAACAAACATTTCATTTAAAACAGGACGGAGGAAGTAAATGTTATTAATTGATTTCACTAGTGCTTTATGAAATCAAAGCAACACTATTAGATAGTATATTAGTAGTGAAAGTTGTGTATAGGGAAAGCATATAAATAGTATTTTTTTTTTGTTAAAATGTTAATCATAAGAGATAAGTAATTAGTAATTACTATTTTTTTTTGAAGGATAAATTTTAATGATTATTATGTTATAATAAATTTTGAGGGATAGTATTTATGTTAGGGGTAATATTTATGTTCTTAATCATCAAATTTTTTGTTAAATAAGGTCAAATGAGTTCCAATTAGGTCCAATAAGGTCTAATAAGTTCCAATCAGGTCCAATAAGGTCAACAAGTTCCAATCAAGTCCAATCAGGTCTAATAAGTTCCAATCAGGTTCAATCAGATCCAATTAGATCCAATAAGTTCAGTTCAGATAAGTTCAGTTCAGTTTAGAATTATTCAAGTGAAGATAACGCACCCTTAGTAGGGTGGGGAGTGGGGACTAGGGAGCATAGAATTTTTTTTTTTTTTTTTTTTTTTTTGAATAGGGGAGCATAGAAATTAAAACTTCGGAGAAAACTTTATTTCTCTTGAGTCTAGAGTTTATTCCCACAATTTTAAAATTTTAACTAAGGAAAGGAATAGAAAAAAAAGGAAAGAGAAAAGAAGAAAGATAGTAGTTGTCTGTAACCCTAAAACTCTCCAAATTCCAATCCCTAGAATTTGCTGCGACTACATCATCTCTCTCTACAGATTATCTACATTCTAGTTTTCATTCGATTTCTAATTTTGTACTTCCAGCATCAATTCAAGCTATTTTCGAGGAAAGAAATTGAAAGATTTTTCGACGATTTCAATAAATTGAAGGTTTGTGTAGCACTATTCTTACTCTATATTGTAAGTTTTAAGATTTAAAGTGTGTAGTTTGCCATTCAATATTTGAGGATTAAGAATCTTTTAATTTTATTCACTAGTATGCGAGCTCACATTAAAAAAACAGAGTTTGTAAATAATTTAGTTTTTTGCGGGAGAAATCATATTTGTCAAATGGAGTAATAGAAATCTTTTTAACTTGATGTTTCAAACGTCAGATTTAGGATTTTTTTTTAATTTCAAACCCTAGTTTGTAAATAACTTTCCGTCAATATGCCATCATGAGCTTTGCCTAATGCAGAACCATTCCATATAGTTTTTGTTCGGATTATCAACGGAAGTAGTATATCTAGTAAGATAAGTAGTACATTTAATCAATAAAGTAGTATATTAGAACAAAAAACATCACTATGATAATGTACTGATAATTTGGTTATATGTTGGGTTCTTATATACTACAGTACATTTTTATATAAATATGCTACCTTTTGTAAAAATAATACTACTTTTTAGCTGAATATTAGAACGATTTTGATTTAGGCATTTCTGATCACTAGGGAGATGGTGGAAGAATTTTCTAGTTGTAGAATATTAGGTTGTGTTCCATGAGTCTGTGACGTTGAAGAATTGCAATTGAGTTTAAGAAACCTTATATGAATATGGTATGATAGATTGCATGTGCATTAGGTAGCTTTGCCTAGACCTTCGCATCAAAGAGACTCTGCGGGCAGGAATCCCCCAAATATCATTTTTTTTTAATAGAAGAAATCATCATAAGCTTGGAGCTATACAATGAAATTCGCTAAGTGAGGTGATAGCAGTAGGCACACATTTACAGTTCAAGTGGTTGAAGTTGTCTTTTCTTGTGGGTAAATGCCGTATTAGATGTATATGTGGAGGCTGCTACAGCCAGTATACATTAGCAAATGCCCTATGAGATTTCCTAACTATTATTTATCCAAGTGATATTTGTTAATGAAGTATGCTCACTGGTCCCTTATTTGGTTAATGATGGCAGGGTTGATTCACTGTATCTCTCAAGCAGTAATTGGATAGCAAAATGTTTGCTGCAAAAACACCCTCAATTTCTCCTCTTTCTTTCTCTGAGAAGTCCTTAAAATGCCCGAACCACAGCCTTAAGCCCCGTTTACCATTCACTAGTGCTCATCCAGCAAACAAAAATATCACACCTCGTTTCTTACCATGTATTAGATCTTCTCTTGCGCTGGACCTTGATAAACCAGTAACTGAGTTTACTCCTGCTCAGACCCGGGTTGATATTCTTGCAGAGTCTCTCCCATATTTACAAAAATTCAGAGGGAAAACCATAGTTGTCAAGTATGGTGGGGCAGCCATGAAGTCTGAGTCTCTTCAAGCATCAGTAATCAATGACCTTGTACTTCTCTCATGTGTGGGCATACGCCCTATTTTTGTCCATGGAGGTGGTCCTGAAATCAACCAATGGCTTGACCGCATTGGCCTTAAACCAAACTTCCTAAATGGCCTTCGTGTGACTGATGCATCCACAATGGAGATAGTCACAATGGTTCTTGTGGGGAAGGTTAATAAACATCTAGTCTCTCTCATAAATAAGGCGGGGGCCACAGCTGTGGGCCTCTCCGGTATGGATGGCCTCCTCCTTACGGCAAGACCATCCCCCAACGCTGCTGAACTCGGGTTTGTGGGCGAGGTTGCTGTTGTGGATCCCACTGTCCTTCGGCCCTTAGTGGAGAATAATCACATTCCTGTTATCGCGTCGGTGGCGGCCGACGAGAAAGGGCAATCCTATAACATCAATGCGGACACCGTAGCGAGGGAACCGGCATTGCATTAGGTCTTGAAAAGCTTATACTGTTAACTGATGTTGCGGGGATATTGGAAAATAAAGATGATCCAGGTAGTTTAGTGAAGGAGATTGACATTTCCGGGGTAAAGAAGATGATTTCAGAGGGGAAGATTGCTGGCGGTATGATCCCGAAAGTCAATTGTTGTATTAGGTCAGTGGCTCAGGGAGTTAGAACCGCAAGTATAATTGATGGTAGAGTTCAGCATTCTCTGCTGCTGGAAATTTTGACCGACGAAGGGGCTGGAACCATGATCAGTGGTTGATGTTTATGTTATGTTCTAATTTTGTTTATCTTCAGTGTACCCTTCCTTTTGTTTCTTCCCTACATTTTGAGGAGCAAGAATGGCAGCAATCATGTATATGAGAAATGTAGTCTTATTCAAATCTGATGCTACAATTTCCAATCTTAAGTTTCTCCATTCTCCATTTATCTGTTTGCAGGATCAATTGTAAGTATACAATGCAGGTGGCTGATTTGAACTTGGAAGATAGTGCACCGAGTACCTATTTCTCAAGTCAATCCACAGAATGTTTTATAATAGGTGTAACCCACATTAGGGTTTCTTGAGACAATGCAGCCACAACTCCCACAAATATGATTTCTGCATTGCAGTGCCAATAGTAAAATTTGCGACTTCTGCAGTTATGCACTTATGCTGTGCACACACTGCTCGATGACGAGGAGCATGGCATAGTTCACGCCTAGATCTTTGGGACGGGATGAGGCCTAACACTAAAATGAACTGATTGTCTAGTGTATTTGGGCTTGGCCATCACTCAAACAATCAGTCCAAAACTGTGCCGGACCACGCCGGATGTACTCTGATAGCTCCGTTGTCCTGCTTAGTGTTTAGTGCTTAGTGCTTAGTGCCTAGTATATTAGAGGTCCAAAATGCACCAGATGTATCCCCAATATCAACATTGAAGTGCAAATTTTTCTAGCCGTTGGGCACTGGCTACTTGAGTCCTTAACTCCAATTTGGCAAAATTCCAACCTCTCAATCCATTGAAAAAGTTGTTAGCGCTTTTTAGTTTTTAGGTCACTCTTTTCCCTCTCTCACCTACCAACAAAATATAGCAATATCCACGCCTCAACTCACCTAAAAGGCTAAAACCCCATCATTTCCCCCCTAAAATCTGCTTCACTTATACCTTTCTCTATCTCTATCTCTATCTCCATTTCTCCGCAAAGTCCAAACACACCTTCTACTCCTCAAATGGATTCTTCCTTATCCATATCCTCCACTTTTCTTCCTTTCCACAAATCCAACAACAACCTTCATCTTCCCTTAACTTCATTTTCTCTCTCCTCAAAAACCCTCTTTAAACCCTCATCCAAAATCTCCATTACTACTAATTTTTCCCCTAATTACAACACTAATCCCTCCAATAATGAAACCCCATTTGCTGCAACTCTCAAAACCGCCGCAAAAACGGTGGTTTTAACGGTTGCAGCCACTTTAATGACCTCCAAACTCAAGGAAATGCCGGCAAAGGCGGAACCTTTAACACCAAGTATGGAAAAATCTACTGTGGAAGAAGAAAAAGTCGATAACTTGAGTGAAATTGAAAGTGGGTCTGAAAGAAACTCACCGTTGTCTCACTTATTGGAATCAAATTCCGAGTTTGTGGACAATTTGTGGAAGTTGTTGTAGAAAAAACTTGAACTGGGAGAAGATGAAGAAGCATTGAAGGTTCTGGAAAAGTTGGTTGAAGCTAAACCTTTTGAAATGGAGTGGAAATTTCTGAGGGCGAGGTTGTTGAGTGAAATGGGTAAAATTAAGGAATCTAGAGAGGCTTTTGAAGATATTTTAGCATTGAATCCTCTATCTTTCGAGGCATTGTTTGAGAATGCTTTGCTTATGGATCGTTGTGGCGAAAAAGATAGTGTGATTGTGAGGTTAGAGGGGGCTTTGAGCATTGCAATGGAGGAAAGTAAGGCTAAGGAAGCTAGGGATGTGAGGTTGATCATTGCTCAAATTCAGTTCTTGCAGAAGAATGTGGAAGACGCAATGAAAAATTATGAGGAGTTGATTAAAGAGGATCCTAAAGATTTTAGGCCTTATTTCTGTAAAGGGATGATTTATAGCTTGCTTGATCGAAATGCCGAGGCTCGAGAACAGTTTGCTAAGTATAGAGAGCTTTCACCCGAGAAATTTGAGGTAGATGGGTACTTAAGGACTCCGCTTTCGAGGATGAAGCTCTTTGGGACGGATTCGCAGAGTTGAATATGTGACCGATTGTGCATTGAGTTGAGGCTTTCTTTGTAAGAATAAGCAAGAAATGAATTTGATGGGATGGAAGAAGCAATGATATTGCTTCTAGGTAAATCCTTTGTCCCCTGTCATATTCTGTTAGCTAAAGAGTATTTTGCTTTATTGTTTGTTTAATATTAGGAACATCTTTACTGCGGCATATGATAAATTTTTTGGAGTTGTATACTAGATACTACATTATAAAGACGAGAGAAGGCAGTGTGATGCAGGATTGCTCACATGATATTACAAGGAATGAGAATAATTGAAATGTTATAAAATTGGGTTTTGATTATATGCTTTGGCAATTTGCATGTTTATGTCAATATTGTTGACTGTTGTTACCATGTAAGTATATCATAATGACTACCCTAGAGTACCTATAACTCGACTGACCCTCGGTTACCTGGATGGGTAGCATATTTTGGCACCTAAACTTGGACAAGTATTGGATTAAACTTCCGTTGTAACTGCAGAGCCAGGTCTTTTTATCCCTGAATTCATACTCAAAGATGATCTTTGCTCGAGTTTAGGTAATGTACTTGCAACATAGCTTTCTCTTTTGAGTCATTTGTCTGGGCAGCCTTGTACTTATAATTGACATCCTAGCAAGTAACTTAGCTACTATCAAAAAAGCATGACTAACATTTGAGTTATACATGTGAAGCACTTTCTTTTTGGAGATAGAGAAGCTAGATGACAAGTTTTTGATGATGTACTGTCTTGGAAGATCAAAGATACTACTGTCTCTGGCTCTTGGTTGCTGTTCTTATGCTCAGTAAGCTCGTCACTTTCACTTGTTGTCAAAAATACAACCCTTGTTAGTTGTTACTTTCCTGCCACAGTAAATCGTTGTGTTTTCCTTTCCCTTGTATAGTGATTCTATTGCAAAGATGCATTATCCATTTTATTTAACCACTTAAAGTCTTAAGCTCAAAGAAACATTTCATTTTCTCTTGTTAGAGAAACCAACATGAGACCTGAAACTTGCTCTCTGGGATGTACTGTTGTATTGCAACAAACCTGGCAAGTAGATTCAATTTATTTCTCATGCCATGTAGGCATATATGAGTATACTTTACCTTTTTTCCATTGCATGCAATACTTTAGGTTTGTCTTGTCTGGTGGTCTAGTATGCTAAAGGTGAAGAAATCCTCCAATTAGCTTTGATGTTTGCAAGTTCCTAGGATGATGCCTATTCCTTAAGTTTGTCTGGTCTGGTGGTCTGAAATAAATGTGTGAATCTTGCACTTGTGGTGCACTGATGCTCATCGTCTCATCGAGGAAGGTGCAACCACCACAAAGGACTCTTTACTAGTGAGTGAGGAGCTCTAGATGGCCGCAGCAATGGGTTTGTGTGCTCGGGATTTGTGTACTTGTCTCTCTAGAATCAGTTAATAGGAAAGAAGTAAGTAGGTAATATTCACTAGATCATAGCTGGTTGTAAACCCTTGGCCAAAGGTGCCTTGCTATCCTTGAGTTGGGCTCCAGCTTTGCGCATGTTGTTGACTTACCAAGGCTATAACGGAATCTAAAAGGTATTGATTATTCATGGCTTCCTGCAATGTTGGGGGGGCAGTATAACAAAATGTGAGCCACAAGTATAGATTTCAGCTAATTTTAGTTGGTAAGTCTATAGGTGTAGATATCAGCTAATCTTAGTTGTGAGCCACAAGTATAGCACAGTCCAGCCCAGCTCGTGCCCAGCTGTAGTTTAAGAGTATACAAAATTCTAGGCAGATTGGTCGTTTAGATCATGCAAATACATCATATATCCTTCTTTGGGCCTCTGATCATTTCAGTTATGCAAATGTATCATATTTCCTTGGAATTGCTTGGAGGTCCATCAGGTGAGGATATTGGAAGTGCTACGTTCATGGGATGTTGATTCAACCTGTATATTCATCCTGTAATCCATAATAGTCTAGTCTTCATCCAGTCCGATCATTTAGGAGTTAGGACTAAACGTAATTATCAACAGCGTTGTTTCTACTACCAAATCAACACTCTGGAGCTGTCCTCGAAAGACAAATGGTGTTGGCAAGTGGACCTTGTTTGAGGGACACTGTTACCATTAGACAAAACTAGATAGGAAGAGCTCATACTATTAACAACTTTGAGAAGGATAACAGAAGATACTCCAGAGTCCAGAGTGTGCCTAATGGCGAGGCCAGAATGGCGGAATGTGTGCCTAATGAAATTCGATCTCAGGTCTCTTTTTTGGAAGTCGCGAGTTAGCCAACTTCTCGAACCCATCTTACTAGTTATACTTCCTATGTCACTCAAGAGTGTTTACCTTTTCGTATTATTGTTTGAGAAAACTTTGAACCAAAAGCTTCATGTTTTTATTTGAAGATATCCCTTGACACAACGCAACAACAATGACAAGCCTTAATTCCTAGAGATGGGTCCACCTGCATCACTGCATGAACTAAGAAGCTATGGAAGTCGAAAATTGTCTTCCTTTATTCACTTTTACTATATTTATTAACATTGTTTGCTTAGTTCATTTGTCAACATTAATTTGTTGCCATGTAATCCCTCTATTCCCAGATAGATCTTCCATTTATTTTTATTTTGTTGTGAATGAGCCACAATGGCGGGGATGAGAATCGATCCCATGATCACATGGAACCGGGAGGGAATCTCTAACCAACTTAGCTACCCCACTCTCATGATCTTCCATTAATGGTTGTCCCAAAAGCATTTCCTATTTCCTTATTTGACATGGGTTTACCCATTAAAATATTGTTTACCTTTTTTTTTTATAATACTCACTTTCCTATAAAACAATTATGGGTTCCGTCCACTTACATTCTCTCTTCTCAGTAAAAAAAAAATCATGAAAAATGTACCAACTCCAAAAAATTTGTTCTAATTTTATGCAACTAAGGGGCTCACCTGAAACTTCTCCTTTATATTTGTGCCCAAAAGAAATGGGAAGTCTATTTGGAGATGAAGAGAGTAGTGAATATAACAAACATAACTAACCTAATTTGTCGAAGTAAAAAAAAAAGTGTCCAAAAAAAAGATGGAACACTCATAAAGAATAAGATGGAGTGGTGTGTATTATTTCGAAATTTTTTGATATGTTTGTTGGCTTGCTCTAAGATGGTGTAATGTACGAAGCGTGACCATTTATATTGCTTTCACAATTCCATTCCTTGATAGAAGTGTTTATCTCTATTATATGCAAGAGGGTGGCTTGATAGTGTGCCCTTATCAATTTACATATTCACCCTCCACAAACATGAATATTACAATCCAATTAAACCATCCAACACTAAATCAAAAACCATTACACGCATAAACTTGCCAAAAAAAATTCAATCAAATCTCTATTAAACCCAATCAACTCATATAATGGACAATCACATAAACTTGCCAATAAAAAAGATTCAATCAAATTAAATTTACATCCAATCAACTAAAAAAATTCATAATCAAGAACTTACCAAAAATTAATACCACAGACAGTAAAAAAAACACGACATTCTCATTACAGAGCAACTCGTATAAACTACAATATTAACTACAAACACAAACTTTAAAAAAAGTCAGTTTTCTTCATTACTTGGATATGCAATTTTGTCACTTATACTTACTTATTAAGATGTTTTTAAATACTATTTGTAAGTATTTAAATCTTGCTTACTCACCAAATGGATGTGAGCTTAGATACGTACTTTCATAATTTCATTTTTGATTCTTTTATTACCGAGCTTCCCAATATGTCGCTGCACGCATAGCGTGCATAAATAGCTAGTAATGGTCTATTCAAAGAGCTAGTCTTGTGTGGACCTGGTCCACACTAATAGTATTATGGACTAAAAGTCACTTATATAACATAGTGACCCTTTTTATCATATAGTGATCTTTTAAAATCTTAAGTTACAGTAATTTATATTATCTAATATAAGTTTTATATATATATATATATATAGTCACTCTTTTTTACATTGGTATTCCATGATGAAATTTTCATTTTATGACATAGTAACATTTTTTCTCACATAATTACTCTTTACAATTTGTATCTACTCTTCTTTTATTTCTATTTCTTAAAAAAATAGTGACCCTTTTTTCATAAATCACATGTACTACCATTTGGTCTACACTAATTTAATGTCGATTAGGTTCATATAAATTTTTTACTTGACTAATTGCTAACGATAAAAATTATTGTTGGTTCCTAATTATTTTGTGATTGACCTGATGTCGATTATTAGTGAATCAGAGAATATTTAGACAGGGAAAGCAGAGTTTTTTATTTTGAATAAAAATAGCAAATTGAAAGCTTTTATTGTTAAAAATTAGCTTCAAGTATATTTAACTATAAATAAAAAATAAAAAATGAGTTTTGAGATTTTGAAGTAACGAGTTGTGAGCATGAACTTTGCATACTTGCAGTGAGGTGGCTCTCATGTCTTTAGAACACGTCTACGTCCTTGAGTTGAAAGCTGTTGCCCTTTCATTTTAGCTGGAATTTGATTTTGTGTATCTACTCCTTTTCAGTCTTTCTTTTGGATTAGCATTTTCTTGTAAATCAAATATTTTCTAATATAAATGGTTTATTGTTGGTACTTAGTATTAGTAATTGTTTGTGGTGAGACAACATAAATTGAATAAATATATGAACGGGAGTTGAGCTTGAGCACCATGCTACAACGTGGTGTTTTCGTATATCATTTTCAATTTGTAGCCTGTAGCCTGTAGGAGTATGTTGTAGTAAAATTATACTTCATATGTTTTCTAATCGTTGTTGAGTTTAACTTGTATATTTGCCGACATATAAGTTTAATAATTAACATCTTTAATTATGTATTAGTAACAGTTATTAAAACTATATATTTTTGAAAATTTATATTGAAATGAATTTAATATTGGATATTTGCATTTTACACGAGTAGTATTTAATGTCATAAATAGTAAAAAAAAAAAATGGTCAGAGTGAGGTAGATAAATCTTGCAAATGTCAAATGGGAACAACTATTACGATATGGAGAGAGTATAATGTTCTCGATCATGAGGATAATGCGACAACTAAATCCGGGAAAAAAAGGGTATGTAAGATAAGTGAATCCTATCATTTTTTTTTTTTTTTTTGGCGAACAAAATAACCACTTTGGTATGGTAAAGTAGCATTTAGTATCAAAAAAAGCTCTTACAATGACCTAATAGTATTAGTTTGATAATAAGATATGACTTTATATTGTCTTAGTATCAATGTATCATATAACGACATACATTTTGTATGTAAAGGAATTAGTTAAACGACTTATATTTGTAGATGGAGATGAGAGTACGATATAGTATGATGCTACGTGCTTATTAACTATTATCAATATTGACAAATAATTATAAATTCATCATGGACAAATATGTTATATTAACTTATCTTAACCTCTTTTTTTCATGAAATAAATCAAAATAAGTTGAATAGAAAATAATACAAGATTTAGCACTTCCCTTCCCTTTTCAAATGTGTCATATATTATGTTGAAGAATTATTTTGTGTTAGGTCACTACTCTGTAGTCTGTACACCAAATGTTGATGCAAGCCTAAAATTGTATTAATTCTTGATGCAAGCTTAGAATTGTATTAGATGAAAAGTTACAAATCTTAAAAGCTTCAAAATAAACAATTAGCAAAAAATTAAAATGAATAAATAGGAAATGTAGGTTGATAATTTGGTATATTGCTCTGCCACTAAAGTACTATATGAGGAGAAGGTCCACCAAATTTCTTTGTTATTCGGACTCTTCATTAAGACATAAGAATAATTGTACTACAATTTGAAAACCATTAACAACCTGGCACTTTAGGCAGCATAGTTTATAAAAAGAGCATGTACTAAAAGAAAAGATTAGTCACAAAAATACATCATCAATTTATAACTTGTTAGAAACAGAGGAAAACAGAGCAAGAATAATTTCAATAATGGCAGAAAAACAGATAAAGAAAAGTTTGGAGGGAAAATCAACGGCCACAGTTACACCGCCATCATCATCATCATCATCCACCATCACACAGGAGAAATCAACGGCTGTTAGTACTCCTCCGGCGCCGGCAACTCCTGAGGTTACCGTTGCCGTCGTTGAAAGTATTCCATTCTCTCCAACTTTTTGTCTTGTTTCTGCTCAACATTAATCGATAACTAAGCATTAATTATATCGATTAAAGCGCAATTTTGTCGTATATTCCTGAACTGATAGCATATTAGGAAATACTTCCCTGTTTCCTTTTACATGCAACGGTTTGACTTTTACGCTTTTCATCGACTCTATTTAGTTTATCTTTGTGGGTATGGAAACACATATTTAAGTGGAATTTTATTAGACTCGTTTGAATGTATATTTTCCAAATATCTACTGTTTATAATTTTTAATTATAGGTAATTAAAGATATTAGTTGAAGTTATGCATTGGCAAGCTTCAAAGTAAAACGGTTGCAAGTAAAAAGAAATTGTGGAAGTATATTTAATGTTTATGGTTAGTCACTAAATATATCAAACCCGTTATTATTATTAATTTATTATGAAAAATGTTATATGTAGCCCTTAAATAGAAATATTAAGCATTAAATAAGTATTAGTTATATTGCTTGATGTGTGATTGTGTCATTAATTCTGTAAATAATACTATTTCAGGAAATGCATTTAGGGCTACATATAACATTTCCCATTTAGTATTACTGTTGCCAAAAAAAATTCTAGTGTTTGGGTGAAAGCTGATGTTTATCTTCATGTTGTTTATCAACAGAAGTTGAAGAGGCTGAAGCTAAGAGGAATAGGCCATCAGTTGACAGGGGTGAGTCAATGGTGGCACATAAAATTCAGTTTTATTTCACTCATGTGATCCATTTATTGGACAATAACGTAGAAAATCTTCATTTACAATGAAGAGGTTGTAAGTCGCAAAATGACCTATTGAAAAATGTTATAAATATTGTTATAAGTGACTTATATTTTGCTATGATGTTTTGTAAAGAGAAAATGATGGGAATATCAATGTTATATTTACAAAATGTAACTACTATTGTTACAGATATTGCATTAGCACATGTTGAGCAAGAAAAGAGGTTGTCTTTTATAAAGGCATGGGAAGAAAGTGAGCAAACTAAAGCTATTAACAAGTAAGTCTTTTTCTAATCACCACATTACATGACGTACCTTTTTTTGTGTTAATTTGACGTACCTCCTCATATGATTATAGAGTTGAGATTTGGAAAGGTGGTCATAGGAAACCTCCATAACTATCGTGGTAGTTAAATAACTTCCATAATCGCCATATCGTTACATAACTACCATGATTAACCATTTGATCAGGCTCTAGAAAAGGTCCAACAATTTATGATGCATAAGATTTTTCATTTTATGCATCTAAAACAACCCCAATATATTTTATGCATCTAAAACAACCCCAATATGCAAAGGAAATCCTTTATCTCATGTGTCAATATTGGGAAAGGATGGAACATGAAAGCAAATATGAAAGCTTAAGCAACCATGAGTTTTTCTATAGGGTGCCCATGTGTTTGTTGAAAATCAACATATTGTCCTCACCTTTTTCAAACTCTCCACAATACCTCTTGGAAGTGTATCATTGATGCCTTAAATGTAATTTCTTCAATCATTAGTTCTGCTATAGAGATGTTTTATGTGTACTAATCTAAATTTGTAGTTTGAAATTGATTTAATTAGTTTTAACCTCTTGTTATAAAGTGGAGAATAAGGGTTTAAGTTGATTTTTCTCCACTTCATAACAAGAAGCTTAGCTTCTTCTTTTTTCGGTGAACAAGGCAATAAATTTAAGAGTTATTACAATCCGAGAGGTAAGCATTCACGCAAAAATTAGGGGGGATAGAAAACTTAGCTAATTAAATCAGTTTCCAGCCTAAATTAGACCATTTCATCACTACCATAATTTCTTAAACGAAAGTTAATGGAAAATCATTGAGACACTTGTGAAACCGGAGAAATAGTGTGGAAACTATAAAAAGAAAAGGTTACAATACAATATAGATTTCCAACAAACATTTAGCCCATCTAGGCATACCATTTAGACTACAAAAACTCGCTTGCTAAGTATTATAATGTGGCTTTATTACATTTGATTTAAGAGTTTCTGAAAACTGAATGGTGAAGTTGATTAAACAGAGCTGAGAAGAAGTTTTCTGCTCTCGACGCATGGGAGAACAGCAAGAAAGCATCTTTAGAAGCTAAATTGAAGGAAATTGAGGTAACTTTACTTGGTCATTTATGGTTTTCATGTACATACTATATGCAGCATTTTTTTTGTGTGTGTGTGTGTGTATGTTCATATTATATAATAATAAACTAATAATATGTAGATAGCTTGAGTTTAATGAGTTGGGTGTTGCTTGAGCAGGAAGAATTGGAAAAGAAGAAGGCTGAATATGCAGAAAAGATAAAGAACATGGTAGCTCAAATCCACAAACAAACAGAAGAAAAGAGGGCAATAGTTCAAGCCAAAAAGGGAGAAGAGGTTCTTATGATCCAGGAGAAAGCTGCAAAATATCGAGCTACTGGATACGCCCCGAAGAAGATCTTAGGATGCATCTCATTTTAGATCATTCAGGGTTCACATATTTACTCCAGGATAATGCAGTTTTGATGTGTAATACTGTACTAGATTCACTAATTTAGTTTGTTTCTTCGCAAGAGTAAGTTGTCTGACATAACTGTGTAATACTAGGTAATTTGCTTTTGTTTCTTTGTATCAATAGAACATGGCAAAAAATCTTTGTAAAAGAATCATTTATTAGGGAGTTTGGTGACGGTTTTTCCTCTTTACATTGATATATTTTCACAAGGTAGCAAAAGAGTCGTCGGACTGGTTTTAGATTGAGCCATAATTGAGTAATGCAACATTCCATTCGATTTTGGTTCAATTCAAGTTTAATTAGTAGGGACATATTGAGGTATCTACTAGTTGGCTAGTCACATTAGTTTTTGTTGTTCAAGTCAGTTTGGGTGACATAATTGGGTTATGTAATTTTGGATATCATTCAAATTTTGGTTGGATTCTAATGAGGTTGTCGAGTATGGGTTAATATTCCTAAACGTGGGCTCAGAAAACTAATAATCTATATTTTTTTAGGTCAAGCAAACAACCTCTAAAAGTTGTGTTGGGTTGATAGGTAGTTTTGTGTTGTAGTGTGTGGGGCAAAAGAAAAGATAGAGAATAATTGTGCAGACTATATGTCACCTAAATAGGAAATGGGGCAATCTTTTAGGGACAAACTAAAAAGAAAAAGGGAAAATTCTTTTAAGGATGAGGGAGTAATCAAGTACGGGGCGATATTGCGAGATGTAAGCTTCAATTTCTAAAGTTCCTAACTTCCTATCAAGAAATCTACATCATTTTCTATCATAACTTTGCAATTAGAAAGAAAGTGAAGATTCAACCATATACTGATATACATATGTTCCAGTTCCAATCAAGCTGGTCAATGATTCTACAGATAACATTACAATCCCAAAAATCTGTGGGGACATCACAAAACAGATCTAGTAGCATGGACCTCTGCATCTAACTGACTATCAAGAGAGGCCTCCTATAAGCATAATCTGACCCAATATACATGACTAGATTGGAAATTAAATATAACTTCAAGGTACAACTATAATACTTGCTGCTGAAAGTGACCAAAAATAACCCATATACCCGCAGTGAAAGTTCAAGAACATACAAACTATCAGAAGATATTCAATAGTGGATTCATCATCCAAGGGAAAATGGAGTAGCCATCAACAGGATCTTCCAAGAAGCTCATGTCATTGCTTCCCGGGAAATCCAATAGCAGCTGTAATGCAGACTCGGATGAATCCTCTACCTCATTGGAGCTCGAAGAATCCGATCTTGTATTTATATCAACAATTTCGGTTTTAATTAAATCCTTAAACACGATCTCTTCATCTCGGTTATCCATTGTTAGACCTGAAGTAGAGGCACATTTTGCAGTAGACGTGGATGCTTGAGATATCGGGCTTTGGCATGCAATCCTTTCCTTCATTTCAAACTTTCGAAATGATTCTCCAACTTCAGAGTTCCAAAGGCGGAGGAAATGGTCAGAATCAAGGATCTCTGAAGAATGTGAGTTACATAGTAAGGACTCGCTTGAAAGCCGGGCCTCAGCTTCAAGCCTGGCACTTTCCCATTGGGCCTTGTGGCGAGTAGAAGGGGATGCTGGGTATTTTGTAGTTGGCCCAGAAGATGTAGGAGACGGTTCATGGGTTTGTGGATCGAGGCCCATGCAAACAAGCCGTTTTCTCAAGTGGGTGTTCCACAAGTTCTTGATCTCATTATCCGTTCTTCCTGGTAGTTGTGCAGCAATTGCAGCCCACCTGAGGCACAAAGTCTCAATGTAAGAGCAATCTATTTGCATAAAGAAAAGACTAGTATTCTTTGTCTAAAATGTTAGATTCTAGTCAAAGTTACTAGAGACTTTAGAAGACAGAAGTACTTATAAGGCTATAACTAATGAAACTGTCAATTATTGATTAAGAACTGATATGAGAGTACATTATGTGTTGTTACCAAGAGTTATTTACTCGCAAACAATACCTATTGCCTAGAATGGCATGCAGCTGAATAACAAGTTTCTCTTCTTCAGGAGTAAATGGACCGCGTTTAATGTCTGGCCTAAGATAATTTGTCCAACGAAGCCGACAACTCTTTCCACACCGAAGAAGACCTGCAAGAAAGAAAAATATAGTCTTTTTACTAATTTCAATAGTAGCCTGAATATTAAAACAGTATAAACACTATAAAATGGACAACAATAAACATGAAGTAATGGGACTAAGAAGTAATTGCACTTGTCATGGGCCCCACTCTCTTTCCTCTCTCTTGTTCATCACCTAACGTGTATAGCAGATATTTGAAGTGCATGGTAACTAGGAGTTATTTAACAGTGTTGATGTACACAGTGTGACTATCTAATGTGATTTGTGAGCAAAGCACATGACAAAGGAACTTCAATCATGGATGATAGTAAAGGCTTGAGTCTTTTACATTGTTCACAGTTTCGTGTATTCATACACAAAGATGCAAGACCAATGACAATATAACGACCAAAATATTGACAGATATACATCCATACATGAACAAAATGAATGGATTTAAACTGACTGACTGCTAGTTTAAGGCATCCATCCAAGGTATTGTCATCATCTTGAGTTCATAATCATGTTCTGCGTCGATATTGTCATATCATATGCGTTTCTAGTACAATTATCTGATTGTCTTAAAAAAAGTTATTGACTCCTAACAGACTTCAAAGATGCACTCCTGTTAAATTCAGTTAATCTCACATCCCTTTTCTCATTCAATCACCAATATTTATATACATCCTAATGACAAAGTCCTAATCTAAGACAAACCAGGAGCACAGAATCCGAAATCAAATCTAACTCATAAATAGAGTCCTAACAACTCCCCATACATGCGCTAAGTCATTCATGAAGAGCGTACTCAACTTAGTAGCCTAGAACTTATTGCAATGTGACATCCATCCTCGTGTTGCCTGGGTATATCTATGTAATTCCTAATGTTTAGCATATCCTAATTAGATACACCAGATATAAGGTCAGGACCAACACCACGTATCCAAATATTATATCCCACTTTATGTGTACTATATGTGTGTAGTTCATTCATTTTGTATCAGCACTATGGCCAACCACTTCTCCATTAATGCATAAATAAACCAAGACCTATATGTGGTACACAAAAGTGGGACTTGATGTTGTTCACTACTGAAAGACATCAGGACTGAAGGTTTCAATATTCCACCACAAGGTGTTGTTCGTACCATGTTTTGCAACTACTCGTGATGTATTGAGAAGCTTAAATTGTTTCTCATTCTTGCATTGCTTCCAAAATTGTTGGGTTAAGCGATAAGCGTAGATGCATATGGGAACGAATCTAGGACACTATCATGCATGGACAAGAGCTACTCAATTGCGTTAATAAGGACAATGTAGAAGTGCGGATATGAATCGCAACGGATTTAGGAAGCGTAGGCTCATCTCCATGCATGACCACGAAATCATGGATTAGTCTCATACTACAAGTAACAATCTAATGGAAGTTTTCATTAATGGTTTAGCAAGTAGTCAAGTACATCAATCATTCTCAAGCACATGGATTTAACATTTCACCATTAACTCAAAAGCAACAGAATTCAGCAGAATTAATTTCATACATAAATCTTTTGAATAACAATACTGTATCCTATAATTTTGGTGGTCACAAATTGAGCAGGAAATCCTCACATAAAGCCACATGATGTTTTTTTTGTATGGATAGTACTACTCAACAAACACATTGTCTATTGCACCTAAAATAACAACTAGCCACTTTTTTTTTTTTTTGCCTTTTAAGTTTTAACTAACTAAACTGTTGAATATGAGAATTTGGACTATGATTTGAAGAACTTCACACAAATGCTAAACTGATGACCAAAAAAGGCATGAATGTTGAGGGATCTTTTTTTACCATTTTGTCCCTGAGATGAGTTTATCCATTCTCAAGCAACATGAAGCACTTCTAGTAAATTTTGATAAAAAAAATATAATAATACTCCTAAATCACAATTGAGGCCAACTATATACTACTACCTTACTTTTTATGAGAATAAAATTGATCAAAGAAGGAAGAACTTTTTAAAACCGATAGAGTATCTGATTTAACGTCCTCTTCTTATATAAAATTAAGAATAAAAAAAAAAAAAACTCTAACTAACTTGGTAATAACCAAGATGGTATATAAGACCTAAGATCTAATTCCGTCTTAAAAAAAAAATACTCAGAATATATGAACTATGAAGCACTTTGATATCATAATTCATAAACAAGCCACATGAGTTAAGACAAGCAACTCATGTTCACCAACATGTAACAACTCGTTCGAAACCCATGTGTTTTGCGCTATACATCATAGCTTCAACAAACCCCGAGGTTAACTCGAAACTAAAACCTCACAAAACCCTTACACAGAAATAGAGGGAAAACAGAGTAAAAGAGAGAGAAGAACCTGCATTTTTAGGGAGAGAACGCCAATTTCCATGTCCATGTTGGTTGATATATTTGACAAGAAGTTCATCTTCTTCAGTTGTCCATGGCCCTTTCTTCAACCCTAACTTATCACAACAAGGAGATCTTCCCATTTTCTCTCTCCTAAATTTTTTCCTCAATTTTGATTTCTAAGAAAAACCCAGAAATTAAACAAAGAAAATAATAATAACCCAGATACCAATTTTCAATAATTTCACTCAAAAGCTTCGAATTTTAACAGAAGAAAGATAACCCGTTTTTCAATCAACCCATAAAAGAAAAAAAACAGAGAGAAATAAATTGGCAAAGATGAAGAAGAAGATTAAATGTATTTATAAAGCGAAATTGGGAAAGTGGAAGTAAGTAATATCTATCTTGGGAAATCGAAGAAATAATTGTTGATATAAGAGAGAGAAAAATTTGTACAATCAGCGAGTTTTAAGCTGAACTCTGTTTCTGCAAAAAAAACTATTGCAATAAATGAGACATGTTGCTCTTTTGATATTACATTACATCATTCAAATTAGTTTTTGTAGCAGTAGAATTCTTGAAATCATTAAAAAAATAGAATCAGGGTCATCAGAAATCAATGCAGTTTGATGTGAAATTGGAGGAGAGAGACTGAGAGTGAGGGAGAAAACAGAGGAAGAAACTTAGAAGTTTTTGTTTAAAAAAAAGGAGGGGAAATTTACATTGAATAAGAGAGAGAAAAAGAGAAGGAGCAAAAGCAATAAATGAGAAAAGGAGAGATGGAAGGGAAGATAAGAAAGAAGAGAGGTAAAATAGGAGAGGAGAGTTGCCAAAAACACATTAAATGTGAGTGACAGTCTGACAGAGTACGGTGTAGTCTAGTGTTTGCATCTTCCCATCTCTGTTTTTCATTTCTGGTCAAATAGTATTATACTAGTAGGGTCGAGGCCTCGAGGGTGTGTTCTCGTCACCTTCGAAAATTGTTAATCTGTTTTTTTAGCTGTAATGTTTTGACTTTGGTGTTATTTATGTACTTAGGGGTGGTATTGAGATGAGAACTCATGAGTTATTCGAGACCAATTTGGACTAAACTTGACTTGAGTGAGCTTGAATTAAACTCAAGCTCGACTCGAGATGTTGGGCAAGTTTAGTTGAGTTATTTAAATCTCGACCCGATAACTCATGATAAGTTTGAAAAAATAATTATCAATTACTACCATAAGTAAAAATGCTCAAATCCAATACTTTTTCTACCCTAAGGATGCTAATCAGACCGAACAACCTGCGACCTGCGCAAGATCGACTTGGTCGATATTTGACTCCAGTGAGCTCGACTCGAAAAGTTAGCGTGTCAAGTCGAGCTAACCTGGATTTAAACTCAACTCGCATCATTGACATCCCTGCATGTACATATGATGACCAAAAAGTTGTGACTAATACTTCTACATTATACAAACTTTAGCATGTAAGGTATCGTTGAATTTATCTCAATATATATCTACAAGATTTCAACTTTTCTATAATTTTCACAATTAAATAATTAGAGATATTAATGGTCGATTGTGTATTGGCAAGCATGGAAGTCAAAACGTTGCAACTAGTAAAAGATAGATGAAGTACTAAGGCTCTGTTTGGTTGGGTGTAAAACATTTTTAGTGTAAAATGATTTTCATGGAAAACAATTTACAATGGAAATCCAAGATTAGTTTTCCGTTGTTTGGTTCCATGTAAGAAAATGATGAAACAAAAGGAAAATGAAAGGGAAAGTGAGGAGATAGTGAGAGAAGTGTACAAGAGAGATAAGGAAAATGAAGGATAACAGTTTTCCCTTCATTTTGAAGGGAAAATGGTTTTTCCATCATTGGGAGAGCAATTTTACTTCTAGGGAAAATGGTTTACACTCATTTGCAAACCAAACAATGTAAAATTGAAAATATATGAAAACAGTTTTCCAGGAAAATGTTTTACGCCCTATCAAACGGACCCTAAGTGTTGTTTGGCTGACATTAGTTAACATAGGAAGTTAGAATTCATATATAGGAATTGGAATTTTTTGGTGTTGTTTGGTTGACAAATTCATGGAAAGTAGAAATTCCTAGGAAGTTCCACTTCTCACAAAATGGAGGAAATTACTTACCTAGGGGGACCTAGGTAAGTGAAAATTTCCATGGGAATTTTCATTTCCCATGAACACCAAACAACATTTAGCAATTCCTAGGAGATACAATTACATTGAAAATAAATTTCCAAAGAATTTGCGCTCCCTACATTCAACCAAACAAACACTAAGTTCTAGGGTTAATCATGTATAAATACAAGGTAAAATCATGATTGTAATGGTGTAATGATAGGTTCTTTTCACTTGAGTTGAACTTATTAGACCTAGTTGAACCTAAATAGTCTTAGCTTGATTTCGCTTTACGTTTACACCTGATTATCTCTTGTTAAGGTGAAGCAAATGTACCCTAAATCTTATCTCTTTTATATAAATGTATGTTTTATTCAACTCAATTTACTTGATTATTTACAAAATAAATTAAGAAAAGTTCTAAAACTTTAGAATTCGTGTAACATTTTTAGCTAGTTTGATTAGGAATGTAACCCATCAACTATAACTCCTTGAGTGGGTTGACTTAATGGGAATGGAATCAATCCACTGAATCTGACCTGTAAAACTGACTAGTTAAACTTGTTAGCGTTGTCAATTCATCAGGGTCCTTCTCATTACTACCTGCAAGACAAAATTAAGACCTTTTTCTATTATTATCTAGAAAAAGTTCAAAACAGTATCAAAGAAAAACTATTGGTAATCGTTTGTAAGTTATATTAGGAAAATGAATTTAAGATAACCATACGGATTTGATAACATATATTCAATACCATATAATTTCGCTCAAATCATGCATCCATTGACAAATTTGAAGATAACAATTAGTATAATTTACAAATGAAGGTATAAACATAGGAATATCCCCTACCTTAAGCAAGCTCATAAAGCCATTTTGCGCTAGTTATGTTAGAAAATCTTCAGATTTTAGAGCAAAATTTTCAAAAGTAAAAAATGTGTCAAAAGCCCAAATACATACTTCCATGACCTCAACAAAAGTGTTGCTAGTCAATGGCTTTGGCGCATGGCTTTTCGTAGAGTAACTTTTGTATAGTACTCCTATAGTAGGATCCTAAAACTAACTACACATAATAAATGAGTAAATCTGTAAATGACATAACCCCATAGGAACATGAACTGTCTGCTTGAGTTTAGAAGGGATGTGAAATGGAGTATAAAGATTTTGAGAAAGGGTTAGGATTTCTAAAAAAACTCATATGAACCTGGTGCACACTAATTACTATGTACCCAATAGAATTATGTAGGTTGTAATGATTACCACTTGTACTATTTTGTCTTTCTCTCTCATCATATTTTCTTGCCTTTTCATTTTCTCTCTCATAACTGCTTCATTTTATCTCTCTTTAAGTTTTTACTCTGTTTTCAAATTTTCGTGATATAGTTGATTGTACAATTGAACCTGTTATAGAAGATTAGGATAATATTGTCAGTTTTGATTTAGTGTGTTTCTATGTGCTATAGTTTTTTTTTTTTGCAAGAGCTATAGTGTTTCTTTGTGTTATAGTGTATTTATTTGTGATATAGTGAATTTCTCTCTTATATAGTGTATTTGTTTGTGATATAGTGGGCTTCTATGTATTATAGTAGTGTGTGTCCGATTCACGTGCGTGATCCTAGTGCACACTAATTTTACTGTGAACCAGATCCACACAAGTCGAATTGTAGGATTTAATAGGATAATGACATCTAAGACCAAGTGTTATCTTATTTAGTTAGATGACTAGACGGTTTGTTATATTAGGTTTGGGATTAGGATCAGTACGTTGTCAAATTGACGATTTATATGGAATGGGAAATAATATGTGGTAAGAAATTGTTTTCACTTGTTATTACCTACCATGATTGTATATTTCTAGAGTGCGTTTTTGATGTAACATGTTACATCATAATTTATTGTGTAATATGCATAATGATATAGACTTCAACAAGAATGACATGGACTTTACAAATAATAACATGAATCTTATGTTATTTTGTCATGTATTTCATGTCATTTGAGTTTCTTTTACAAAAGAAGTGGTGGTTTGTGGATTATTACACCCAAAAATTTGTGATATTTCTATGATTCTAACACCAAATATAAATAAATAAAAACTATTTTGATTCTATGAACAACGAATAGTATGGAGTATGGATAATGGTTGGAACTTGGGATTTCATCAAATTGATTTCAAAGACCCTTAATGAGATTAAAAGAGAGAGCATAGTTACGATATTTTATACTAGAATAGTTAGTTGGGAACGTTGATTCAATGAAATTCTAAAACTACACACTAGACGAATTAAACAAGAGCCCCGAGCCCATGAGTATGTTTTTTCCTTAAATATGAATGAGTACAGCTGCTCAAATTTCGACTATTTAATCAAGAGATTCCAAGTAGGAATAACATGAGCTAGAAACAAGTAAATATTAGTTGATAAACAATCGACACTAAGATATCCACACACGCATAAACAAAGCACATACCAGAGTATTGTTTGTTACATAGAAGTTACACATGTGGAGAAATTATTTAAACCAAAGGATAATGATATTTTTTCTAGACAATATGATTTTACACTCAACTTAGCTTTAACAACGCAAGTATATCAATTAGAGTTTATCTGAACTTATTTTTTCTTATTAGTTCTTATTAGACTTCATCTAAATTTATCAAAACTTTTTTTTATACTTCCTCCGTTCTATTTTAAATGAAACATTAGATAAAATGACATTATTCATTGATCAATTTTGACTTCAATTTATCGCTATATATAAAAGAAAAATATAATCGAGTGGGATCTTGTTAGATTCGTCTCGATGCATACTATCAAATTATAACTTTTTCATATTTTTTACATGTGCACAACTAAAGATATTAATGATTAAAAAAGCACGTTGGATTGCGTGAAAAAGCAAACGTTTCATCTAAAACGAAACGGATGAGTATAAAAACTGAAAATAAGATGAATTGAATAAACTCATAAAGCCATAGCTTAATTATCTTTGTCGTCCATCAAATCTGAACATCTAGATAAAGGAATCAAAGGTGATGCCTTTTCAATGATCACAATATCATAAATGTGGTCAAATTTCGGCAGAACACCCACAAGTACCCATAAAGTTACTGTACTGTAAATACCTTTTCTTTTTCTCTTCACCCAAACTATTGCTTGAACACGAAGGCTAAGGACAAAGAGACGTCAAGTAAAAGCAACAACCATGGGTTTTAGTACTCACGACTGAAAATGCTTGTTAGGGTAAATCTTTGCGACTACAGCTTTTATCTCCAGTAGTCAACTCCAACGTTCACAAAAGAGAGAGATAAAGAATCGGTGTGGGGTTCATTTCATGTGGATTTATTAATTCTTCGTTTTTCATATAAAGGAGAACGAATTTGATGATGTACATAACAAGTGGTAATTTGTCCCGAAAATTGATCATGAGTAATGAGTCTATAATGAGTGTAAGTGAAGCGGTTTAAATAGGAGACCCGTTCCATCCTCATCCTAGTGGAGCGGTGATGGGGTAAAAGCCATACCCACCATGGGTGATGGGCAGGGATAAGTCTAAGGTTGTGCTTATTGCCTCACCTCAACTCACCTCATCTGTGCCAACTCAATGGGAGTAGTCCTTTATGAAGGATAATTACTTATTTAGAGTTACATAATTACATGGTAAGTGTTGTGTGATGTGAATCCTACAAAAATGTCTTATGTTTTGTATAAAATGTATAATATATACTACTTTTATACCCTTTTATTGTAATTTATTTTTTTTGGGGTGAGTCGAAGGCGGGTTTTTAGTGGATGGTGAGGTAAGGATTAGGTGGGTATTGGATATCCAAGCGGGTGGTGAGGCAGGGATAGTTCTATATTACTCCCGTTGGGGAGGGGATGGAGACAAATTTCGGACCCAAAGTGGGATGGAGATAAAAAAATAGTTGGTGGGGATGGGGAGAACAACCCGACCCACTGACACCGTGATAGATGACTATCAAATAGCAAGTAGCAGCAACGATGCAAGATATGTTGAGATCCAAACTAGCTTCAACCTTAGGTTCGAAAATTTTTCAAACTTAAGAGCAATTTTCAGAATACATCCACTTGAACCCAAAATCAATAATCGTATTTCCTATAATAAAGTAGTACATTATATTTAGTATCCCTTTGTCATTTATTACTCAACCCATTTCATTCGTCATAGTGATGATTTTTCTTTTTTCTTTTTATGAACATTTTAGTGATGGTTTTAACTGATCACTAGCTAGATAGAAAATAAAACAAGTATCATCGAATAAGATGGATTCAAACTATCAGATAAATGTATTTTTTGAAGACAAAAAAAGAATTGAAAATATATGACACTTATGTTTTGTACTCCCTCCGTCCCATATTATAGTGTCTGATTCTGTTTTTGCACCGGTATTAAGGTCAATAGAATATAAGAGGAAGGTAAAGAGAGTTTGTGTATTGAAAATAAATTTTATGGGGAAAAAGCTGATTTTAGGAGAGAGAATGACAATAAGTGGTGAAAGAGCATTAAATGCATGACTAATTCAACCCTTGGGTTGAATAAACAAAGCAAAAATCTATTTCCAATAAGTAAATAAATAATGGTGGTATAATTTTCCTAGGAAAATCATGAAAATGCGTAGAATCAAAAAAGGAAACAAGAATTACATTTTGGGACACTTTAAAAGGAAAGAAGCACTATAATATGAGACGGAGGGAGTATTAAATAAGTGCAATTAGTAGGACGATAGACAAAAAACATCGAAACTAAATTTTTATTGAGGGATTTCCTTGAGAAAAAAATTTATTAAGGGAAACTTGTAGGGAAAACAAGAAATTATAACTCAAATGTATTTTTTTTTTCGAAAATTTGTCAAAATACCTTTTTAAAATGTCCATTTTGCGAAAAAACAACCTTATAAAAGTTTTTTTGTTACTTACAATAACCTTTAACTTCAACTTCTTTGCGAGATGAAACCTCATACCTCTTTTCTGACATTGACCCACATTTAGAACATCATTTAGCAATTTGAAGACTAGGAATAAATTATAATTTTTAAATCAAGGAATTTATGAACTTGGATCTTATTTTATATAGAATTGAGGGATTTGTTGGATTAATGAATCTAGAAGGAAATAAGAGCGCAAATAAAGGAGAAAAAGAGGAAAAAGATGGGTCAATGTCGGAAAGTGGCGGTCAACGCCGGAAAAGAATCCTGAGGTTTCATTTGGCAAAAAAAAAAGTTAAAGGTTGTAAGTCGATCACAATAAATTTTTTATAAGGTTGTTTTTCGCAAAAAGTTAACATTTTATAAGGTTTTCTGACAAATCTTCCTTCTTTTTTAATAATGCAAAGAAAAATTAAGGAGCTTTTTTTACAAGATTGATTTAGGGTATTTATCTTTTAGATATTTCTATTGTAAGGTATACTATGAAGGTTGTTTCCATATCTTATTTTGAGTATTGATAATTTGAATGTGCTCTTTTCACCTTAAAATAAGTTTGAAATTCAATTAAGTTTAAGTAAGAGTAGATATAAAAGTTAAATTAAGTCTATCGTAAGTTATTAAATACAATTCAATTAAGTTCAAGTGAAGAAAACATATCCTTAACAAGCTAGATGAAGTTGCAGGGCACACCAGATCAAAGGCTGGGTACAAGGCTAAACAGCCCAGAAGACAACATGCCGAAAGGCCCATTATCACCACAAGTGAATGTTTGGGATGAGGATTCGAACCCTGGGCAATGTCCTACAATTTGAGATGGTACCCCACTAAGCTACCACATCTTCATCATGAAGTGATGAACTATGAAGTACCTTCAACTCTTTTAACCCCGCTGTAGAGCTGATCAACTCCGGCCCGGTTTTTGGGCGGGTTTGGGCAGTTTTTTTGGCCCTCCCCGTTTTTTTTTGCGGGCTTTGGACAAGCCAAAAAAGACTTTCCAGTCTAATTTTTGGCCCGACCCGTTTTTGGTCAGAAAAGCCCACTCGACCCGACAGAAATAACGGGCTTTGGGCACAATTTTTTGACCCGGATTTGGGCCCGGCCTGGCAAATGGTCATTTTTTTGGGGCTGCCCGGCCCGATTGATGATCAGCTTTACCCCGCTGCCAAAAACTTACATACGAAGTTATATCCACAAATTTCGCATTTTGCTTCAACAGTTCAACCTAAGTCATGTACTACTCATGAGTTTGTGTTTCTATAAAATCTTATGGGACGTCAAAATAAATTTCATTCGGTCTTACGGGCCTTTGTAAAAGATCAATGTTATGATGGCGTAGGTTAAGGCAGTGGTCCATTTGACAAAGGAGAACTTCTCAATAACATCAGCATCCATAAACTCGAAACGGTTGAAAGAATTACTATATTGGGTCATTCGGGGCGGGACAAATTTGGGCCACCGTTGTATGTAGGCCCCATTTGGGTTGGGCCTATTCGGGTTCATGTGCGCTGTGAGATTTCAAGTCTTAATTACCTTCTTTATGGCTTGGATCAATGCCTGGTCGGGTTGCATATGTTCTTATGAATACGGGTTTGGTTATTTCTTGCTTGGCTTTAGAATTCCATGTAGTAGTACTTCATATCTGTAGTTCTGCAGTAATTTGTGTTGATACACAATGCCATCATTCCCGCGTACTTTGTTAATGCCTTCTCGCATCATCTACAATCAATGAAATCAACCACAAATTTTGAAAAAAATAAATGGATGAAAACAACCATAATGCCATGTGTTTTGGGTCATTTTTGGGTCGGGTGGGTTCGATTCATACTGTCTTATGATATGGGTCATATTTGTGTCTAGTTACTTCCAAATCAGGTTATTCGGGACTAGTTACTTTAGAGTTCGGTTATTCAGTTCTAATTACTTTAGGGTCTGGTTATTCATATCTATATGCTTTACGATTGAGTTATTCGGGTTTCAGTTTTTTTTTTTTGCTTTTATTTTCGGATAAAGTCAAACGGGTCCCAGGATAGGGTGTTTCGGGATAAGTATCGTGTACGAGGCCGTTCTGCTAGCTCCAAGAATTATGGGTGAAAATTTGAAGAGGGATGATAAATGATTTGGCCTCTAAGACATACTCATATAGTGTTTATATTGTATTATATATAACTTTGTGTAAAACAAGAAGAAAAAATAAACACTATATCTCTATTATATAAGGGAAGGGGGGAGCTATGGTGTCCCCAGATGAAGCGACTATTTTACCCCCCTTTCCCTTTCTAAATTACAAAATTAATTTCAAAACCAAAGCACAAACAAAAATACCAGAAATAAAATTATACAATCAATCACAAGTCAACTAAAATCATAGAATTGCATAATTTACGTAATAGAGATCACTCAAATGAGGAAACTTTACAAAAACTAAAAATTTCACTTACAAGCTACTCTATTTGGAATTTGAGATCATGATTCTATGACATTGATTATGAACTAACGAGTTCTAAAATTTACACACGCATCGCATGCACGCTTATTGACTTAAAGACTACACTAAGAATATTACATCTAATACGATATAGATTTATAATGGACGACTTCGAAGTGCAAATTACTCAAGAACGTAGGACTAGATGGATGGAAAATAAAAGGCGACAAAGAAATTCAATGACCCCTGAACAAAGAGATTCTGGAAATGCAAGAAGGCGAGCCAGCTTTCAAACAATTTTATTCACAAAATGGAGGTGAACTTAGAAGTGAACTTTTCATTTTTGGTTGGTTTTACTAATGAGTAACAGTTATGCCCAAAAATGTTGTCGCACGCATCGCGTGCATAAAAAGCTAGTAAATATATGTATGAAGCCATATATTATTTGTGTTGTATCATATAGCATTTTGTGTGTTTTTCCCCTTATTTTACACAAACACCATACGATTGTACATCATATAGCTAAAATGGATTATACATCTCTATCTATTATGGATCTATCATTCTTCAATAACTGAATTTCTCCTTGGCCTCTGACCTGGTCTTTTATAAGGAGGTTTTGGTCTATAATAGTTATAGGCCAATTTTGCCTTTAACAACTACTTATTGCATTCTCTTTTGATGTTTCTAACTTGACTTGTTTTTTCGTCTAAAAAGGATTCCCACTGAGAATATTAAAAAGGAACAAAGGGGGTTTATTAAAAAAAAAGATAGAAAAAGTAAAAAGAAAAGAAAATATTGTTCTTTGTTTTCTTATAGGTCGTATAACGAAAAATTGGAGATTATGAAGGAAAATATGTGGTAAGTTGAAAAGGTTGACTCACCTTATTTTCATCTAAATGTTAACCGCCACTGCAATATGCACTATTTCAATGAGGGAGAGGTGATAACTTAGTGGAGTACCACCCCAAATTTTAGGGCATTGCCCAGAGTTCGAATTCTCATCCCAACAATATATTAGGGATTTCGCTTGTGGTGGCAATGAGTCTTTAGGCCTGTTGGTGTGCCCTACAGGCTACTAGCCTAGTAGGGGTTGGTGTTTGGCCCAAATATCTTTCCTAATAAATAAATACACTATTCCAATAATCACATATTAAGGTTACTTCGTTTACAAGGGTGTTTTGTAAATCGTAGAAATAAGGGTAAAATTGGTAGAATCATAAAAGACAATTTAGACGATAAAAAGTAGAATTAGGACCGTTCTTTTCAACTTAATTCTGCATATGTACATTAAACCTTAATAGTCCTTATTTGAACTTTTTTTTCTCAGAATAGGATGAACAAAACATATCTTAGAACGAAGACAACATATCATGTGCCGAAAATAAAAATATATATAACACGTAAAAAAGAAAAATTTGTCCAAAAAAACCTTTTAAAGGTTCAACTTTGCGAAAAAAAAAAAACTTATAAAGCATTCTTTGCGAAAACAAACCAAAAAGTAAATTATTTTTGCAAGATGAAACCTAATCTCATTTTCCGGTGTTGACCATAGACTTTCCGGCGTTGACCACTTCTATTTCCCTTCTTCCTCCACAATCACCACCTAGCCACCACTACCAACACCGCCGCTAGCCCCCCCACCCACCCCTACAGCCCCCACTTCACCTCCAGCCCGGCCCCCACAACCTGCGGCCCACCCCACCCCACCAGCCCCCCCAACCCATCCCCTCCCCCCTCGAGCGGCAACCTCCCACCCCCCCTTCGCCGCCTACCTCTCTCTCCTCTCCCTTTTCCCTCCTTCACCCTCCCTCTCTCTCCTCTCCCTTTGTCCATCCCCCCCGTTGCGCCACCCGAACCCCCCCTTCACAACCCCCTCCCTCCCGCAGGCTCCACGCTCCCACCTAGCGACGACGTTTGAAGTCCTGGAATTATTGGTGGCGGTGTAAAGAAGAAGAGAGCGAAGGTGCCGAAGTGATTCGAAGAAGGAGACGGACGCCATTTTCGTTATCTACTACTATCTCTCCTATATTTATGCTTTAGGGCGTCGGAAAAACCTTGGCTGGGTGGGAGGGGGAGCATGGGGGGAGGGGTTGCGGAGGGGGTTCTGGGTAAGCGCAACGATGGGGGGTGGACGAAGGGAGAGGAGAGGGGGGGGAGGGGGAGGGGTGAGGGAGGAAGAAGGGAGAGGAGAGAGGGTAGGGGCGAAGAGGGGTGGAGGGCTGCCGCCCGAGGGGTTGGACCGTTGGAGCTAGGGAGGGGTGGGGGGGGCCGGTGGGGGTGGGGGGGTGAAGTGGGGGGCCGCAGGGGGGGGGGGCGTGGTGGTGGGGTCCAGTTATGTTCAACTTATTTTAACTTATATAAGATTTTATAAGATCAGATAACATAAGATAGGATAAGATAAATACGATGTTAGACACACACAATAAACAGAACAGACTCGTAGTGGTGGCAAGGTGGTGATTATGGAGGAAGAAGGGAAATAGAAGTGGTCAATGCCGGAGTTGAGATGGTCAACGCCGGAAAATGGTCTCAGGTTTCATTTTGCAAAAATAATTAACTTTTTGGTTTGTTTTCGCAAAGAATGATTTATAAGGTTTTTTTTCGCAAAAATGAACTTGTAAAATTTTTTTTGACAAATTTGCCCGTAAAAAAAGACATTTCGTATAATAACTACAAGTAAAATGGAGAAAAACAAGAGCGTACAAAAAAAAACCTTCGTAATTCCTCCACAACCCTCACTCTCTCTCTCTATTCGATCAAATCCACATTCTCCAAACGAAAAGCCAGAAAAGTTTCATCTTCTCGCTCCTCAAATTTTTTCTTCCTTTGAATTCACCATGGTAAAACCCTAATTTTTCATTTTCGAAATCATCCAATTCGAATTCAATTATCATCTATTTCGCACTCGAATTTGAGCCTAGAATAATTTTCCCACTACTGAAACCCTAATTTTTTTCTTTCCATTTCCTTTTTCCTGGTTTTCATTACAATCATTCGTTCGTACTTTTTTTCAGTACAGATCCGAAATTTTCTTAGGCATTTAAGTTCGAAATAGTGGCATTTTTTTTGGACGTCCACTATTCGTCATCGAATTCGCAAAAGTTCGTATTGTAAATATAAACTTAGGTTTTCCATTAATTTCTTTTGTTTTAGGGTTAGATATTTGCCTATTTTTAGGGTTGTTAGTTCTCCAAGATGAATGATAATGGTAGAGGTCGTTATCCGCCGGGAATGGGAAGAGGAAGAGGCGGAATTGGCGGAGATGTAGGAGGTTTAGGTGGTGGTGGGATGAATGGAAACCCTAATTTTCAAGGTAGGAATTTTCAGCAACAACCGTATGCGCAAAGGGGGATGTTGTCGAATCAGCACCAGCAACAACAATATTTTGAGCAACAGCAATATATGCAACGGCAGCACCAGCACCAGCAGAACAAGCAGATGCAACAGCAGCAACAATGGCTTAGGAGGAATCAGTCAGGGGGTACTACAGAGTCCAGCGTCGACGAGGTTGAGAAAACGGTGCAGTCCGAAGCAATTGACACGAGGTATTGACTATTGAGGATATCTTTCTTTCTATTTTTTCTTTAGTTGGGTATTGCTTTATTGCATTTTTAATTTTATGGTACTTGTCTACTTGATGCTCGTATAGGTTTATTATGAATGTGGAAGTATCTTTTTAATCAAATGTTAGGCGGGCATATTATGCTAATGCTAAGTTTGATGGAGTGGTGGAGAGAAGAGGGTTATGCATTGAGTGTATATGTTGTATCTTTTGATTTTCTTTCAATGCCAATCTTGGTTAGTTTGTGTGGATTCCCTGTGTCTTCACGGCATAGGCGGATCTATAGGGGGTGCAAGGGGTACAGCTGTACCCCCATTATTTTTGGAAAATAATGAAAACAAATCAATATGTTGAGGCTTGTCTTGCTGGTAGCGGAAGGGAAAAGAAAGATTAGTGGATGGATGGGGGAGGTCTTGAGTTCGAAACCCCACAAAGTTCTTTTTTTGCTTTTAATTACTCCCCTTTAACTCAGGTTTAATTTATCTTCAACAATTCTGCTATATACTACTCCCTATGGGCCTATGGCTATTAGTCTGCAACTACAAATTTATAAGTAAGCTTACTCTGCAACTACAAATTTATAAGTAAGCTTACTATGCAACTACAAATTCGTAAGCTGCCCACAAAGATCAAAGCTCCAAACTAATATTTTTGTCTCTAATTTTTTTCCCCTCAAATTTTCCTCATTTATATACTTAAACAACTGTTTTTAAATTGAACAACTTATTTTTAAAGTTTTGATTATTTAAATTGAAACATTGAACAATTAAATAGTTAGCAATTATATCTAAGTTCTTACTCAAACTTAGGCAGACAAAAATGTTAACAAAGCTTTATTTTGAAAAAAAAAATTTGACGAGTCTAACTACTTACGTATTCGTACCCCCATGAGTAAATTCCTAGATACGCCACTGCTGAGTTCACGGTGTTTGGGGGAATCTATGTTGGATATTTGAGTATTGTTTGTGTACAATAGCTCTTTTTGATCAAATGTTAGGCGCAGAACGGAACGAAAGAACATTTCTTATAAACATTTGGGCAGTCTATCTAGGGAAATCAGAGAGATGAGTAGTTATTCTTTGGAGGAAAATCTGAGGGGGTCCCATTCTTTTCATTCTTCCCAAGTTTGGAGTTGGAGTTGAACTCTGTGTTGGAGGAGGATTTCAATTCTCTCTATTACCTTTTAAGGAGAAAATCCCGAGCAAAAGGAGTGTGGTAATTTTACCCTTCAATACGCATATCGTGACAGTTGACACCACTAGGTTAGACCAAGATTAACGCCAACTCGATGGTGGAAGTGACTGGAATTGATGTGTAGAACTCTATGTGGGCTAGGTATAGAACTACAGAAGGAATAATTTTTCTGTTCTGATTGCAGATTTGAGGTAATATTAGTTATATATGAATTATGGTGGTCATGTCAGCCTTATTGTCATTGGTGTCTTTAGCTAGTCCCTCTCCTTTTTTATGCACTTCCTTGAGGATCTAAAGGCCATGGAATTAGTGGTGCCATACCCTTTTGGTTCTAGTCTTTTGAATCTTGAGCTATTACCGCGAAATATTTTGATCTATTAATGATAGTGGCTTTCTGTTTGTGTCTGCTGAATTGTTTTGACAGAGAACATTTAGAAATGTGATGGCAACACTAAAGCCACAGAGCTAGTTTACGAGTATTAAAGTAATAATTGGTTTTCTTGGTTTTAAGTACCTTTGTAATTTTTTTTGCTCAATTCTTTATGACATGATCTTATTCATAAGAGAATGTTAAAAAATATTAAGTCAACAACTTGTAGAAGATAGGAATGTAATTCATCTAGCCTCATATATGTGTCTTATGTTCTTCTGTGTAGGCCTCTCTTCCTATATGTTATGCTGTCTATAAAATCTTTTGGCAGCTATCTATGTTTCTTGTTGCTCCTTTTATTTTACAACCAAGAATGTTAATAATTATCATTGTATGTGCTCTTGTGTAGCTCACAAGATTGGAAGGCAAGGTTGAAGCTACCGCCACAAGACACACGCTATAGGACAGAGGTATGGAATTTTACTATGTACTTCTTGTGCTGCGACTCTACATACCGGTTTGTGGCTTTTTAGGGATAGTTTATGACTTTTAATGGGTTTCTTTTTCGTGTTGTGCTGGTGCTGAATTGACTGGTGAAAGCATATTAAGGAGTAAGATCAGAGAATGATTTATACAATGTTTAGAACAATGTTATAGTAGGCAGGAATGAGCAGGTGAATAAGAGAGAGAGTTATTCCTTGTTGACATCTTTGCAGTTCTAGTGAAATTCTACTATTTTCAACCTTTTTTTTTCTTCTTTGTTTCTCTTTTATGGAGTTCAGGTGCGTTGGGGGACTTTAAAATTCTGATTACTTGGATGATATTGCTCTAGGTGAAGTAAAAGATTTAAAGATGGCTGATGTATATCGTCTTACGTGATGCTTGCCAGCCATGGGTATAGTTAGTTGACAACTAATGGAATTTTGCCTTTTTTTTTTTTTTTTTTTTATATTCAACCTTTTCTTCCTTCAGTGAATAATGTAGTACCAATGAGCTTCAAGCTGGAAATGGTCTGATGCTTTCTAATTTGTGAAAGTGTTATCATAATATATTTGTGAGTTATTGTGGTTGGTCAATTGAATTTGTTTGTTGGGCAGTAAGCCAGTAACAGAAGTTGGTACTTAAATCTTTTTGCTTTGCATAGCTGGTTCATACTCGTTAATGTTCTGGAACACTAGAGGCTCTAATGTATGTGATGCTTGATGTCACATATAAACCATTGGTAGGTTTACTAGTATAACAGTATATCTCATGTTGAGTTCCCTCTCTTCAGGATGTGACCGCTACCAAGGGGAACGAATTTGAAGACTACTTTCTCAAGCGTGAGTTATTGATGGGTATATATGAGAAGGGTTTTGAAAGGCCATCTCCTATTCAGGAAGAAAGTATTCCAATTGCGCTTACTGGGAGTGATATTCTTGCTAGAGCAAAAAACGGGACAGGAAAAACTGCTGCCTTCTGCGTTCCTGCTTTGGAAAAAATTGATCACGACAACAATGTCATTCAAGGTTTTCATCGTGACTATATTTGCTATTACATCTGCAGTATTTATTGTTTTGTAAGGATAGAAATTTTTACTTCTAGTTTTGTAGTTCTTATGTACTTCTATTGCCTGATTATTTCCCTTTTTGCCACTTCCAAATTGTAGAATTCTGATTTAAGTGGAAGGGAAACAATTATGATATTAATTGTTCGCAACGATGACTATCTTTTCAATGTATTAATGTTGGATTAAAATATAATTTAACCCGCATCATCATAAGAAGCTGCCAAGATTGATATATTGACAACTCAGAAGAAAAGTCAGGAGTAAAAGATGTTTATAGTTGATTGCATGTTGTTTGGAGACGTGATTTCTGATACTCCCTCTGTCCCAAATTAATTGCCACAAACCATTTGGCACAACTTTTTAGGAAAGTGAAAGAAAGGAAGTAGGTATGGGGTCCAACTGCAGAGGAAAAGTATAGAGAAAAAGATTATGTAGCAATTAATTTGGGTAGTGGGGTGTGAAAAACTTATTCTACATGAAACTATTAGCATCTTAATGATTCCAAAGTCCACGCCGCAGTTTGCTGGTGAGATTTTTTTTCCCTTACATCTCTGTTATTTTGCAGTTGTCATACTTGTTCCTACGAGAGAATTGGCTCTCCAGACCTCACAGGTTTGTAAAGAGCTTGGGAAGCATCTGAAAATTCAAGTTATGGTTACCACTGGTGGCACCAGTTTGAAAGATGATATCATGAGATTGTATCAGCCAGTCCATTTACTTGTGGGAACTCCTGGAAGAATACTAGATCTATCAAAGAAAGGAATTTGTGTTTTGAAAGACTGCTCAATGCTTATAATGGATGAGGTAACTGCGTGTTTTTCTTTTTATGAAACATATGTGTTTGCCTTACGGTTGATACCGTTTTTTACAATCTGTTTGTATCTTTTGTCAAAATTGTTAACCACAAGATTTTTGGATCAATGAGACTCCTTTATCTCATCTTATAAAGTAAGCATTGACACTGTGGCGGTGAGTTATGCAGGGGGTTGTATGCACGTGTCTGTCAGAATTTTGATTTGTGGATCCTTTAATTTTTAAGGGGACTTCTTTTGACCCACTTCACATACTCTCAGAGTTACATGATCTAGGACTGTAGGCATGTATCTCTTATAGGTCCCTTTTGGGGGGGGGGGTGTTTAATTGCATTTCTATTTTTCACGACTCTTACTTTGGCATCTTCTGTTCTATTGTTGAAGGTGGCTGCTTTCTGTTTTATGTTTATGTAGTGTAAAGAGGGCAGTAAAGTTCTCTGCGCATTTTCGTTTAACTTCATTGGTTTTACGATAAGATAAACATCTCTTTACATGTCCTACTGTGAGTAGTCTAGCTTTTAGCTGGCTGGCCTGACGGCCCGCATCTAAATGCCTTTGTTTGCTTATTATTGCCAAACTAAACTTGAAAGCGCCTATGTGTAGTTATATAGAGGGAGACTAGTCATATACATATAGTGGAGGTGATATTAAGCGTCTTTTTTCCTTGTCTTGCAGGCTGATAAGCTTTTGTCTCCAGAATTTCAGCCATCTATAGAGCAGCTTATTCGTTTTATGCCGACGAATCGTCAGATTCTGATGTTTTCAGCTACATTTCCTGTTACTGTCAAGGATTTTAAAGACAGATATCTACACAAGCCGTATGTTATTAACCTAATGGATGAGCTTACTCTGAAGGGTATAACACAATTTTATGCGTTTGTTGAAGAAAGACAAAAAGTCCACTGCCTGAACACCCTTTTTTCCAAGGTTGTGATCATAACCTTACATGTATAAACACTTTGCGTTGATTAATTTTTTTTTTTATCTAATGTTTTGTTCTTTTGAATTTGTTTTCAGCTTCAAATCAACCAGTCAATTATTTTCTGCAATTCAGTGAACCGTGTTGAGTTGCTAGCCAAGAAAATAACAGAGCTTGGATATTCTTGCTTTTACATTCATGCGAAGATGCTGCAAGATCATCGCAACAGAGTTTTCCATGATTTTCGTAATGGGGCATGCCGAAATCTTGTCTGCACTGGTATGCCTACCCTCACAATGAGACGTTTCTTAGTGATTTTGTCTGCCTTGACTTGGAAATTGTATGAGAGTGTCAATTACTCTCCCTGTTTCAAAATGTTCTTTTTGTCTTTTTGCACAGTTTTCAATGCACACTCTGACCATGAAGATCTTGAATTTGCCATGCAAGTAAAATTTATCTAAAAGTGATATTTCTGAAGTACTATTAAATTGAAATCCCTTGATAGTATAATTCCGCTTGCCCTATTATCCCTTATATGTATCCCCTTTTCTTTTACCTTTGTTGTTGGGGGAGGGTTGGTGTTAGAGACTTAGAGTTAGGGTGTAAAATGCAGGATAACATATTATTAGGCACGCTGGGCTTCTTATATGAATACCTAGACTTTTGCAGAATAAGTTTATGATTGGAAGTTTCCCCCAGGATTAATCAAAATCTGAACGTATGTCTAATTTGCTTTGAGTACAAGTGCTTGATAAATAAAGAGAAGAGTTGTACATATTATTCTAACAGGCTACTGAAGCCTTGGCATTGTTTCTGAGAACTCACATACTTGAAATTGCTTATTTTGTGGACATAGGTTGATTTAGCACTATTGCATGAGCTTCATATTTCGACAGTTGTCAGCTGTGTCCAAGTTTTCAATTGCTTTTTATTTCCATGTTTTGGCCTTTGTTCTATAAGTTACTTTGATGCCAATTTTTTTAACCTTATAGGAGTGCTTCATAATAAATTTATTCCATTAGTTTAATTACAGCACAATGTAATGCCTCCTTGACTAGTGTTTTTGTTGAAATTATACAACAATGCATGTATTCTTCTTTTTGAATTTGTTCTGTCATTACACATCTTTTGATTGTTTTGTCTTCTGGAATGATGACATGCAGATTTATTTACAAGGGGAATAGACATTCAGGCTGTCAATGTTGTTATCAATTTCGATTTCCCAAAAAACGCCGAAACCTACCTCCATAGGGTATGTACAGAGTCGATATTGCTTTTAGCTTTTGTTGAATCTCCAACGTGGTGTACCCCTATTGACATAGACATTCTTGTGTTGATATTTTTGGGCGCAGGTTGGTCGATCAGGGAGGTTTGGGCATCTTGGTTTAGCTGTGAATCTGATCACTTATGAAGACCGTTTCAATTTGTCTGTAACTTGCTCCTTGGGTTGTTTTATCCTTTACATGCTTCCTCAGCATTTGATCATTTATTCTAATTTCTTGTCATATCTGCAACAGGTATAAGATTGAGCAAGAACTTGGGACTGAAATAAAGCAGATTCCTCCACATATAGATAGTGCTTATTACTGTCACTAAGTAGTTGAGTTCAATGGTTGCTGTGCTCTATCGGTTAACAGTTGTTGATCATGGTAGGTTTATCTTCAGCCATATGATGATGTTCGTTATCTTGCTGCTGCTGCTGCTGCTGAGATTTTATGATATGAATTTAGTTTTGTATTATGTCTCGTTGCATATTTTCGGAGTTATATGCTAGACGTGTACATTAGGACAATGAATGATACTTCCTCCGTTTCTTAATAGATGCAACATATTGACTATTTATAGTATTTGGATATCAACTTTGACCATCTTTAATTATTAATTTATAAAGGTAAATGTCATAATTTTAATTGTTGATGGGTTAATCTCAATGTATATTTTCAAAATATAATTCTTTATAATTTTCAATCATATATAATTGAAGATATTGATGGTCAAAGATGTGCATCGGCAAGTGTGAATCAATATGATGCATCTATTAAGAAATAGATGAAGTAGAATTGAGTACGTGTTGGACTTTTTTGTTTCATTATTGGGGCAGACGCAGAGAGATATGAGGGAACATGATGTAAAATTAGTTTTTTTGTCAAGAGGGAGCAATGGTGGCTGGGATGACGGTGGTGGAAGGAGAAGTTTTAGGGGTTGTATGAAGGGAAGAGAGAGTGAGTGTGTGTGTGTTATCAGTTGGGAGGCGATGGTGCGGTGAGCATGGATATCACAGGCGGTGGAAGCAGTTGTGTGAGGGTTGTAGACCTGGTGCCAGAGGAGAGAGAGTAGGCGAGATAAAACACTGAGGCAGTATGGAGAGGGCTGGGGACGGGTAAGTAGACTTCTTGAATTAAGTGGACTTGAATCACTTGATGTTCCTTTCAACACTCTCTTATCTCTATCTTAATGTGCAAACCACTTGATTGCAAGTATTTGGAAATGCAAGGAAATATTTCTTGGTAGACTAGTAGTTGAAAGGTAATTCTGTGTACATTTTTTTTTTTTTTTTTGTACAAATTCTTCACATCATTGATATGGGTTTGCACAAGTAAGTTTTGGTTAGTAAAAGTAAGTTAAGCGCACCAAAATTCAGTTGGAATCAAGATACCCTAATTTTTTTTCTTCTAATTTCAGTCATTTGATGCTTATTTTTCAAACGTTTCACATTTATTTGAGTTTGTTGTTTCTCTAATAAATTTTGAAAAGCTTTCTGAGGCGTGGTTGTCTTGTCTCTCTGTCCATAGTCCTTACACTTGGTATATGGTGTACACGTCTTTTAAGGTAAAAAGCTTTCTGTGTCACAAGTACAACTCTTGATTTGATATCTGGCCCAGATATATTAATTACTCGAGTTTGTGCATCATTGGGTGGACTTCTGCTGAAGCTTTAGATATCTTTTTATTTATAAATATGCACTTCCACTGCTCCAAAACAATTGTAACACTTCCCTTTTCAGGAAGTTCAAAGTAATACATTAAATTTCCTCCTTTTAGTGGCAATGTGCTAAGCCCTTTTGATACAACTAAAGAAGGCAGTATAAAATTGAGCAATAATAATTAGTATCAATGTGAATTTTTTTTTTTGTCTCGGAAGAGGGGATGTTTTATGCGGAGGTAGATTCATGAATATTTTTGTTATTTAAACAACTTATGGCCAGTTTGATAAGCGTCGATAGTAATAAATTTGTGTATTTTTATAAGATAAGCTTTGTGCTATACTTGAAGACTATCCCCATTTTTTATCTTTATAAATTTATTTTACAAAATTACATGTGAACCTATTTACTTTACCATCCTTTCTATTACTGCTTACTTTGCAAGACTTGGTGTTTTTCCTATACAAAATTGTGAATTATATTTTACTGGTTAGTAGCGTCTCAAGACTGTGGGACTTCCTACTTTGATGGATATTGACGTGTTCTTTGGCAGCAGGTATGGGAGCAAGACTTTATTTGCCCAGCTCACTCAGCATCAGGATTGTGATTACCTTTAGACCTTGGGTGACGTCTAGGTGTTCTGTTATCAAGTTAGTGTGTTGTGCAGATCTTCATGGGATGTTCCCTGGTACTTCTGGATAGTATTGTGTAGGATGGAGATAATCTCAGGATTAATTAAATTGTTTTATGAGATTTAGTTAGAGTGTTGATCTGGAGTTGGGTGCTTGCATTAACTGGCTAGAAGGATGTTCCATACTTCTATCCATCAGTCTGACTTCCATCAACCTGTTAGCTTGCTTTGTATCCCTTTGTTGCATTTGCGCATTGAGGTAGTTGAATTTCTGGATTTTTCTGAAAATAAAGTACTCCATATACCTTTGTTTGGAGTTTTTAGAATGTGTATAGTGTATGACTACATTTTCTTTGTACATTTACTAGTTCCTTGCTCTCTCAGGAGTCAGCGCCTTTTTGTTTTTGTTGCAAAAAGAAAGTTTGGTAAGTTAAAGTATTAGTCCTCACTTGCAAAAACGAGAACTCTGGGGTATTATGTCCGATAAGCAAACATAGAAGTATCATAGGTAGTGCGATTTAAATAGAGAAATTCTGCTGCATTGTTGTATGAACTAAACGAATTAATCTATTCCAAACTGAATCATTTTAAATAGTGCATTTGCATAGTTAACATTTAGAAGCATGGTAAAAGTTGTAGTTTAGAGTAACAATTAGCCACTATAATTTTTTTAAAAAATGCATAATAAAATCATGCTGACTCAATCATACTCCCTTCGTGTCTTAATAGACTTCTCATTTCTAACTTTGACACTATTCGTAAGTGAAGAAAACCTTTCAAATTTTTGTTCTACTATATAAGAAAAAACAGTCACGTGGGTTGTATTTGAGTCGTCTCATTGTGTACATTACAAAAACAACTCTTATATTTTTTTTCCTAATATGCAATTAAAGATATTAATGATATGAAACATGCATTGACAAACGTAAACAAGAGAAATGAAACGTCTATCTGGGGAAGGAAGTAATGTTTACTATTATAGTATGTTATTTGTACGTATACGAAGGGGAATGTAATCTAATCATTGGACCGTTTTATTGGGAGGAATGAAGAAAGGGCAAGGGATGAGAACTTAAACACTCAACCCTCTTAGTTGTTTGATTGTGAACTTGTTATATCCTTTCTCCACTTTTCTTTTTAGAGTTCTCCAACTCTAGGGTGTGTTTGGTTAAACGGGAACGTTTTGCTATTCAATTTTAGATTGATATTCCTTTGTTTGTTTGCAAAGAAATAAACTTTCCTTTGAACTCATTTTTCTTTGTTTGTATTGTATATTAGTTGATAGAGTGAGGGAAAATGTGGATTCTCCTGCATCACTAGGGAAAGTAATTTTCCACCACTGGAAAATGAAATTCAACATATATATTCTCTTCCTTGATCCGGTCAAAACCAAATAAAGGAATTTGAAGAAAATAGTTATCTAGGAAAACACTTCCCTCCCAACCAAACATATTGGTGTAATATCATTCCTCACACCTTTTCGGGACTTGAGTACCCCAACTTGGGGTTTTCAAGTTTCAGCCCTATCACCACCCGCCCAAAACCCACCAACCGCGTACTTCAGTCCACCTCCGACTGGAGTACTGGACCAACCCTCCACCTCCACTAGTAGACGCCCATAGCACTCAACAATGAACAACCTATTACACGCAACTAAGATCTAAAATATTGAGTCCATGGCTATGTAGTTTCAGATCTGGAACTTCAGGCTACAAAATTTCCTTGACATTATGACTCATTGACATAATCATTGCAGGAATTCTTACATTAGACGATAGTTTATATAAACCTTGCAAGTTCTAAATCTCAATCTCATTTTTAGTCTTTTTAGATGTAAATTGTTTTTCTGCCATAAAAAGCTGGAGAGCATAACACCTCAATAAACAATGTCAATTATAAACAGTACAAATAAGTCTCATATTTCCTTTAAAGTGTTACAAAAAAGGGAAGGACGGGAAGAAAAAAAAAATAGTGACAAACTAAATGGCCCAACATATTGTTGAAACTTTTGTGACAAAGGTACATATAATTTTTTAACTGATCAAAAAATGATTGTTATGGTGGAAGGGCAGGAAAATGTCGAAAATCAATACAAGAAAAGCTGTTGTAGTGAGGACCTAAAAAGATGTCAAAACTTGATTCTAAGGTTTAATCTTCAGCAGTTTCTTCTTCAGGGTTGGCCTCAGCTTCAGCTGTGGTTTCCCCTCCTGTTTCGACTGCTAATTCGCCTTCACCTGCTTCGGCTGATGACGAGGCATTCTTTTTGGCAGCATTCTTTACATGATTGTAGCTGCCTTTCTCCATAAACAGCTGCTGGAAATGGTGCTTGCAGTATAGGATTCCATCAAGAGCAGCATAGGATGAATGTGTAAGAGAACACCCTCCAACTGCACACTTGAAGCATGACTTATGGTAGGATTCTCCCTCCATCGTTATCTGTGAGCCACAATAGTAAAAGAAAATGTCAATGATTACTAATCAACAACTTTCATCTACTTCACAAGAGTATTTTTCGTGTTGTGTGTGTGTGTGTGTGTGTTTTGGGGGGGGTCATGAATGCATGTAAGAGATGGGAAGCCGAAGAAGTTTAGCTCGATGGGAGCTGGCTTCCTTTCCCATGGCCATGACCCGGGATAGAGGCATCCAAGGACTGGCTTGAAGGCACTCTTGAGATAGCTAATAGATACTATCAAATAATAAAGGGAGTAATTATTTGGTGTCAAAGATTCTTGTGACGATAATTACATCAGTTCAAGCCTTTATCATCAAACATCAAGAAGGGGTAGGGGAGGGAGGAAATCGACATTACAATAACAGACCTTTTCCAATGGATAGACAGTTTTATGGCAAGCAGGGCACTTTTCTTGGGTTCCAGAGAAGAAGGATGAGAGTTTGTTAGGGGTCCTGTTCTGCTCAAAAGAAATGGACGACAATAAAACAAAATAAGTGAAATCAAAAGAGAAAAACGGGATAACAAGAAAATTTGGAAATGACAAAAGAAGACAATGTAAGAAAATTTGGTATAAATATATACAACGTAAAATTACCTGCTCATTTGGCCGATCTGTCTTTTGCCCTGGGGTTGGAAGATAGGAAAATTGTAAAATAAAAGAATGAAGAATGAAAGAAAAATTTCCTAGGTAGAAAATAATTCTATAACATATACCTGTTTGAAAGTTTTTGCGGAAATCCCCAGATTCTTTGAAGAGTTGTTCAAAGTGAGTTTTGCAGTACAGTACTCCATCCATTGAAGAGTAGTTGCTCATCTATAGAATTTTTTAAATAAAACAAAAGTATCAATTACTTTTACCATAAGAAATCTGCATATAGATTCCCCTATTCAAGTTAAATATTCAAGCTTTATGAGATAGTCACTCATAGAAAATCACATTGGTAGTATATTATAGAAGAAATAAATGTTTCTTCCTCTTGGTTTTCCATACATTATACTTAGCGAAGAAGAGACGTACCACAAGAGTGCCATTGCAATGGCTGCATCGGAAGCATGACTTATGAAAAATTGCCCCATCAGCTGATAGCAAATCAACAAAGTAAACAGTTTTATCACAAGCCTTGCATTTATCAAGAGTTCCAGTAAATGCCATTATTGAAAGCCTTTTTTGCAGAATAATTTCTACAAATTGTTTTATTATTGAATATCAGGACAGACTATGATCAGCAACAAATAATTAGCAAACTTCTGCACAGGAAGAAAGATAATTATTAGAGAGGGATATGTCAAAGCATTCCTGTACACCAAAATCCTGAGCTGCAACCTTGATTTGGACTATTGATCAGTTTGAACAAAGTCTCTGATTTATTCGTTCAAAATCTAATTTATACGAGTCATTTTGCTAAGTTTATTCACTCCCAAGAAATTATGGTTTGAGATATGATATCCAAAAATTATGAGGTGAGAATTTCAAGCTAATGCTCTAAATCTGGAAGAGAAAGAGATGAAGGGTAGTATGACTTTTTCCATATCAGAATGAAAACCAACTGTTTTTGCTATTGTTGTGTTTTACAATTTTTTTCTGGTTGACTTGTTTTAGAAAGTGAGAATAAAATAGCCTTTTATTTTTCTACTGGTCAAGAATTAACAAGGAAAATTAAATAAAACTATCTTAAATGAAACAAGATCTTCGGATATAGGAGTCCACATTTATGTTCTAAAAAAGAAGTCGCCAAATATCTAGGTTGGAGGAAACTCTGTCCAAAAATACCTACACGGCTACAGCCAATGCTTTTTTTTTTTTTTGGTTCTTATTAGAGTTAATAAATACTTCTATTTAATAGCCTTGGATGTAGATCAGTGTATAGTGGAAATTGTATTAAAAACTGGATAAGAATTGAATATGTGTGGCATTTCTTTTGGTACATAACAGTCCATGAAATTACAAAAATTATTGGAGCCTTTATTTAGTATGGATTTATATTTTCTCGATCAGTTTTTCTTGTAGCTTCTCTTATTGATACTAATAAGATTCTAATATTGGCGAAAAGATAATAATATGGTTGTCCTGGAGAAAGACTAAGGATTTACGAAAATATGCACTTACTTGCACATCATGAGGAGCCGAGGAGATATATGACTCTGCCCACAACAGATCATACCTAAAAGTAACAGATAAAATATGATAAGTAAAGCTTCATCATTCTCAAATAAAATGTAGCAAAATATAGTTAAAGATATGAAGTATAAAACAAAGGAATACGGATCTCTTGAAAAGAGAAAAGGAATCAGTGAGAACTGAGACATACATGATTAAGACTTTGCACAAACAAGTATTACCTCCAACCTTTAGACAAATCAGAACGAACCAAAGGAAATGGTTGCAGAAATTCCATATGTTACATCTTGGGCAAAAAAAAAAAAAAGAACAGCAATTTTATTATCACACATTTTTCCAATATGTCCAAAAATGACATATTATACAATCTACAAGATATCATGTCTTGCATGATGTACATAATCTCACTTGGAAGCAAAAACTTGAAATTTGAGATAACATGCGAAGTAACACTTTGCCAGAAAATTCTTAGTTCATACTAAGAATGACCGTGGGAAATCTGATGGTCTAGAATCATTATAGAATAAATAATGTGGGTCTCAAATCATTCTAGACCGTTAGTATCCATGGTCATATTTAATATGATCACCAAAGAAATATCCCACTTGGTTGCTGAATGGTCAAGGCAACACAACTTGTTGGGAAAGTATGATATCCGATATGGTCTTCCCATGTCGATCAATCCTCCGAGAGCAATTGACACCGCTATCAAGAATATTGCGAACCACAACATTTAAAGAATCAATTCCCTTAACCTCATATATCTCCACTTTTACATTTTCTTCGACCCATTTATCTCTCTTTAGAATGACATCTGGATGTGGAAATGGGCATGGGTTCAAAAGAGGAGACAGCACTTCTTTCACCCATTCAGGATTTATTATCATCTGCAGCCTCTTAATATCTTGGGGGAAATGGGGGATGACGGAAAAGTTCAGGTCGTTTCCTTTATCTCCCATCCTGCTATGTGCAATTTCATACAGAGGAATTTTCTTGCCTGATGGTGCAGGAGATCTTGGGTATTCACCCGATAAACAGTCCGCATTCTGATCTGACAAATCAGTAAGCCCATCGGGCAATGAGACTAATTTGTCTAAAATGGATGTTCGTATTTTGACGTCCTTTATGTTACTGTGTTCCCAGTTATGCGTGTTGGCTATGTTTGTGCTCCTAGACCCAATATGCCAGAAGATAGACTCACGTCCAACCTACAAATATTATTTGTCATGTTAATTGATCACGTCAGAGACAATTATATATTTTCTCCACTGAAGAAAATTATTCCCCTCGCCTTATAATGATTGTTCCACTCTGGTTTTCATGTATCTAATGCACAACTTTGACAATTAATATCTTTAACTATCTAACAGTATAGAGAACGAAAATTATATTTTGAGTTTATACATTGAGCAACATCATTTATTCTTTTATAGGAGTCTAAGTTAAAAATAAAGGTCAAAGTGGGCATGTGATAAGTACAAAAGTCCAAGTAGAACGAGTAAAAGTCAATCCAGAGCGGAAAATTCAAAACTGAAGCGCCAATAAAAGGAAACATACCAGTTGTTTCGCCAACAGTACTTCTTTCTTGTGCCCAATACTGCATTAGAAGAAAAGTAAGCAGAAGAATAGCACAAGCAAAATCAGTTGGGAACGAATAGTGATAGATATAGAAGCAGCAGAAAATTGCAAGGAGGAATACAGTTTGTACTTTGTAGGCACAAGCATACATGCAAAGCAGTTGTCCCTCATTACATTGTATCTCATTTGATGAGAAATAAGTAAATATTAAGGCAGGAGAGAAATTACCTAATACCACCACCACCAGCAGGGCCATTTGTATATAAAGCAATGAATTCTCTAACAAATTTGACTGCATGTTCCTCAGCCTCAAATAGTCCATCCATGCGTAGCCTTATGTCTCGGCAGCCAGCCGCAATTGACGTGATACTTTCACTGCTGACTGCTTTCAGACTATCAAGTCCAATGATATAAGAAATTATGCGGCTATTTATACCTGGATATGATTCTTCCATCCAACATCTAACCTGAAAACATATGAAACCCACAAGCCTAATAATTGTCAAACCCATAGACTTACAGCAATAATTCAGTCATATCTCAGAGTAGATGATACTGCAGGCACAGCAGACAAGTAGCAGCCTGTTTACCAGGTACTCAGCTGCCCTCGCTCGTTTTACACATTCATAGCCTCCATAAGATATTTCTCCCCACCCTTTCCATCCAGATTCCTGAACAAAACAGAGAAGAAATGGATAGACTATAGAGAAAAGAAAATTAGCCAAAATGCACAATTCCAGAATGCAATGCCTCTCAAAAAGAATTTTAACTGACTTGAGAAAGGAAGTACGCAAGTGAGACATTGAATCAGTACATCTCGCTCAAAAGTAGTGTCAAAGATACTCTGACACTCTTGGTGCTAGATGAGGATCTTCCATACCTTTGGCACTAGCTGCAGAAGTTTCTCAGGAGTCGATGTAGTTGAAGGTTTTGCTCCAGTGCAGAGAATCTTGGTGCTAGACAGGGGTTTCAAAGTAACATCACAAATGTCCAACACCTGCATGTTAGGAAGAAAAGGTTACACGGTCAACTATTTCTAGTCATAGACACATTATCAGAATAGCCAGCATACCACATCAGGAGTAACATAAGCACTTGGATCTGCAATCTCATAGAGAAGCTGCTGAGCACAAGTACTGAAGTTCAAAACACCGCCACTACCATCAGCCTTAGCCACACACATCTCTCCCTGATAACTGATTTCAGCATATGGAAGTGGTAAATTTAGAAGACATTGAAAAGATATATCTCTGTGTTTGTCTCCTGCACAAGAAAAATACAAATTATAAGATTAAACGAAGATAGCATGCTGAAAGCCTGAAACATATACAAAATCAGCAGGAGCTTAGCCACATCTAGTGTAGGAACTGTCAATAGCAAATATAACCTGGATGCATAAAAAAACCTCCGGTCAGCTGACCACCACACTCTAAAAGATGGCCTGCTAAAGTTCCTTGTGCTAGCTGCTCCAGATCATCCCAGTTCCAGCCTAGTTCATAAACCTGTTAATTTAGCATAAGACTAAAGATGATATCACCAGCTACAAAATAATATACATTCGAAATGAGAAGAAAAAGACCTTTCAGCTCAACCAACATCTGATAAATATTAGGAAAAATTGACATAAATGATCCCAAGTTTCATCTATCTTCCCATAATGATCCTAACTAGAATTATTTGGAAACAACTCCAAGTTTTCTGGAACCTTCTCAAAAAAATTGAACAGCAGTTTTCCTATATACCGCAGCAGCCGCATTCAAGAGACACGACAGAGAAAATACTCACCATTGGGCCTAAGAATAGAGCAGCATCTGCCACACGACTTGTAATGATGACATTTGGCTCATGTAACTCAAGGCACCTGACAATTGGTGCCGCTCCTAGATATGTGCTAATGCCCTTCAATGATAAGGAAGATAAGTTAAGCCTATATAACCAAAGAGACAATTTTTCTTTTTGCAATTGAAGATAGATTTCGAGTCTATACTACTGCAGATTAGATGGCAGATGCCAGGAAATAAATGTTTAAAGCAGCAATATATGCAAGGCGCTAGTCTCTTACACCATCCATGACAGAAGATGTGTTATGCGAGAATCTTGACCCTGAATTATAGAAAAGAAAATACGAAAAACGGAATTGTGTAAGCTTTAATGATTTCAAATTCACTTTTTTTATCAATGAAAGGTAAAAAGGACTTGCCTAAATCTTTCGAGTTAATTTCATGTGCAACAGCAACTCTTATGCTAAGCCCCAGAGTGCTCGCTATCTGAAGGACCTTTTCCTGAGCACCAATTGGGTCCACTTTGCATGAAATAAAGGAATTAGACAAGAAATGAAAGAATTATCAGATTGTATTGCTGAATCCAAAGTACCATGAACCAAAGGACAGAAAAAGAAGATAAACTTTCTCACTTGCTCCCATATTTGTGATTATGCAGGTTCCTCTTTCCACAGCCAGAGGCAAGAGCAAATGCATCCACTCCGAAACTGCATGTACGTAGAAAAAAAAAAAGTATCATCCATATGTACCAAAAGACTGAACTTTGGTGGCACATTCTACTTTTTTTTCTTTTGAAGAAGAGTAACTTGGAATTTTCAGAAAGCAAATCATGACTCAAAATTATCAAAGTAGATTGACAAAGCCTACAAAAATCAGGGGCCAGTAGCCAGTATTACAGCAAACATACTGCGTGGGTCATAACCATCCCTGCCAGACATCATCTCCTTGTATCGGTCAAGCAGAGTGCGCTCAGAAAGACATTCAAGTACAATATAGTTAAGCTCCTTCACACTTTGAAGCAACTTAAAAGCTGCCATTGGCCTGTCACCACTAAAGCCAGCTCCACAACCAACATAAACTTTATCCCGCCTCCTTTTCGGATTGACCCTCTGAAGCAAAACAAGCATATGACTGGTCAGTCAATGATATCACATTATACTGCCACAATTAGGTTATAGATGTAAAACCAACCAGTTTGATCAGACAATCTTCAAAGTGATCATCATTGTCAAAATCACGGTTCTCCATGATGTCTGATATGTCACTGCAACCACTCAACAAGAAGCTAACCAATAAGCAGTCCCATATACCCAATATCATCATAGATTAGAACATTTAGATTGATCAGTGGCTAGGGCTCTAGGCTAGCAGAAGCAAGAGCTAGAGTAGCCATGATCTTTTCACAAAGCAAAAATAAAAGGAAAAGAAGTTTATAACAATAAAGAAGAATAGTTCGATAACTTGATTCAGTCTCATACACAAAGGTGAAGTTAATTTCAATTAAGCATATACAAGTCCATTTGAACACAAATAAATAGAAAAGAACACACCTCTGACTGACCAATAGTACTTACTCTTCAATTACCTCAACTACTTGTGCCACATCCTCAACACTCTCTGACATGAGTATCGACACTTTAACACTTCATTTTTGGGCCAATATAGTTATCATAAATTAGCCAAGTTGGATACTTGGACACGTATCCAGATCCCTAACACACGTATCCAAGTCCCTATAACATAGATGTAGACTACGTGCTAACTTGACCATTGTTTACCTCTACATGCGTCTCCAAAGAAGCAGCTGCATTTAAAACATTCGACTCTTCCCAGTTCCCAATCACCAACGAACCAAACCTCCCCCCTTCTACACAGGTAAGAATGGCTCAACTTATAAGAGAAAATCAGACAACTGATCTTATAATTTGAACCAGAAACTTATTGCCACTATTTCTCTGATAAATCCACATACTCCACTCATACACCAATCAAAACAATACAGTATACAACCCAATATAAATCTGGCGTCGTATAGAGCCTACACCTAATCATTTGAGCAATAACTAACCCATCACAGACTCCATGCTCAGTGCTTGCATCAATCCTAATTATTCAGACATAAAGAAAAACTTACTTATTGATAAGCAGAAAAACACTTACACTTATTGAACAGATTCTACACTAAATTCTACATACATGAAATCCGAACCCCTTTACTCTCATCAAAGTAACTTCTCGTACGATTACTAGCATAATGACACAATAACCCAAATATTTATTCTTTTTGGCAAAAAAGTACATCAAAACTAAAGGGTTTTACAGATACAAAACATGGGTTGATAATCAAACATATATATAGACATAAAGCGAGGCATCAATTCAAGAAAATAAACAATGAAACAGTAAAATTTGAACTGGGGTATGATAATTTTGCTGATATACTTGAAGATACAGTTATGATCAACCAAAACTATACTATCAAATTTCAATTTACCTGTTAAAGCTTATAGGATGACTAGAAATGAAATTTACTTAGTTTACTCTCTCTTCAGAGCTCAATGTTTTTCTTACTCGGGTGCTACTATTATAATTTATACTCGTAACTCGTAAGCAAGAAGTATTAATTGCATTTATTTAAATGGTAAATCGGTAAGGAAGAGGACCCTTATCTCGACCTCATAAACTATTAGTATAGACGGTTTAATTTTGACATAAAATTAGACAAATCCAGCTTTATAATTTTCTAACAAGTTCATTCATCTCGCTCTAACCATTTAGGTGCTAAACATAGCCAACTTAATCGTCCCCTTCTCTTCTCCTCCCTTTGTTTTTCTTTGAATCTCGAACTACACCGAATAATATTATAAACTAAAATCATATAAAAAAAACAATTTTATAAACTAACACGCCAGCCTTACCAAATGGATTAAACAAGTCACCAAATGGATTAAAGAATGTGAGAACTAAATGGATTTAACTAGTCACTAAATAGATTAAACTCGACCATTAAATAGATTAAACTAGTCACTTTGTTTAGAAAGATGGTATGTTCTCTTCTTAATATTGAGCTTGGGATGTTGCCTTTAATTTTAAATTAAAAGTAGGCGGTCTCTTACAACACCAACCGATCTTACCTTAAACTCGCACGTTTTCTTAGTCTAGTATTTGTGGGTTAGGCTTAAGACTTGAAAGTATGGTGAATCAAATAGTAGTTATTTTTCTATAGGAATTATAGTACTTTAATATAGTCTTTCTATTTAGAATCTTTTAAGAGACAAAAAAAAGTTAGATGGAATAATTGCCATATGTTTAAAATATAAAAAGGATTTGAAAGAAATCAAATTAACTTTCCTCAAATCTTACCAGCAAATCTCCATTCCTAATTATATATAGTGAATTTTGCAAGTTATAAGCAATAGTGGGAGACACAACAAACGATCATTATCAACATAGCATGTTAGCTTTAAGTTTTTCTGATTACTTTAATTTGTTTAATACTGTTATAATGCACCTAATTTTTTTAAAAATAAAGTAAATCAACTTATTTATAAAATTATTAATGAATACACACTATTTTGTCCAAGGTTTTTTAAATTTGGTGTATGTATAAGAAGTCACAACTCACAAGGACAATGATATAAACAAAAAATAATACATAACAATTAAATTAATGAGTATTTTTCAACTATTATTGTCTTAGCTTGTAGATAAGTATTCCTATGAGTTGATGTACTTTCTAAGATGGTGAGGTTTTTTATATTGAAAAATTGAATGTACTATTTTTACTATTTTGTATAATTATTTCCATTATTGGATCAAGAATTGTTTATAAGTTTTTACAAACAAGAAAAGGTTATTCAACTCGGAGAAGTGTTGCTCAAATATACTTTTTCCTCTTCTTAATAGATGTGTTGTATTGACTTTTTACACTATTTGGATATCATCTTTGACGATCTTTAATTACTAATTTATATATAAAGATTAAATGTTGGTGGGTTAATCTCAATGTATATTTTCAAAATATTATATTACTATAATTTTAAAATAAATGATTAAAGATGTTGATGATCAAATATGTGCATCAGCAAGTGTGCCCAGTTATTATGATGCATCTATTAAGAAACTGGTAAAGTAGTAATCAAATGTATTTTTTTTTTGTTGTGATT